>VZRR01002172.1:0-14691 GCA_013398015.1 Oreocharis arfaki
TACTGCAACCCAGGACACCGAGACGGCAGGGGGCGCCGTCAGCCCACGCCCTGCAGCTGGAAGGGCCTCGCGCTGGGAGTGCTGTGGTGTCCCTGGGACACTGTGAGGGGGCTGTTCCTGTGGGGCACGGTCCTGCCTGGGACACCATGAAGGCGGCTGTTCCTGTGGGGCACGGTCCTGCCTGGGACAGCGTTAGGGGGCTGTTTCTGTGCGGCACGGTCCCTGGGACATCATGGTGGGGGCATTCCTACAAGACACGTCCAGCTCAGGCTGCCACTGCCACGGAGTCCTTCAGCTTGGAAAGTCCTCTGAAGGCATCCAGTCCAGCCATTAGCACAATAAATATCTCCAGGGTAGGTGACTCCACTGCTTCCCTTCTGGCAGTCTGTGCCAGAGCTTCACAACTGTTTCTGAGAATTTTTTTTCCTAATTAAAGACCCTTTGCAGGGTAAAACTAAACACTCCTTTTTAGTTTAAAATATATTAAAGGCCTGCAGTAGCTCAAGGATGATGAATAATTCTAATTATAATAGAAACCCTTTAATCCTGTCACATTTCTCAATGAGAAGGGAGATGGTTCTACCCAAAGAGTGAACACTGACCATCATTTATAGAGCAGGTGCTATTTCCAGGAGAGCTGTGAGCAGTGCTGCTGGTGGCCTTGGTTATTTATACTTGCACCAGGGAATGCCAGTGCCTTTGGCTGTGAGGTGAGATTGCCTTGTGCTTCATGTGACATAATAAACAGCCCTTCTGAGAGGGACTTGAGGGTGCTGGTGGATGAGAGGCTGGACATGACCACCCATCTGCCCTTGCAGCCCCAAAAGCCAGCCATATCCTGGGCTGTGTCCAAAGCAGTGTGGGCAGCAGGGTGAGGGAGGGGATTTTCCTCATCTACCCAGCTCATGTATCACCCACCTGGGGTGCTGCAGCCAGCTCTGGGATGAGGGTCACAAGGCTTGAAACTTCAAGCTTCTTTTGTTTAAGTAAATACAAAAATAAGTAAAACATATGAAGGCTTCCTTTCCAAATTCTTTACAGCCAGGAATGTAGGCCTACATCATTGGTTCCAGATATCTGCTGTCACTGCAGGTTTGTTTCATCATCTCTTTTCCAAGGTTGTAGTGATTGCTACATGCTCACAGAAATCTTTTGCAGGTGTGCCAAAGGCCGAAAGAGGGAAAAAATTCTAGAGCAGTATCCTTGGTAAGAAAGTTCCACATATAGTAAAGGAGAGGTATAGGTTTCTGCTTCTTTTTTTTATGTGTTACCTATAAATGAAATCAGCTTTAGTTTGGATTGCTTTTCATTACAGGCATTGTAGTGCAATGCTCTGTCTTTTGCACAAAGGGTATTCACAGAATTATTCATCAATAATCAAATACCAACAAAACCTCGTGGGAAAGAATTTCTTAATTTTCTGGTAGCATGATGCTACAGAAGACTTTCATGTCTCCTTGCCATGAAATCACCAGTCTGAGATCATCATCAATTTCTGCTACCCCAACCTTCAGCCTTTCATCTGAGACAGAAAAACTTCCATGTGCACTTTCACCAAGTGATTTTCTGCAAATAAATTAATGTGATGCCTCCTAATATAGACCATGGCAAAGAACCACAGTTAGCTGTCCTGCCATTGTATAAGCTTGATACATATTAGGGGGAATAAAACAATAAAGGACAAAGACTTTCAGTTGAGGGAACCATATGTGTGCATGGACTCTTGTCTGTACTTGATTATTTTTTAGCTCTCCATTTTAATCCTATCTGAGCATTTCCCAGATGTCAAAATATATTTACCCTTGCAATGCACATAGTTTTGTCTTGGTTTTGGTTCTGTAGGAGAGTTCTCTCAAAGTTTTTGTTGATTCATTTTTGAGAAATCCTGCTGTGTATTTCAAAGAAGTATGTCCAGTCTTCCTCAGGCTGTTTCATCAGCAGCCTGAAATATTTTAACAGCAAAGATTACAGACTTGTCATCGGGGAAAGCAAGCACAGGCAAGCACTCAATTGTCAGAAAGAGCACAAACATCATCAAATTCCAATACTGCAACAGCTCATTAATTTAAAATACACTATCGACAATCATTTCTACCCCTCCCCCCACCCCCACCNTCTTCAACAACATTTATTTAGAAGTGTGAATTCCCATACTGTGGGTTTTTTCCCCTCAAGTAACTTAGTGCTTTGAGTGATCCTGTCGCGTTCGCAAACATTGCATCCTAAATTTCCATCTTCCAAATTCAGGTTGCTGATGGCTATGTAACTAAATATAACTATACCAGAATGCTGGTATTTGTTTGTGTGATAAATGTATGTTTAGGTTAGATGAGTGCAGTTCTTTTAGACAAGGGATCAGACAGTGTCTGGAAACAAAATGAGATTTCATAGAACCAGGTGGTTTTCTGTGAGCCAATGTATTTCTGTCATTGTCTCAAGTAGATCCTTAGAGATCTGCTAGATCCTTAAATGTTGTGCTTCAGGGTATTGGTTTTTTTTCTTTTAGAATAATAAGTTCTTAGAGACTTGGCACAGATGGAGATGCCCAAGTCTCTGAAATGAGTTACAGACTTTAGAGGCAGAGGACCATTAGTATAATTAGGCTCCTATTGTGCAAAGCACTGTGCAAAAATTAAAAGAATGGAAAATCTGTGCTCAAATAAATAATAATTTCCAAAACTCAGCAGATTGCTGAATGTTAGAAAATGTCTGGGGAATTTTAAAAAATATTTAGTTGGTGGAAAATCCTTTCGACACATTAAGGCACTGAAGAGATTTCTGGATGCAAGAAAAAAGCAAAACTGAAAAGCAAGTCCCCAACAGGCACCTCCATGTTGAGGCTGAGGAAGCTGCAAATTGCACCTTTTATAACCCAGCAGAGCAAGGGAAGAAAATATGGCTTTGGGTGCACTGTTTCCCTTGCAGCCCCCTTCGCTGGCAGAAGGGGAATTGGGCTTTTGTGCTAAGATTTTGGCAGACTACCTAGAACAGGTCTGTAGAAAGAAACTAAAATTTTCCTTCTGTTTCCCAGCTAGCAAGAGGTGCAAACACATGTATTGCCACCTTCTCTCTCTTTTGGTAATCCCTTCTGGTGGAAATAGCTCTTTAAAATACTTGCCTAAAAATATTTCTTAATATAAACATTTCCACCATAAGCAGTTGTATTTTCTAGTTTGGTTTTGGTGCTCCTTGAGCAGTCTACTACAAACTGCACACAGCTATGGAAGCCATCTTGCTCAGATTGGAAGATTGAAAAAAACTGCCCTTAACCAACTTCAAGATTGAATGATTTTGGATTCAGACATAAAAAGAGTCTGGAGATGGTATACATAGTCTCTTTATTTGCTTCAATACCAATAGAAAAAAAAAGTAGTTGCCATTTGCAAAAATTCTGTTCTCTAAAAGATAAAAAGCTTAATTCACATTGGATATGTGCATGAGAATCGGAGAATTATGGTGTTGAGTCACTTACATTTTTAGAACAGTTGAGTTTGTCAGTGCCTACCTCATTTTCAAAATGGGAATTTAGATTCCTAAGTAATTAATGTTTTGAAAATTTTATTATAAATGGCTTTTTCAAGCACTCTGGCTTTGGAGTGTGAGCATCTCTATGTTACATCCATACTTCTGAAAATCCTAGAAAGAGTAAAGACGTTATATAAGCGGACCAGCTGCCTATCCTTTCCTGTGGGAAATTCCAATGAATTGTTCTTGATTAGATTAGATTAGATTTTGGCCTTGAAAAAAATTTGCTGCATAATTGCTAGGCATTTCCCAAAAGCATTTTGTACAAACAAACCTCAGCTTTTTTTTCAAGATATTTTCTAATGTAGATTTATGGCTTTCTTGAAATCTAATCTAGAAATATTCTGGAAAAATATGTACTTTTCTAAAATGGTGTGCTATATTAATAAGACACAAGCTTTTCAGCCTTCTCAAAGTCAGAGAAAGGAGACAGTAAGTCATGTTCTTAGATGTGAGATCAGTTAGTCACTACCATTCCTCATTACACTGAACTGGGGAGCATACTTGTTTCTGACAACTTGCAATTAGAGAGTACAATTTGCTTCTTGACTCAGGCAGTGGTGATTTAAGCAGCAAAAAAAAGAGATTGTTTTTCTTATGCTTTGTTCTGTAGAATAACCTGACCCTTGCCCTTCTTCAGGCAACAGATGACTGAGGCATTTAGGGTAGATTCTCAAGGGGACTTCTGTTGCTGCAATACTAGCCTACATAATTCCTAACTTTGCATACCCAGAGGGCTAGTTGACTTCACGATGCAGAGAAAAGACTATGAATTCTGTCACCCAATCCTTGCATCTTATATTTACCTAAAAATGGGTTTGTAATTCAGCATGAAGAAACGTCAAAACCTCTAGGAGATGAGGAAAGGCTACCAGAGGGGGCAGCCCTGAGGTCAGTGCCTTTGAGGAGCTCCCTGTCTCTCATGGCCCTCTCCAGCTTCTTGCTAATTTAAGAAACAAATGTTAACTTCCTCAAGGACTTAAACTAATTTTTGAATTCCAAGAATCCATCTCAACCTAATAGCAAATGATTTATAATTTTTCTATGCAAAGAAGAAGTTCACAAAGGAAGATTGAAAACAACTTGTCTCGTGGTTTCCAGTGGGATACTGTCCTGCTGAAAGGTTTCGTAAGTCCAAGTTTTATAATGTAGTTAAGCTTTTTGATCTGGACTTTCCAGTTCCTAAATAAATATTCTGATGACTTTATGAAGATTTCCTATCCTCTCTTTCATTGGGTTGAAATAGACTCAGAGTATATTGTTAGCTGCTATCTGCAAGAAACAAACGGGAATGTCAGTGTTACATGTAACAGGAGTTTTTAAGTAGGAATTGTCCACAGACCTGTACTAGAATATGGGGACAGGAATATAGAAAGGAATTCCAGCCTCAGGGTGGTCAGAAAAGCTTTTATCCAGCTTTCCTTGATGAAGTCTAAATGAAACCCTGTAGATACCACATATATTTCAAGTTGGGGTTTGAAGGGATAGAAGAAACAAAATATCAAGACAAAAAGGCTCTTTCAGACAGGAGGAGAATAGCAAATACTGTCATGTTCATAAGTGTCCTGCTAACTGCTACTTGAAGCCTTCCTATTGCTAGAATAACTGAAACCTGATATTTTGTTTACTCCGGGAAATGTCATAGCTAAGTAATTTCTTCCTTCTTACTGTGATTGTTTTTACTCCCTGATAGTTCATATTGTTAATTTGGTGTTATTTAAGTCTGAACTACATTTCAGTTACCCCAGTTAAGGATTTGGCTTAGAAACTTCAATTTAATTTGCACATCTTAATCCATTAAGTATAACTTAATTTCCATATCATTAACATAAGGGGGGGAAACCCCATCCCAGGCCTGAGAACATTTCTTCATTCCATATATACTTAGTACCAGATTTAAGTGTTGATGAGTTCTCAATTTTTGTAGATAAAATGGAAAATATGGATCAGATTGCTATCCTACCCTCATATTTTTGGGATCTGAGATCCAGAATAAAATTCAAGTGCTGACCTTTTAAATAATGCCCTGTCTAATTTTGCATTAAATTCATTGAAGAGAAAGGACTATCCTTTGGATATTGCTGGATATTGCTACAGTGGATATATTTTCCGTGCTGTCTGTGGTGATTCTTGTGAAATGCTATTAACAATGAGAGATTACTCTGTACAGTTTATGATGGTAGCCTTGCTGATAGAAGCAGATACTTTCTATTACATTAATGTTCCATTTAAGTAGCAGATTGCCAGATGCAAACTTTATACAATCTCATTCCCGATACGTGCAATATACATGTCTCTGAGTATGGCATTGTAGATTCATTTAGCACCTAATGCACTTTTAATGAAAGATGGTTTTTAGCAACTCTTTGTAAAGCTTGTGATGCAATGATTTTTCATAGTGCTTCATAGAAGAGGCATTTGTAATTTTCAACAGAGTTATGCAAGTCTGATATTTGGTTTACTGGAGGGAGGGGGAGAAGAAGGAAAAATGAAAGTGAATTAGGTCAGAAACCTCACACATAATCCAGTACAGCCTCATGACATTTCATCCTGCTCTTTCTGCTGAAAAGTATGAGTTAAACTGATGAGCTGTTTCTGCTGGAGAGCTCAGATGCAGAAATATCCATGCACCTATGTATCTCATCAAAACCTATTTGACAAAATACCTAATCAAGGCCATTGATTATTCACAATTCTAGAAGAATGGAATTAAGTGTTGGAAAAAATTAGTTCTCCTACACAATAACTAACATTGAACAGGATCCAGAAACCATTTGTGTATCTGCCTTTGTCGGGCCAATCAGTATGAAGACTACTGCTTGTGTTGCAAATCCATGCTTCATTTCTGGTTTAGGAGATGTAATGGGGGTGGTGGCCATGGGGAAATTTTATCTGAGCAGAGCAATCAAGAAGAATGGAGGCAGTATGAGGGGTTTGCATCTGACTTTAGAAATCTGAACTGAAGTAGACAGGCAGTTATAAAACAGAAAACTAATGTCTTCGTCTTCAAATACAGACAGTAGTCACAGTGGCGTGGAATATTAGACCAGACTGAGAGCCAGAATAAATTTAACTGGAAAAAATGGTGTTAATAGCTCTCTAGCACTATTTAAAAAAACTTGTCAAAGCTGGGGATCTAATTATTGCATTAGATCACATTCGTTGGTAGCAGATGGAGAGCAGACTGTTTCTCAATTGGTTTAACTCATATTAGTGAACTAAGTATAAAGCAGTACAGGAGTGAAATATTGTTTAGAAATATACGAGTTGAAATGGTTCAGTATTATCAAATTACCAGAACTAAAATTGGAAAACCTGACAAATATTAATGGGATAGAAATTCAAATGATTATAAATCATTATTTTTCAGGAGATATTAATCCTGAGCTTAAGCCAGTATTTTCTTACTGACCCAGCTATTCTGAATTTTTAGGCAGAATTGCTTGTACCTCTTCTATCCCATTCTGTGTCAGTTAACTCATATTGGTCACCACCAAGAACACGACATAAAATTACATGAACTTTTGGTTTGGTTCAGTAAATAATGTATTTTTCCTCTCTGGCAGAAAATGCTTCCAGAGCCTATGAAGTGAAATGGCAAAAAAGACAAGTGGGAAAAAATTCAGCCAAAAATCTGTAGCAGTTCTTCCTTTTCAGAGAGATAAATTTATCATGGAAAATTCTACTGTCTGTTTCTGTAGACCATGAAACAGCAGGTAGGTATTATTAAGATGAAATACTTTATAGCTTTTTCCTCTATTAAGATACTTCATAACCATCTACGGTAGGGGACAGCACCTAATGAGTATTGTTCCCAGTGGAATTTTGAACCAAGAATTTACTTAATGTATTCACTAGTGACCCCACACTTCAGATCCTTGCTTTGATAGATCACTTTTATTTAATAAGAAACCTAAAAAATTGTACTGCTCATGACATTTTTATTATATAATTTCCTTATTTCAGGGCAGGGTTTTTTTGGTTGGTTGGGATTTTTTGGTGAGCTTAAACATGCTGTGAACTTATGCTTTTCGTTCTACATGTCAGGATCTGGATGCTGGCCCTTTGACTGCTGTTGGCTTTTGGAGAGTAGCTGTAGCTGATTATCCTTCAGTAGCTTTCTTTTTCCTCTTCTTCCAGAGTTCAGACTTACTCAACCTTGTCTAGATACCAAGCTAAAGTAACAGTGAATTCTTTACTTGAGTTTCATGGGCTTCACTTTCTAGATCCAGTAATTAGGTAACCCTGTAATGAAATCTCAACAGTGATTCCAGCTAGTAAAGTGCCTTATGAACTGGAAAGACTGGGAAAAATGCAGTATGATGTGTCATTTTCCTTTAAGAAGGAAGATAGTTTCACCCTACAATTTCCTTTATATGTTGACACCTGTAATTGCAAAAAAATTATGTTCACCTTTTTTCCTTGTCTTACAGAATTGAGACCCACATGCACCATTCTCTTGCCAAGTTTGGGTGTCCATGGTCACTGGGGTATATACATGGGGAGTGCTCTTCTGCCATCCTGTTGCATTTGGATTGTTGTGTAGCAATGAACTCAGGATTCACTAGGCCAGTAAGAGAATAGAGTAGAACATGGCTTCATGGGTAGGGCACTATGAGATAGATGGATAGCTTCAGTTCTGCTCCAAGGATTCATATTTTATTCAATGGTGTTTCACCATCTCCCCTTTCAACTGTGTTTTAAAAGGAAAAGAATTGTCCCTGCTTAGCTATTTCAAAGACGGGTCACAGACCCCTTCTTTCAGGAAAGGGCTAAAAGCTGTGAATCTGCAACAGATAAAAGCATTTTCCTGCAAAATGTGAAGCACAGACTAGGTCACGGTCACATTTCAAATGCATCCTTGCGCTTACTGTTTCCTAAAACAGCTGCTTCCAAAAAGCACCTCCTTGCCCTCCTTCCCTACAATAGAAAATGAATTCTTGAAATACTTCTCTCAGGAGCAAGGGGAGGCCTAAGGAAAGATTACTGACTCTACCTTTTTCTTTATCCTCTGTTTTTCTCCCTGGTAATCATGTGAAAAGTGCACACTTGTTACTGCGAGCTAAGCATGCTGGAGGAAAGCATGAGCAAGGCTCAAGGCTCCAGTGTGCCTTATCCTCCTGGCAGCTGCTGAGTGAGGATGTTCAGTCTCTCCTGCCCCTCTCCAGCCCGCCTGGCTCTGGCCTGGCTGTACCACCACCTCTGGCAGATCTCTGCTTACTCGGTGGAGTAAGGTAGCAGCGAATCTTGACTGTGAGAAAAAGGCCACTTCCCGGTGAATGTCTTTGTGAATGGGGAAACAAGGCCTACATACACCAACAAAGTTGGTGATGGGAAGCCACACAAATCCTCTTTAGAGCAAGTTTGGCAAGAGCTGAGCTCTCTTGATCTCTTGACAGCAGGAGTCCCAGATGAGTCCCCTTCTGCTGGAGCTTGGGCGATTAAGAATTTTTGTGCAGGATAGAAGTAGTCTGGATGTTTACGTTAGAGGAGCATCGGTGAAATGGAAGATGAGGCGAATAGCTAGAGCAGTTCTCAGAAGGGAAGAGTGAATTTGTGAGAGAGTGAACACAGAAATCAAGAAACTGGAGACAGGAAGAAGGTCAGACTTACCTTTAGACCAACAATAATGCCAGTGTCTAGCTTTAGTACCACATATTAATGTCTCTTTGGATGCCCTTTTAATCCTCCCTTGTGGAGCAGTGGTGCCTTGAGCAGGTATTTGGAGACCTTTCAGAGAGGTGGATGCTGGAAAGTGCAAGTTTGACTATGGAATGCCCAACTTGCAAGTGCTTGCTCTCCTTGTTAGCCTTGGCTTTGATACCATAGAAGAGGAGAAAAAAGCTGAAGGTGAAAGAGAAAAAAGGGGCACAATTTAGCAGCAGACATTTTCATTGCTGGGTCCTATCTATTGCCAGTTGCTGGTTATTTTCTTCAGGTTTTTGTTTCCCCTAAAACTGCCCAGTGCTCGTCCTCCAGCCTTACAGAACCCGGTCATGGTATTTGTGATTTGTGAGGGAAAGCAATTCTTTCCTACATTTTTTTCCAAGCCAGCCCTCCCGAAATTAGATATTCTTCCAACTAGCAGAAAAGACAAGAGTAATGTGTCATCTTCAACCTGGTAGCTGACCTTCATCTTGTATGTAAGAAAAGGATATTAATTTAATTTGCTTTTTTGCTGGGGGGGGGGAGGTGTGGGCTGTGGCTGCACTGCAAAGCAGTCTGTGCAATCTGAGAAAATCAGTTGAGTGGTTCAGCTGACACGCATGTGTAACTCCAGGCCATCAGGATATTCAAATGAAAACTGGGTGACTTGAAGTGTGATAAATATGAAAAGGTTTTTTCATTGAGCAAATTCTAACTTCACTATGCTTTGATTTTGACTTTAAATAGTTACAGTAGGAAAAAGTGTATGGTAACAGACAAAGGCAAACTGCAGATTTTTTCTAATTTACTTTGTATTCCCAAATTATCACATTAAACAATGCAAGAGGATGTGATGAGCCTGAAATATTCTTATGACACTACCAAAATACTTTCTCATAAATTGAGGTCCTCTGACAGAAGCATAAATATATACATTCAAATTCAAACATTGATATAAATACAAGCGTAATGATAATGAAAGTAGCTGTTAGGGCTTCACTGGCTTTGAAAGGTGGTAGAACTGTGGGAAGACATTTTGGTGATGACAAATGAATCCAATCTGTCTTTCTGCATAGGGCTGGAGAACAATCTGAAGTGATATTATTGATCTAGTTGTATCATTAGAGAAGGGTGTTGGAATATGCTGCATCTATTTGTGCAAGCTGCGCTCCTTCCTCAGTATTGTTTCCTTGTAAGCAAGACTTCCTTGCCCACTGTCCTTCCTCTTTCCCGACCTCCAACATAAGACGAAGAGGATATAAGACACTAACTTCTTAGAATCAGTGCATGATAAAAGCAACATATAATATATAGAAACTTACTAGTCTTGATTTTTGATTTGTTAAGCTTTAAATAACATCTGAGTTTCTCGTATCCCAGTTTCCACACAGGCAAAATGTCTTTCAACCTTCGCTTGATAAAGATTGCTTCACGGGTGTAAGCAAAAGAAGGTGAAATAAAATAATGTAAAATGAATGGTTCTGTTACTCCCAGTGTGTGAATAATGACTAGAATGAGACTGTATTGGCACTGAAATTTGCTCTGCCTGGTTTTTGAATTTCTTTTGTCAGAGTTTTACTTTTTGAGACAGCTTTTCCTATTAGGGTACTGTATTTCAAGTACTCAATGAAGTGTCATGCAGTGAATCCTTTTCAGTTTTAGTTTTGCATTTTTATTCACTTGCTTTCCTTCTATCTATTTTGGTTTTTTTATCAGAAAAGAAAATGCTTGACCTCTTTTCTTACCTTGATTACAAACCAGTTTTGAAACTAAAATTGTAAAGAAGTATATTTAATGAATATTTAGCCTGCAACTCGGATAACAGTGGCAAGATCAAAATCCAGTTTTAATATATTTCCAATATATTTTCAGCATGTCCTTGATCCTGTCATCTGATATTGCAGTTGTCTCCAATGAGCAGAAGCACATCATGTCACAGTTTAAATAATATATTGCCCATTCCCTTACTTCGTGTCTTTTTTGTACATGGACAAGGTCTCTGAACACTAAATACTAATTTAGGCTTTCAGAGGCATTCTAGGACCTTTAGTACAACCGCATTGTGGGTAATGAAATCTTATCTGACTCATAGAACTGGCAGAAGAAAAGATCCCTTAGGGTCTGGGTTTTCTCACAGTGAATACATTATTGTCTTCTGCTTTTGAAGAAGTTTTTTCTTTCAGTATTACAACTGCCAAACAAAAATGCCCCTAAGCTTGCCTTTCTGACATAATTCTGTAAATTCAATTGGGACTTTTTCTCATATTGGTCCCTACTTTTTTCTTATTCCAACTGCATACCTTTATGATGCCAAGCTTTACTCTTTCTTTTGAGAAAATTTAAATCCACCTATGTATTAATAGCGATTTCCCTGTTCACACTTCCCTTACTCTTTTCCTGAATCTGATGAAATAGCAACATTTTGAGGTATCATTTTGGTCCGCCCCAGTACCAATTTCATCCTGATAACTCCCTTGGCCTCTCTTAGGACTTGTGGTTCAATTCAAGCCAGACAGACACTTGTTTTGCACAGTCGTATTTTATGCTTTGAAACTGAGTCCAGTCCAGGTCTTAATTAGCAATGACATATTCCCTGAACTCTGGGTTGGTAAGAGAAGATAAACAACTCTAGGTTGGTAAGCAGAAGATAAACAGCAGTTGCAGCATTCTTGGCTGGGAATCATGCCCTCAATGCCTATGCTTGATGTGCAGGCATCGTCCCTAAGCTGCTTATGCTCATGTCCATCTGCTCAGATGGCAAAGTGCCTTGTCACAAGTTGTTTGGACTCCTGCCTTGAGCACAGAGGTGCCAGGCAATGATCAGCAGCCTGCATGACAATGCAAGCATCATTTCTTCTAAAAGAACAGCTCCTTTAAGCAAGTAGTGTATTACAGGCTGCTACCATGGGCTTCTTAGAGCATGGCTACACCTGTTGGTAATTATGTGCCAAGAAGAGAGTCCATGAACCATACCAGAGAGCAGTCCAACCAGTGCAGTGTCATTTTTAGCTGCCAAGGAGACAGGTTGCACTGCCAAAGGGGTACGAAAACTCATCAGTAGTTCTCAGGGTGTCAAAAAAAGATCTCAGCAGGCCAGAACTGCCTGGAGGCACATCCAAAACAGTCACTACAATGGGCCTCAAGTAGCAACTAAAACAAAGTAACAGTAACGGAACCTGTGTGACAGCTTTCCTCATAGAATTGGTAATCAAATCAAGATAAAACAGGATAGCTTGGTGCTACCCTCTTCAAAGAAATAATAGAAGACTCTGACCTTATTCTTTCCACTGAATAAACACCTGTGATATGGTAAAGAAGGTAAAATCCATTTTTTGTAGGCCTAATTAAGTAACACTACAGAGTGGTGGGACTCAATACTTAACCACTTTGCTACCAGAAAAAACAAAGGGCAAGGAGGAAATTCTGAATAATGCTCCATGCAACTGCAGTAGAGGTGAAAGCATTGAAAGGCAGGTTGTTTTTCAATATCTGTTTTGTCTCAGGAGTCCTGAACTACCCCTCAGCTTAGGGTACTGTAGCTGCCTGACAACAGGAGCAATTCTGTCAGTTGGGGTTACTAAAAGTATTTTGCCTTGAGATGTTTTTAGATCACCACAGGCCACTTTTTTTGAAGAGGAGTCCAGAAGCAGCTTCTAACCCATTCTGCCAGCCTCATGCTATCCAGAAGTCAAATCTACAAAAAATGAGCTAGGATTTCTTTTAACAAAAACCTTTTTTGGGGAAATGAAGGTTTAACAGCTTTTATATGCATTGTCCCCATTTGCTCATTTCAAAAATGAAAAACTGTTTGATACATATATTAGATATATATATTTAGTGTATATGTATCTACCATAGTATGTATTTATTATAATATATTTATTTATTTATTTACTATATAATAAATGTATATAGTATAATATATATATATAAGATTTTGAATTTAAAATTTCTGCTTAACTGAATAAGAATGTTTTTCTTTATTTTTAAACTGCATTGCAAAACATTTTAAATTGAGCAGATTTTGGCTATGCCAGTAATTTTTAGAATTTTAGTAGTCTATAAAGTTAATGAAATATTAATCTAAGAGAATCTCGAAACAACATTTCATTTTTATTTTTCTTATACAGCAGAGAACTGAAATCAGTTGTATCTGTACTTCTCAGCATTAGCCTTGGGGTAATTTAAAATCTTAGAGTTGCTGGGGTGGACAAAAGGACTTGTGAAAGCCTCTGCGTGTTTCCAAGGACGTACAATAAGCTGAAGGGCTGTTACCAGTCTGCTCTGGCTTACACGCAGCTGTCACAGTCTGTGTTAGGTCTCACTGTGATCAGTGGGAATTCTGCCATTAACTTCATTAGGACCAAGATTTGCCCTAAGCCCCAGCTGATATTTTGTGTACACCATTGGGGTTATGCTATTTTCTGCCAGATGATCATTTTGAGTGCCAGATGAAGTGATTTTGGCAAAGCCTAGTGAACAAAGGCTGTTGATTCCTTATTATGGGAAAGTTTTGGTTCTGAGAGAGGTAATAGCCTCTGGATTTGCACTGCACAGCTGAGTTCAGAAACTAGTCTCTTGTGTGCAGAATTATGAGGAATGCCAGAGCCTGGGTCTTTGACACCTGCAGGTAACATCATAAACAGCAAAAAAGGCCTGTGAACATGTAGATAATGTAATTTAAACACAGATTGGACTTTGTGTGAACCTTTCCCCTCTAATTGCGAAGAAATACAAAATGAGCTCCATAACAAAAGAATATTGAATACCAAGTAAATAACCTATTGCATTTCTTCTGTGTGGTGTCCAAAAGACTCTGGATTGATATTTCAACATCATGTCACAGATTCATTGACTACAGAACTAGCTTATTCTTCAGGAAGCATCTTAGCCTGGAATTGTTCTGGCTGGAAAGTAGGATTTACTCCTATACAGTTTTACATTCGCTGATTTAAAATTATTTTCAGAATAACAATGTAAATAGTCACAGCTCTACTATAAAATGCTGTCTGTCAGCTTTATTTTGTCCTTGGGTCTATAAGTATAAATCTTACTGATAGTAATATAGTTTCCTTGTAGAGACCCAAGGATAAAGTTTGGTTAATGATATTTTCTTCTTACACATGGTATATATAAGTTCCTGCAGGTTTGTTTTTTTTTTTGGCTGGCCATGTTCTATGGTAGTATAGCTGACACAGAAACTAAGTGCTGATCCCTTTGCCAGCCTCTCAGGAATGATGCTGGTTGTCTTGGTTTGAAAGACAGGCGTCTGCTTAAGTGAGGCAGAAACCCCCTTTGAAATGGGAAATGCAGCCCCCCTCCCTCCGGATTATTATAACTTTGAAATTAAGGGGGCTTTCAGGCAAGGATATGAGAAATAGGAATAACAGTTCTTTACTAATTTATATATATATAAAACAAAACAAAACAATGAACAGCAATTACAAAACAGCACAGTCACCAGTGCAGCCTCCCCGGCCGCCGGGTAGCTTCTCCTCCCGGAGCAGCGCTGGTCACAGC
>VZRR01002172.1:14727-124723 GCA_013398015.1 Oreocharis arfaki
CTGGTCCTCGCCTGAAGGTCGAGCGATGCAGCCTCCCGTCCTCTGGAAGTCCAGCGGAGAGAAAGCTCCTTCTGCCTGAGAAACCCCTGATTATATCCAAGTGGGAAATGTTCTGTGCCCCCTCCCAGGCAGAGCATCTCACAATGGGGTAGTGAGGCACTGATGGGCCCATTAACAGAAGATGGTTGGGAGTCTGTTATCTATGAGTCCTTTGGCAAGGCACAAATGCTCCCATTAACAGAACCGAGCCCGGAGGGAGGAGGCAAAGAAGCACTGCCCCACCTGGTTTCACAGCTCATGAAGATGGTAATAGAATATACTGCAACCCAGGACACTGGTACACGAGGAGTTGTTGCTCATACGACTAGCAATATTCTTTTCTCTTGGGTAGCAGAAAACAGATGGAGATTATTGTACTCTGAAAAACCTCCATCTGATCCAGAAGATAAACTTGGAGAAGGAGAAAACACTTCTGGTTTTTCATTCTACACTCTTTTATGTCAAAACCTAATGCAGCTTTCCTTGAAAGCAACAAGCCCAATTGCATTGCTTATGATGGGAAGAATATCAGGCTTTGGCCTTTCTGCTGAGATCAGACAAAAGTATAATTTAAGGGTGACTGTGGCAATGTGATGTAGTTATGATCTACAAAAATTTTGGAAAAGCATAAAGAACATAACAATAGTCATTGTCAGGACTATACAGTGCAGCATCTTATCTTCGTCAGTAGCCAATAGTGGGTGGCTAGGGGAAAGTACGAAGGCAGGGCAGATGGTGATACTTCACAGGGTTTTCTCCAATATTAAATAAGAAACTCAAACCTCTGTGATACAGAACACACATAGTCAAAAGAGTAACTATTTTCAGTCTCTCATCTCCTAGTTTGAGTTTGAAATAGCAGAACACATGACAGCTCCATGTTCCATTACCATTAGCAGCTAGTTCAAAGCCTGATCTAGGGTAAAATTATGGGCAAAGCATGCATCACACTCTACATTGTGTGAAAAGACTGTACTGAAGAGCTTGAAGATTTAGAAGGAAACTGGATGCAGATTAAAAGGCCTTTTAAAACAGCAAATGGAAATATGCCCTTGGTGCCTGCAATCCTTTTCAAATACACCTGACAATTAATTCCTCCTAAGTTCATACTTGTGTTTTGTAATGAAATGCTTCAGTCCAGCATTTTACCCTAAAAAGACCTTTTACCTCCTCGTTTTTTTAAGCATCCCTTGCTAATTAATAAGTTCCACCTGTACAAGAGTTAGTTCTTTTGAAATTAAAGCTAATCTCAAGGCCTCTCTTGTTTGCTAGCTTTTCTGCGATTTACTTCTCACTGTTAGGACTCAGAATGGGACAGACATAATAAACCTCCTTGTGATACACAGAGCCTTTTCTCTGTAATGAAAGCTGAAAGCAAAAAATATGAGAAACTGGCAGCTTCTCACAGTAAGTAAGAAAAACAGGGAGGAGAGAGGAACCTAAACGGTGATGCTTCGGTAGTAATGATAATAAGGACTCCATCTCTATTTCCCTACTGAGCAGAGCAAGTTGTTGAATTAAGCAAACACGAAAAGGTCAGAGGACAGAAGCCAACAATATCTCTTTTTTTTGTCTGCAGGACACAGGTGGAGTTTAGATGCCCAGGGCTAGGAAACATTTCCCACTACCCCTAAAACCCTAGCAACACCTACTTTCAGAAGTAGGATTTTGAACATAAACAAGTCTGCAAAAGTGAAGAGAAAGGTGTATGTGTGGAACACCTGTGTTGCCCTTCTGTAGTCCAAAAGCAAGGTGCAGGGGTTCCCCAGTTTTTCTAAATCTCTGAGCATGCATAAGCGTCCTTCAGGTAAAGACTAACATACAGTTGAGGACTTTCTGTCAGACGGAGAACTGTATGCTTTACTTCTATTTGAAGCTAATTCACAGTATGGTTTCTATTTTCTTTAGCCAGTGGCTGGGCAATTTAAAATACAAAAAAGTCATAGGAATTTTGTGTAAATAAAAGTCATAGGAAAAAAATGCAAACCTTTTGATTTTCTTCCTAACTTGCCAAACTGTCTGTTAGTTTACATTTGTTTTGGTACGCTGAAGCTTGATTTTATGGCCTTCTGCAGAAGGGATCAAGGCTGCTTTTCCTTGTTACTGCATTAGCCAGTCTTTATGTGCTACGTGTGGCAGTAGGATACTGAATGAAGTCCCTCCTGTTGAAGTGGTAAATGTATCCACGTGTCTTCCAGATAAATAGTTTATGTTACTATTCAATAACTGAAGTCCATCATCCCCAAAATGTAGGGGTTTTGATAAAGTTGGCTGCATGAAAATTGTAATTTTGGGATTTGAATTGCTTTGGATTTGGTGACTTCAGGTATGTATACATAAACAACTTAACTTAGGAGTCTGTTTTTAAAGCAAATTCCCCAATAAGCTCTCATTTTACCACACTGTGTTTTGTGTCACAGGGTAATCTCTGGGCACAGACTGGTTCCCTTTCTGATGAAATTAAAGTGGTAAACCTATCTAAGCTTTGCATCTACTGTACTGTAGTCATTAGTGGGCATTCAGTTAGAGTTCCTCTGAAATAAAACTTTCAAAACTTGTATAGTGTGGATGTCTGTTCTCCAGGAAGAATTGTTTTGCTCTATAAATATACTCTGGTTGTGCTGCACAACCTGTAAACGCAGGCATAGCTTTATGTTAAGCTCTGACTTTCTTTTCCTCTATCTCTACTGAAGAAATCTGGAGAAGATGAAGGAAGGAAACCAATAGAGAGCATTTCAGTGGACAAAAACCAGCTGCTGACTAACACAGGTAAAGACATAGCTATATAACCACCTCACACAACATGAAGAAGAGAGAGAACTAGAAAGAGAAATAGGAAAATTATTCCCTCTTTCGTTTCTACTAAATGGATTTTAGGTTCTGTAAAAATGCAAGGTTAAATATAATGTTTTCAGTCCACTTCAAAAGGACAAGTGGTTAAAGCTGTCAAAAAACCACTTCCTAATGCAGCATTCACAGATGTGATTAGGGAATAGGAAGCATTCAGCTCCCAAGGACTTTGATTCATGAAAAAACCTGATTGAATCATGGGATGGGCAGTATCCTCCCTGTGAACCTCACCAGGAATAGCCTGGAGTCACCTGCAAGTACTGCAAAAGCAGGCTAGAGAATTAGAACTGAGCTCAAGTAAGTAAGTGAATAAATACATAAAGTGACCCTCCCCACTATGCACTCTACAATACTAATTAAAGAAAAACATGATAAATGAGCCATGTTTATAAGTAATTATGAATTTATGGTTCTTTAAAGTTTAATAAAGTTGTAAAAGGAGAATATTTTTTCCCCAAAATACCTCTCTTAAATCTGTAAGGCTGTTTACCTTTTGCAACAGTTTCTGTCATTAACCAAGAATACAAGGATGTAGTACAAAACCCTCAGTGAAACAGTGCTCTGGCAGCACACCTATACCACCTCTTTCAGAAAGAATAATTAACCAGGCTCCCCCCAAAAGGCATATTCTGTGACTTTCCACAGAATATTTTCAGTTGGAAGGGACCCACAAGGATCATTGAGTCCAACTCTTAAGTGAATGGCCCGTACAGGGATCAAACTCACAACTTTGGTGTTATTGGCACCATGATCTAACAAAATGAGCTAATCTCAGGGTTAGGATTCTTCAAATGCTCTTGGATAAACACCTGTGCAAGTAACTATAAGTGAAAATATTAGATGTACCAAAACAGTTGATAATCTCAAGAATTCACAGAGTTGTATGAGTGCTCTAATTGTTAGAAGGTGACAACACAGTCTTGCAGTTCTGTTCTACTTTTTTTTTCTGGGACCAAGAAAAACATAAAGCAATGCCACAATTTCTTGGAGTGGTGACAAGGAACAATAGCTTTTAATTTAATTGTTGCAAAAATCCTTGTCTTTAGCTTGTAATCACTGAAGTCTTAGCCTGCATTTCTTTCACCTTGTCATATGACTTCTCTGTCCTGATATAGTTACTAGTGGAGTTCTCTCTGACTTTCTTGTAGATTTATTTTCATTATAAAGTTTCAGGATTATTAATCTATTCTGCCCTTTTAAGCTTTGTGTTGATGATTGTCGTACTCCTTCTGAAGTAGCCTTTGGCAGCCTTCTTAAAATTTGGCAGTCTTAAAAAAATTCTGAAAACTAAATGAGTTTGTACTTCAGGCATTTTTTAATTCTCTTCTCTCTCCTAGGTGTTGTTTAATTACATTATTCATCTCTGTACAAGTCATAACAGAAGATCTCTGATTTTTAGGAGTAAACAACAACCAAGAGATAAGTATCTTATGCATGCACAAAACAATGTATGCGTTAATCTGTAGTTAGCTATTTTGTCATTTGGGAGCAGAAATACCTAGAAGTACAGCCATAATGAAGATCAAGTGAGGGCAGTTTTCCTGTGCTGGAGAAATCACAGCATATAGAATATATGCTAAGATTGATCCTTTAAATTGCATTCAGGGAAGATAATGACATCTCCGAGTTGGGTTACATACAGCACTGTAAGAGATGGGGATCTTATCACTGGAGCCTCCATGGTTTCATTTGGACCCATTTACCATTCTCATTAAAATCACTGTAATGAGAAAGAAGCTCTGTTCTATTTATAATGTTTCCTGTCAGCCTGTAGCATGCAGCCTGTTAGAAGGAAAGCAGCAAAGCACAATACTTTCATCTGTTTTCACTGTTGCTTGTTTGCTGAAAGGAAGATGGGAGGAATGATAGGGCGCTGCAGTCAATGTGTGTTCTAGATCTGTGTGCAGCAAAGTTCATCCTTCCCTAGTGGGTGGCTTTAGCACTTGGAGGATGAAATTGTAGGGCATGGATTGATAACTGACAGAAGAACCAGTAAGGCTGGGAAGATCTTTAAGATCATCGTGTCCAATATGGCTATATGAAGTTGCATTCTGTCTTCCCTCTCAATGCTTAAATTCTAAGAGTGTCATACTGGTAGGAACGGTGTGTAGTAGAGAGCACTGGAAGGTAATGTCTCTCTTTACAGAAAAAGGCTATGGATTCTGCAGAGGGAATGTAAAGTTTCAAACTGTTTCCACGGGGGGACAAGTCACTTACACAGCATGATCTGAACAGCTTGCTTTCCTATTCAGGTACGTCCAGCTTCAACTTCAGCACAACCAAATGCAATGCTACACATTGAAGAACGATGACAATGTAGGTCCATTGTCAGACTTGAGGGACTGTGCTCAAGACAGTATTGACTCTGGAAAAGATTTTCAGGTCATACTGGGTAATCAACCCACCTTGAACCTGCTCTGCAATCCAGCTGTGAGAACACATGTGTTGAGAAGAAGGAATTCCTTTGGGAATTGGGAAATTATTTTACTTTTGTGTGTGGCATTAGTGAAATTACAATTGTTCACATTTTTGAATGAGTTTATAAACTTAAAAGAGCCATTGTACGACCTTATTCAAAGATAGGTGATTTTTTTAGGAATTTGTGGTCTTCAGTGAATCAGTGATCTATTTGAGAACATACATTTCTTCATTATCTCTAAATTAGCATAAGGGACAGTGTATGTTCTGTTATGCAAGAACATACTATTTGAGTGCTAGTAGGTGATCCCTCTTATCTTCAAAACGTCTGTCATTAAATTTACTCTGCGAGGACCAGTTGTAGGTGTAAGGTGGTACAAGGTCATAATATAAAATCAGTTTTTGTACTGACATTAAGGAAATCTTTGTGTGACTGGTGTGAAATCTTCGTGCACAAAACAGACACTTACGTATTTAAAGTGCAATGATAATGGAGCAGTGCCTTTTCGTCTTCAGCATGGATGATGGACCAAGGGTGTCTCAGTGCCCTGAGCTGGAGGACCACGAGTTTGAGAATTATCAGCTCCCACCTGACCCTGAAATTGTGCAGGATCTGCTGCTGCAGCTGCATCCCTACAAATCTATGGAGTCTGACAGGATTCTTCGAAGAATCTTCAAGAAGCTATCTGAAGTCATGGCAAAACCCATCTCAATAATTTTTGACCAGTCTTGGGAATCCAGAAAGGTCCCAACTGACTTGAAACTGGTCAACATTGTTCTGATTTTCAAGAAGGGCAAAAAGGAAGACTGATGCAACCTAGAAGCTGCAATCTCTTCCCCTGAAAAGCAATGTATTTCCCCACCTCTTTCTTTCCTTATATGTCTCCCTTTCTCATGCTGTCCTGTCTTCCCTGCCCGTGGTCTTGGCCACTACCTCGGGCTCTCCCTATTGGCCCCTGTACCCCAACTCCGCCCATGTACCGCCCCTGTGCCCTGAGAGCACTGGCCTATGTGCTCTCTCTGCCCCCCACCCTGCCCCCATACAAAATCCCAGACCCTTCAGCCATTCCTGGTCTTTGCCTCTGGTCCTCATGTGAATAAAGATCCTCTGAGGTCACCATGCAGAGACCATCTTCTTGCCTCCTTTGCCGCTGCCACGTTGCAGGAGCAGACAAAACCAGAGCTAGCCTTTGGCTTCCCCAGCAGGTGAAAGCGCAGTGCCCAGCCTTCAGAAGGAAGGTTGGGCCACAGAAGCGCTGACCCAGGCTGGGTAGAAACGCTCTCCGGTAAACCTGCTTGTGGTCTGCCATGCCACCGCAGAAAGGCACAAACTGCAGCACTCTGGTGCCCAGGAACTGCACTGGAGGGAACGGCTGGAGCTGAGCCGGGGCAGGTTTAGGTTGGGTCTCAGGAAAGGCTTTTCCCCCAGAGGCTGCTCGGGCACTGCCCAGGCTCCCCAGGGAAGGGGTCACAGCCCCGAGGCTGTCTGAGCTCCAGCAGCGTTTGGACACCGCTGCCAGGGATGCCCCGGCTGGGATTGTTGGGGTGTCCTGTGCAGGGCCAGGGCTTGGACTCGATGANGTCTTCCCTCTCAATGCTTAAATTCTAAGAGTGTCATACTGGTAGGAACGGTGTGTAGTAGAGAGCACTGGAAGGTAATGTCGCTCTTTACAGAAAAAGGCTATGGATTCTGCAGAGGGAATGTAAAGTTTCAAACTGTTTCCACGGGGGGACAAGTCACTTACACAGCATGATCTGAACAGCTTGCTTTCCTATTCAGGTACGTCCAGCTTCAACTTCAGCACAACCAAATGCAATGCTACACATTGAAGAATGATGACAATGTAGGTCCATTGTCAGACTTGAGGGACTGTGCTCAAGACAGTATTGACTCTGGAAAAGATTTTCAGGTCATACTGGGTAATCAACCCACCTTGAACCTGCTCTGCAATCCAGCTGTGAGAACACATGTGTTGAGAAGAAGGAATTCCTTTGGGAATTGGGAAATTATTTTACTTTTGTGTGTGGCATTAGTGAAATTACAATTGTTCACATTTTTGAATGAGTTTATAAACTTAAAAGAGCCATTGTACGACCTTATTCAAAGATAGGTGATTTTTTTAGGAATTTGTGGTCTTCAGTGAATCAGTGATCTATTTGAGAACATACATTTCTTCATTATCTCTAAATTAGCATAAGGGACAGTGTATGTTCTGTTATGCAAGAACATACTATTTGAGTGCTAGTAGGTGATCCCTCTTATCTTCAAAACGTCTGTCATTAAATTTACTCTGCGAGGACCAGTTGTAGGTGTAAGGTGGTACAAGGTCATAATATAAAATCAGTTTTTGTACTGACATTAAGGAAATCTTTGTGTGACTGGTGTGAAATCTTCGTGCACAAAACAGACACTTACGTATTTAAAGTGCAATGATAATGGAGCAGTGCCTTTTCGTCTTCAGCATGGATGATGGACCAAGGGTGTCTCAGTGCCCTGAGCTGGAGGACCACGAGTTTGAGAATTATCAGCTCCCACCTGACCCTGAAATTGTGCAGGATCTGCTGCTGCAGCTGCATCCCTACAAATCTATGGAGTCTGACAGGATTCATCGAAGAATCTTCAAGAAGCTATCTGAAGTCATGGCAAAACCCATCTCAATAATTTTTGACCAGTCTTGGGAATCCAGAAAGGTCCCAACTGACTTGAAACTGGTCAACATTGTTCTGATTTTCAAGAAGGGCAAAAAGGAAGACTGATGCAACCTAGAAGCTGCAATCTCTTCCCCTGAAAAGCAATGTATTTCCCCACCTCTTTCTTTCCTTATATGTCTCCCTTTCTCATGCTGTCCTGTCTTCCCTGCCCGTGGTCTTGGCCACTACCTCGGGCTCTCCCTATTGGCCCCTGTACCCCAACTCCGCCCATGTACCGCCCCTGTGCCCTGAGAGCACTGGCCTATGTGCTCTCTCTGCCCCCCACCCTGCCCCCATACAAAATCCCAGACCCTTCAGCCATTCCTGGTCTTTGCCTCTGGTCCTCATGTGAATAAAGATCCTGTGAGGTCACCATGTGGAGACCATCTTCTCGCCTCCTTGGCCGCTGCCGTGTTGCAGGAGCAGACGAAACCAGAGCTAGCCTTTGGCTTCCCCAGCAGGGGAAAGCGCAGTGACCAGCCTTCAGAGGGAAGGTTGGGGCACAAGGGCGCTGACCCGGGCTTGGGTAGAGACGCTCTCCAGTTAACCTGCTTGTGGCCTTCCTGCCACTGCAGGAAAGCCACCACAACTGCAACAGAGGACTCCAGAAACTACAGGCCTGACAGTCTCACTTCAGTCACTGGTAAAGTTACGGAGAAGATTATTCTGGGAGGTGTTGAAAAACACCTGAAAGGCAATGCAGTCATTGGTCACAGGCAGCATAGCTTCATGAGAGGAAAGTCCTGCTTATCAAAACTAATTTCCTTTTATGACAGGGTAACTCACCAGGTTGATCAAGAGAAACCAGTTGATGTAATCTTTTGGGATTTCAGTAAAGCTTTCGGTACTGTCTCTCAGAGTGACCTTTTGGACAAAATGTCCAGCACAGAGCTGGATAAACACATCGTGATGCGTGAGCAGCTGGCTCACAGATTGTGTGCAAAGGGTGACAGTGAATGGGGTAGCATCAGACTGTCACTAATGGGGTTCTGCAGAGCCCCATCATAGGCCCTGTGCTCTTCAACATCTTCATTATTGACTTGAATGCAGCACTCAAAGGAATACTAAGCAAGTTTATAGATGATACAAAACTGGGAGGAGCCTGCAAGGAGGCCCTGCAGAGAGATCTCGACAGATTAGAGGACTGGGCCGTCACCAACCATATGGAATTCAACAAGGGAAAGTGCCAGATTCTGCACCTGGGATGGGGCAACAATGGACGTACAGACAGACTGGGGAATGAGACACTGGAAAGTAGTGACACAGAAAGGGAGCTGGGGGCCCTGGTCAATGGCAAGCTGAGTATGGGTCAGCAGTGCCCTGTAGCCAGGAGTGCCAACCCTTGTCCTGGGGTGCATCAGGCCCAGCATCACCAGCCAGGCAAGGGAGGGGATTGTCCTGCTCTGCTCTGAGCTGGAGCGGCCTCACCTTGACTGCTGGGGCAGTTTTGGGTGCCACAGTATAAAAAAGACCTGAAGCTGTTAAGAGAGCATCCAAAGGAGGCCACAAGGACTGTGAAGGACCTTGAGGGGAAGCCATGTGAGGAGTGGCTGAGGGCACTGGGTCTGTTCAGCCTGGAGGAGAGGAGACTGAGGAGGAACCTCATCACAGTCACAACTTCTTCGTGAGGGGAAGATGAGGGGCAGGCACTGATCTCTGCTCTGTGACAGGTGACAAGACCTGAGGGAATGGCCTGAAGTTGTGTCAGGGGAGGTTTAGGCTGGATATCAGGGAAAGGTCCTTCACCCAGAGGGTGGTTGGGCACTGGAACAGTTCCCCAGGGCAGTGATCACAGCATCAAGCCTGGCAGAGTTCAAGAAGCCTTTGGACAATACTCTCAAGCACATGGTGTGATTCTTGGGAATGGTGGTGTGCAGGGAGTTGGGCTCGATGATCCTTGCCGGGTCCCTTCCAACTCATCATGTTCTGTGGTTCTGTGATATACCCTTCTTTCTATGTGCCTTGAGTGTCTTCTGAGGATATGCATTTCAGTGCCAATACAATGTTTGTTGCTTTGCTTTGGAAAAGATCTGCAAGACATGATCACCTATCTGATTTTATCTAAACATAATGCAAATATTTATTTAAAATATTGTGAGGAAATATAATAGAGAATATTTTTCTTTACACATTTAGAAGTTTATTCTGTCAGAAAAGGTTCATGTATGTGCATATAAAGGAAGGAGAAATTTTGCTGGTACCATGGCAACAATCTCTATTTCATAGAACAAAGTCTTGTGACTTTCTTCATTTTAATAGAGCAATTTTGTCCATTTTTTCCCCCATGAGAACAGCAGATTCTTTACCTGCTTTCTACCCTCTTTCTTAGTGAATGTCTCAATTTTCTTCATATACATCATGTAAACCTGGACATTTTAAAAGACTTGTTTAAGAGACAGACTTAACTGAAAAGTATTTAAAAACTAAAGCATTGAATTCCATCTACCTCATATACAGGAATCTTGCTTTGTTGAATTTCTTCATAAGAAAATTAATATATCAAACTCTACAGAACAAAAGCAGAGGAGAGATAAAAGTTAAACTTACCTCTAGGTTGCTAGAAGTCAAGGGTCATGTGCAAAGAGAACAACTTTGTAGTGTATGATGTTCCTGTCATATAAAATATTCTGCTTTTCAAACAGTTTATCTAGGAATAGAGTTGTTACTCATAGAAAAAGCTCAATTTTCAGCTGTAAACAACCTGGGCGAGGCATACAATCTGGCAACAGCACCAATAATTTCAATGGTTTGTCAGAATTAATATCCTCATAGAAATAAGCAGTGATTATTTGCTATTCCAGCTTTCTAAAATTTTTTCTAGAATTCACCTTTGTCAAAGAGTACATATCTGAATTTCACAACATTAAGGAAATTCAGTAACGACTCAAAGTGGAAGTTTTCTAGTAAGAATATACACTTCCCTTCAATTATAGGCATATACATAATGTTGTTATAATGTTTTCTATTTATGCACCACTGCCTGTTCTTCAGCTGGAGAAAGTACTCTCCTAATTATTCCTACACTTGTTCTTTTCCAGGTTTACAGGTCTGAATTTGAGTCAGAAAGGGAAGAAGTGACTGTGTTCCTTTTGATATGACTTCAGCTGCTGTATGCACGGTACATACATGCTTATATAATTTCTTGGACTGGATTTATGAATATATTATTAGCTTTAATTTCCAGTATAGTTAAGTGCTCTACTGTATTTGAAGCACTTGGTGAGTTGACAGTGCAGAGGTAGGATGGGATGGTGGAAAATGATGTTGTAGTCTTTCTAGGAGAGGCTTATACAGAATTCGACTGTGTAAGTGAAGGGCTAATCTGACTCCATAAAGTTTAAAATTTCTGAAAATATCCCCTTATTCTTGCCAGTAGATTTGAAGCAGGAGGGAATGTGTGTAATATAGAAATCAGCCTGAAAAGTAAATATGGGGGAAAAGCCATTAAGAATGAATGATGCACAGAAAACAGATGCTGAGAAATCAGCCAGCCTCATAAAAATGTCCACAGTTTAAAATGAATCCTGCCTGTCAAAAAAAAAAAAAAGAACAAAAAACTCAACCCCCAAACATTTCCCCTCCGTATTATAAACTACAGGCATATTTAAACTATATGCATTTCTTTAAGTGAGGATCCTAAAATTTGCTCAGGATTATAATCCAATCCGTCTGTACATTATGGCTAAAGCAGGCATACATGTTTCAGAGCCATTGCAGTACTGGGCAGAGAAAGGGGTACACCACTGCGACACAGAGAAGCTCTCCTCTTGGGAGAGTGTTTCATAGTTAGGGTTGAATACTTGTTCCAGAAACGTCTTTATTTATGATAGAAGTCACCCATATGTAAAGGGCTGATGCATAAAAAGTTATTTAAGACAAAATTTTTGCATGTTTTCTGTTGCTGGGTACTGAAAAAGAGACTTCTAGGGTTAACAGATTTTTGGAGATAGGAAGAATTGCCACTTGCTTATTGTGGCTACACGTATGTCAGCAAGTGATGCAGACTGCAGGCAGCAGCAGTTGTGTGGAATGGAGGAGCTAATGTCCATGCTGTATGGATTTCAGGAGGTTTTATTTCCCTGTAGTCTGGTTCCGGTTCCTCTAGAAGGAATGCATGTAGGTGCTTTGGCGTTGCTAGGTGTCCTCCTAGCAGTACACCTCTGGATTTATTTCTACTTGAAGAAGGACCAATTAATGCAGTCCAAAACCACACTGCTATGAGAATGAAAGTGCAGTAAATGGGAATGTTTAACAGATTGACATAAAATCTGCTCCTCAATGTACAAAAAATGCTAATGTAGAGGTGCCCTCTGTGTTACGTGTTTCTCACCAAAGGAAAGAGTATGTGCGCAGATAGTGTACAGCTAGGGCAGAAAAAGCTGCTGTGTCTCTAGGTTTAGTAGTGGAGGCTTTTATTTTGGTGCTCAAGGTCTCTTCTGTATAAGGTTTTCACCTGAGGAAACATAAGCTGATTTAGAATGGCAGAATATTTAAAAGCAGGTATCATTTTCGTCAGCGTAATTGATAGAGTTTATATTTTATATTTATATATTTTATATATTTTATGTTTATATTTTTTGATGTATAGTCCTTTAGCAGGTCATATTTGGAGATAAGAGTATTCAACTGTAGGGACGCAGGTTTTTAGTAAGTACCATACAGTGGTAGTCTTCATTGTTTTCAAGTGAAGCTGTTGGTGTCATTTGTTGCTAAACAGTACTGCAAATGCACTTCAGATTGTACCCAAGGCATGAGGGAAGCAATTTGAAGATTTGGGTCTAAAAACCTTGAGACAAAAATGCTGCCTACAAAAAAGAATTTTGATGAACAAAATACTGTAATGCTTAGCAGCACCTTTCTGTCTTCAGAAAGCATGAGCAGCCCCAAATATTCTGGTTTTTATTGTTAATAATACATGTTTGAATCACACATTTACTATAATTTACCAAATCGCCATAATTTAAATGAATGATGAATCTATATTAATGCATCCTTCACCTCGGAGTAAACCAGGAACCTTCTTAATCAGCAAAAGATTAGGTTTACCCCAGGGATATTTTGAATAGATGTTTATGGCATGTCAATGCACTGTACCAACCAATCAATGAAAACAAATATAGTGCTGTATATATCTATATCTATATCTATATCTATATCTATATCTATATCTATATCCATATCAAAAAAAGCACATGACTAGTATTTGCAAGCAATCCCACTCAAGAAAATAGAAATAAATCACAAGTCTCAGTTTTCCTATGTTGCAATTAGCACAGTCATGGCAGATTTATAAAGCTGAATTGTGCCTCAGAGTAGTCAAAATCTTACGGAATAAAAAAGGGCATATTAGGTAGAAACAATATAAGGAATGAAAAGGGGGAAAATAAGGAATAAAAAATTAAAAGATTTCAGGGAACCATGTGGGACAATGGGTTAAAATGTAGCCAAGTCAATAATGAAACAGAAGGCAACTGAGAAACTTGACTTGCTCTTTTCCAATACACTTAAATTAGTGTAGAATTAGAATGAATTAGAACTGAAAGGGGAAAAAAAAACCTTGCATAAAATAATCTGGTAAAATGGGTAGGTGAATTATAGAATACCCTTGTGTTAATGCTAGAAAACATTGGCTAGAGGTGTAAAATGAACACGCTAGGGTTAGGATGAAATATGATGAATGAGTTTGAAATCTTCTGTGTGGTTTGGTGAGGTGAATGGAAGACTACTCAAGTACAAAATGCAGTTCAGATTAAATGTGTGACAAAATTACAAATCGGATAGGAAAATTTTGTGAGCTGATAATCTATAGTGCTAATTGACCCAAAGACATGATGTCCCTAAAAACATTGGTTCTCTTGGCGGTGTTTTACTTTTTTTGATCAATAACTAAACATTGTCTACACAGATAGCAGGTTTTAAATATTTTTTCAGCTAAGTAATTCTAGTCATAATTATTGTATCTTGAACTTCATTCAGGTTGCCTTAAATTGGCAGGTCTGGATTTGAAGGTATTTCTATTTCAGTAATCTCTGAAAACCTCAAAATAGTTAAGTCCACAATCCACAGTATTTCAGTGGAACACTTCCAGAGTCCATAGTTCCTAACAGAAATTGTTGTATTGTATTTTTTGGGTAAAAATTCTAGAATTTTTATTGTCTGCCTCATGATACAATTCTCAATACGGAGAAATGCAAAGAGCATAGGCATTTATCCTGATTCTGCCAGTCTCAGATTTTTAAATTTTGGACTTCTATAGTATCTATTTAATTAACAGACAAGATGTCACAAAAAAGGGTTTTCCTGTTTCCCTATATTAATTATTATTTAAAATATAGTATAAAATTTTATATTATTCAGTATAGGGACATGTGAAATAGATATTACTTTTCTTGAGATCTTTTATATTGGGATTTATTTCTGAGTCCAGTAAATGGTACTACGTTATCAACTTCATGCATGCCATTCCCCAAGAGAAAATAAACAATGCCTTTTATTGCTGTGAGACACTCAGAATGCTCAAAAAAAGATGCATTGTGCCAATGTGTAGTATTTTTATTACTTAAAGTGTAGAAAAATTTATATAGAAAGAAAATCTAAGCTGTTTCTTTGATGTTACTTTATACCAATATTCACAAATAGTCCAGCTAAGATCTTCTTTACCTAAAGCAGAATAGAATTTAAATAAAGTGACAAGGCTTGAAAACAATCAGCAGTGAGACCTCTAATTATTATTTTTTCTTTTAGTTGTATTCTCCATTAAATGTCTTTGTGTTCATATATTAACAACCTATCAAGCTGAGGAAATTGCAGAACAAGACCAAGAGAGGTCTGTATATCTTTAATGACCATAGGCTCTGTTAAATTAAATAGGAGCATTCTGTGGAGCTAGGGGTAGATAAAAATCTAATTACTTTTGGCAATGTGCTCATATCAGCGAAAGGAAATATGAAAACAAAGATAAGATACAAAATACTGAAGTTGATAGAATGTTGTGATCCTTTTGGGTAGCCCTGATGTTATCTTTATTTATGGTGGCCCTCTCATCCTCAATAGAGATAGTAGCTCTGAAGTAAAGAAATACTTTACTGCATCTGGTCTCCATGGCAGTTCTGCTGCCTTACTGAGTGCTAGAAATCCCTATTTCCTTCTCTTCTTTGTACCTCTCAGTAAGCAAAAGAGTAACTGAAGTTGAATATTTCAAAGATTATGGCCCAAATTGCTACCAAATAATGATAAAAGAAGGAATGGAAGCCAATTTTGTCCTTTGAGAACATGTAAACTTTTGATGCTTACAGCCATGTGGTTGCAACTGTGAAGGAATGATGTGAAGAGAAATAGGCCAGATTGAATCAGAGAATCAGAGAGAATGAAAGAAAGGATAATGCTTGTGCTTCCCTAGACCACCTATTTCATGTCCAGATGTTGCAGGATTTATACTAGGGAAGAGAAGGGGTCTGTATGTGAAAAACAGGAGACTCTGTGTGTATGTCCATTTTATTATATTGCTTTCATTAAATATAGTGAGTAAGCCCAGTGGTATCAATAATCATGGAAACAGTTTTGCAATTAGACAGAGCATATCAAAAGCTTGCTCAAAGCTGTTTTTTTCAATGGAAAAAAACATTCTAAAAATTCTGCTCAGAGAATGGAAGCCTATGCATAAGTTATGTCAATTGCAGAGTCGAAGCCAAGAGTTTCTCATGAAATGTTGATGAATCATGAGTAAAATGGAGAAAATAGCATTACATACTGGTAATTTTTGCACCATTAAAGTTCTGTATGTCCTGAAATTTTGTCTACATCTTACTGGCCTGTATTCAGCCAAAGTACCTCATGTTGTACCGGAGAACTATTCCTTGTGGGAGTTTCACCTTCTCACATCAGATCTGATCTTATTCCAATATCTTCTGAAACTTGATCTTGCAATCTTTTGATTTTCTTTTAAACAGTCTCACAGTGCCAAGAGTATTTAGTTTTATCTTCTTCTGGGCTACATTCTGCTTGTGCTCAAACTTTTACATTTGCCTTTAAGAGTAAGTTTCCCATCTGTATTTTTTCCCAAACAGCTCACCTTCTACTTACAATGCTGAAATACTTAGTGTTCCCTCACTTCAAGTCAATTTAAGCCATTCCAAATTTTATTCTCCTACTGCTTTGTATTGACTGTTCCTAATTCTTACATAAGTGCGTTTCAAGGTCATCAGTTTAAGAGTTTCTCAATTCCATGTGACATACCAGGTAACTGTAGCACACTTAAGTGTATAAAGCTTATATTTTAGGAGCGTTCTTTTACTGCTTGAGCTTCAATGGATTGCAGCGACTTTCACTCTAGTCCTTTGAATACTTTGGTAACTAAACTGAAAGCTGTCCTTTAAACTGTGATCTCTCTTGGAAGGGAAAAATATGATAAACTCAAGAATCTGGAACCCCTTCACTGGGAGCTACATACTAAGTTGACATGTGATACAGAAATTGCCATTAAAAAGTTTTAAAAGAATAGGAACTGTGATTGGCATGGAGAAATTATTTATTCAGGTATGTACACAAAAAATTAGTCTGCTTGACTGAGGAAACATGGGGAAAAAAAAGAAGGAAAAGAAGATGACTTCTGCCAGTTTTATAACGCCATCAGCTTGTGTTTGCATTGCTGGCAGCAGCAGCTGTAACAGGAGCCCTCATTGTGCAGATGTAGGCTTAAGCCTGTTTTGCCTCACCTATTCATGGTATGTCAGTCTAGCCTTCCTGGCAGCATGCATCATGTTTAACTGTCATGCCTGAGCTGATGTAATTCGGATGAGTGCCCCACAAATCATAGTAACTGCATACTTGTTTTATGTCCTTGTTCAGAATATTCCCTATGGAACTAGAAGATACCACAACTCATAATAATGGTACAAGTCAATACTGCAGAGATCAAGAAAACTATTTGCTTAGCATTTCTAAAAATCACATTTATTATTACATTGTATGGTATGTGTAATCCAAATATGGATCCAAATATGGCCTACGGAATGGAAACAAGCTAGCAAAGGAGAAATGATTACAAATGTCAAAGTGCTTTCAAAAAAGTCTTCAGCGGATGGAAAGTCTCCAAAAGGCTGTTAGGTTGAGGTTATTTTCTCTCTTCTCATCACTTATCCTTGTGTAATGGACTCGGATTGATATTGGGGAAATGGAAGATGAATCAAATGCATTTTCTCTCTTTTTATCAAAGCAGTCCTTTGTGTGGCTCTTCCTTAACCCATTTCCACTTCCAAGTTGCATCTTCAGGCAATGAATTCATGCCAGTAATATTTCAATGAATGACAAACTGAACATAGCAGTGTTATTCTAGAACATGATTAAGGACTTTCTTTGATTTCCCTTGTCTTTAACTTCACTGGAATACTGGAAAAATACCAAACTGAAGAGCTGATATAGAGCTGACAAAGTAATGAATCACCATGTTGAAGTCTATTAAATTTTAAGAATTAAGAATAACTGCTTGATTCCCTTTTCTAGAGAAAATGCAGCATCAGAATGACATTAAGTCAAGATGGAAATTTGGAGATGATAATTCTGTTTAAATAAATCTGTTCTGTAGGAGGGGACATGAGGACATGGGTAATCTTCCTTCTGTGTAACAGCCTGAAAAATGTCATGGTGCTTCATGTTAGCTAGCAGAAGAGAGAGCTGTGTCATCCTGTTTACCTGTGATAGTACAAGCAGTAGCACAGCACATTTGAGTATATCTTATAGAACATGACTTGAATATTGACTTGATTTAAGAAGACCAGTAACAAATAGCTATGTGGATGGCATCCATTCAGAATGGGTGAGAGTAAAGATATGTAAAGCATTTAACTCAGGCTCTTTTGAATACTACTGAACAGTAGGTGCTTGTTTTTATTTGGTTGTGTCTGTGAACTTTTCAGAAACCTGAGTTTTATTTATTATATATACTGGTATATACTGGTTTGAGTACTGTTTGGAAATAAAAGCACATGTTCATGATCAGTAATTTTTTTAATCCCTGAAGTAAGTCTCTTCTAGCAATTACATACTCTGACCCCCAAAAGATCCCATGACCCTTTGATCCTCACAGTTTTGAATATATAGCCCCCAAGGAACAACACACTGTTATTAAACTGCATTTGTGCTTCTGTCCTGGCCAAGACCACACAGATACATCTTGGGACAGTTGAGGCCAACCTCCAGAGTCAAGCTGCCAGGTCGACCTCTGCAGTCAAGTGGCTCAAATCTGTGTCCTTACCTTAGCTTGTGTTGTGTGTTCAGCCCATCCTGAAGCAGAGAATGCTCAGCTGTTAGCAACCTCTTGCTAGCTGTTAGGACTGCGATATATTGGTAACATGTCTTAAAGATCAAATGTATATGAAATAATTTTTACAGAAAAAAATACTCTGAAGTACTGGTAGCAAAGATTCAGTTGGTTCAGTTGATGTTGGGCCATTTGCAAACAGATTAATGCCAGTCATGTGAAAAATAAAAATGGCTGTTGGCTTAAGTAACTGGTGCCTCAGCAAAGCACGACCAGGAGATACAACTGCCCAGGACTTGAGTTCTTACTGCTCGCATCCAATTGCCAGGGTTTGATTCTAATCTTGGATCAGCTGGAAAGTGAAAGACTTTAATTAACAGATACATGGAAGAGTTAGGTTTTGCTTCCTTTAAAGGCACAGATCAGCAACATCATGATTTCTCTAATAATGCAAGAAATTCTAATTTAATTCTAACAATCTTTCTCACCTTTATCTGTATGACTTTTACACGCATAGGTAATTTGAGGAAGAACAGACCTGACAATATTCCAACATAACTTTAGAACAGAGGAACCTACAAGCAAACATAAACTAACAATGTCAATAAGTATGCCAAGACTTTTTGGTTCTTTCAGAAATGAATCATGCTGTGATACTACCTGTTACATAAGGGTTTGAAAAAATCTCTGATTTATTTCAAAAGCTACATTTACCTTTGTAACAGCAATGCAATATCTCAAACTCTTCTTTGTGTAACTTTCTCTGTAATTGAGACCCTAGGCATACTTCACACCTTGACCATGCTTTCAGAAGGCTCACCAGAGATCCTTTTCAAGTTTTATGTTGATGTAGGATGCCATAATCATATTTTTGAAGCGAAGTAGCTCAAAGACAATTGTAAAATCAGGCTTCCCACTAGGTGGCAAAGAGAGACAGTGATTTGCAGTGCATGTCTGCACATGGGAGAATGAGGGTGAAAAGCAGCCAGCTACAGAGCCAGGTTTACAAAAATACATTGTGTTTTACTGGTGTAACTTTTTGGAGTGAGGTTGAGCCTGAATAAGTGTGATTCTGGAAGACTGGAAGGAGCAGGTTGATTAAGGCAGTCGAGACTAGGAAACAGAAACTATCTGCGTGTAAGGAAAATGTTCTAATTTCACTTTGTCCATTTTAATAACCCACTTGAAATGTGTGTGGTTCTCCTACTAATTTCTTACAAATTCCAATATTCAGTGTGGAGGACCATGGTGGGTGTGGTCAGCTCAGCTAAATTGCTGAGGCAGTAAGATTATAAAAAATTAATATAGTTAATGAAGAAATTCCACTAGCCACACTACAGAATGTTAGAAGTATGGACTACCTTTAGTGAATTTAATAGAATTATCAAAGCAATCCATTGCAGGTAAACCCATATATAACTGTGCATTTACATCCCCCACCTGCACAGTACTTCCTTGTTCTTGCAAGGTCAAACCACAACAATGTGGAGCAGAAGCTTTCATAATAAGAAGAGTCGAAAATTTTGGGAGCTTTCTTTCCCCCTTTCTTGTGTTTTTCTCTACCAACTTAAGGATCAGATAAGGTTTCCATAGGTTGGATATAAGGTGACTGTGACATAGTATTTATTCTAAAACAACAGCTATGCTGAGCAGCTGAAATTTGTTACCAGCATTTGTTGTTGCATGGTCAAAATATATTTTATTCAGATTTATAAAGAATTTTAACTTTCCCTTGGAAGGAAAAGAATGCAAGTTTCATTTGTGGAATGTAAACAAAGCACTACTATTGGTACTGTTAAAATTGTATGATTTTTGGCAAAATTCAGCTTGTGTTTCAGGCATTCTTCCTGCTGGAAAGACAATGAAGCCCAAGAAACTCTATTTCAAGAAATGGGAGAAAATTTTATATATAGTTTCTCTGTACTTTCTATTATAAGTCTTCTTTGCTCATTTTTAAGAGCTCTTCTATCTCAATGAATTATAGGACCTTGAAATTTGAAATGGACAAATAATCCTGGCACACAGGTAGTCTTTTGTTCAGAAAAAAATCATACTTCTTAGGACAGATTTTGAGGTAACAATAAAAAAGTTGTTTGCACTTCACATATTTAATAATATTAGACTCATGTTTATAAACTTAGTACACAGAGAATGGCAATAGAACATGGTGGGAACGGATCATGGAGAAAGAGAAAACTAGTCTTTAAAGAAGATAATCTTCCCAGTGAAGAGTGGCCAGGATGGTTTTTTTTATGGTGAGGCACAGGAATAGATAGGTACTTCTCAGAGGAAGGCTTATTAATTAATTATTGATAGCATTTCTGTGCTAGAAAGTTTAAAAAGTTGTATTTGATTAGCATCTTGGAGAACAAAGCTGAAAGTACTTTTCTTTTTCAAGGAAAAAGGTTATAGTTCAAGTGTAAGGAAGCTAGCAACAAGAATGCAGGGGTGGAAAAAAGGATGGTGGAGATCAAGAATATGGGAGGGAGACATGAAAGCTGAGATGTTTAAGTCACTAGAACTGCATATATATATATATAATGTTTCAGAGAAATATGAGGAGTTGATATTGGTACTGGGAGTGTCAGAAGACCTTGAAGACACTCGGACAAGTCATGGTGAAAGGATGATTTGATGGAAATGGAAGACCTACAGTTTGTAAAAAATAGGGAAAATAAGTAGAAAAGGCAAGAGGCTCCAGTATTTGAGTACAAGAGGATGAAGCTCCATTGTGTGTCCATGGAAGAAGAGAAAGAAACTACTTTTAGAACCATCAAGTTAAAGTTTTAAATGTTTATTTGATAGAAACAGTGCCTGTGTGGGAAGTAACATTCAAGTACAAAATTTTAGTGTGCCTGAAGAAGAAACTGCCTGCTGAAAAACTTTCCCATATATTATACATAATTAACACAATAGCTTTAATCCTGTTGTGACATTGAACACGTGGTTTATTATAAAGAGGATTGTTTTGGAAAGGCAGTCTCAATTTTCTTGCTAGATAAGAGAGAAAATGTTCTCTTGGCTTCCCACTGCTATCTGAGCATCCAACAGAACTGAACTAATCTAAGTGAAACCCTAAAATAACAAGAATAAAACTTGTGTGAAATCTCACTATTTTGCATAAAATAAAATGATTTTTTTTAGGAATAACTATATAAAAAATGCGTATCATCTAACTGGATTCATTAGTATTGGATTCAGTAGATTTTTTCTGCTGTATGGGTACCTTGAAAGGTACCAGCTCTTTCATCTGCTTTCACTTGGTTTAGTCATCTCATTAATAACCACTTTCTTCAAATGTCAGTCAAGATCTGGAGAAAAACAAGTTTCTCTGTGATGTGTTTCTTCATAGATGAATTTTAAATACACAGTCTATTCTCTAAACTCCTCTAATGAAGGGATAATATGAAAAGTCCAGAAGGTTATTTAGAAGCATGGTTCTGGAATTTCAGATATGCTTTGGATGCTAATTTCTCAGGGTGCAGCAACTCTTTGGAGAACTAAATATTCAACAGTCAACATAACAGTGTGCTTTATGCTTCTTCGTGGAACACATCTGAAGGGTAAAAAAGGTCCAAATTCTTGACTGAGTGAATGCTTACCAGAAGCCCCCTGAAATTACATTGCAATTTTACTTTACATTTCAGTCAGTGTAAGTTAATTGAACTCGGTTTAAAAGTAGGTGGGCAAAGAGAACTTATACCAGATTTCCATGGGCTGCTCCAGAAAACAAAGCATATGCCAGCATTTGTGAGCTTAAGCAAGAAATTACCTGTAGAAAACTGATGGCACTTTCTACCTCAGATTTATATCTATCATGTGACTAGAACCATAACTTAAGAGAGAGCCTCTTAAAAGCTACTAGAGTGATATAAAACTGTTCTCTGAAAATGTTCAGTTGACAGTTCACTGCTACAGCTCCAGGTAACATACATTGTTTGAAGACATACTGATAAGTGGTAGAAAACATCGAATAGGACATTCTTCAAAAACAAAGTAATAAAGAATCCCCCAAAATATTGTTTCTAGGTAATACCTGTGTGTCTACCTACACATCTTGTACTCAGCTTATGCTAGTGCTGTGGCTCTAAAAATCCCACTGATCTTCATGCTAAAAATTCTAAATAGTTACAGGGTTTATATATATCTATATTATATAGACATAGATAGATATTTGCATTTTAAAATAGTGATTATTATTATTATATGCTTTCCCTTATAAAACTATCTATGTAAATTAAACATCTTAAAATCTAACCTTCATCAAATGAGTCTTAGAATAGCCAGCAAAAGAACTTTCTGGATGGTTAGCACTGTTTTTTTCAATACATAATGGAAAAGCACAGACATTTCAAGGGTTGAAATCAAGGTAGTACCATGACAGTTTTGTTTGCTTAAATTAATGGCCAGACATCTCGCAATGTGATCTCTGGGAAAATAATGGATGGATTGATAAAGGACTCTATTTTTAAACACTTAAAGGGCAGTAATATAATTAAAGTATTAAATTTGTTAAGAAAAGGCTTTTTAGCCAGGCAGAAAAGTCCAGGAAAATCAAAAGGCTAAAAGTCAAGAGAGAGAATGTTGAGAATGTTATTATATTATTCTGTTTATATTTTAAATGTTGAGGATAACTAAAAAGGGAGCAGTTTACAAAGATTTCTATATTTTTCCATCATTAGGAAACAGTAAAATCAAGACTGGCTATATTTCTGAAAGAAAATATCTTGCCCACACCCAAGTGGGAAGCTGGAACTAGTGCATGAACATCAGCTAGCGCGAAACAGGAGGTTAGAGAACACAGTCAAAATGGGCTTTTCTAGACTTAAAGGGCTGTAATGTGTGAAAGAGAAGCAATGCAATACAATAGCTGTGAACTCAGTAAATCAATTCCCTTTGTACTCTTTGCGTGTAAGCAACAGTTCTGGCTTCAGTCTTGTATTAGATTATTTTCATGACAATTCTTTTATGTTGGAGTAAGTTAAATGGTGAAAGTCCGTGTTTGAAGAGGATACTCAAAATGTATGTATGCTTAAACAAAAAAGTAGCCCTGAGGGTTTTGACTTTTTTTGTTTCATTAGCAGTGGGAATCCATCTTTTTATTACAGCTGGTACTAAACTAGTGATTTTCGTGTGAGCTGAGCTGAATTTCATGACATCAAAAATTAAAATTTCAGATTTGAACTGCAAAATTATCATTTGTAATGGTGAAAGAAGTACAATGAACACAGGCTGTCTTTCAGATCTTGGGTATTCTGTGTGCTAGAGAGGACATTTTGACATTAGTTTTGCAAGCCCATTGGATTTGATGTAGAGTCACTGGGGGAGAACAAAACACAGAACCCTATGAAGTAATTTCTGACACACTGCTTTTCTTACTTGAAACACGCTTTAAAGCTAATACTTGGCTTCATTGTGCTGTTGAAGTACCACTGCTGTTCAAACGATGCTAAGATGTTTACTGTCAGAGCAATAGTCAAAAGTGAAAAGCTGCCAGTGTCTCCAGCACGTGCTTAGATGTTCTTTAGTCTTGGCAGTGGTGAGAAGCTCAGTGTCTTCCTCATCCCTAAGCCTTGCTGGGTCTAACAAAAAAGGCACCTCAGTACCCACCTCAGCCATGGAAAACACTTGATGGAATCCACTGGAAAAACTCTGCTGAAAGGAATGTATAGGGCTAAGAGGGTTCCTGCTGCATGTGGGAGACCCAGTTTGATTCCCCTTCGACAAAGTGTATTGTATCCCTTATCCCTATCCAAGCCAAGTGAGCGCCCTCCCTCTTGCTACACAGGATGTTCTGATTCTCAGTCTCAGATGGCTGTTCGCATCTATTGCTGACCGGGAGTCTCTCTTTCTTTACTTATGGAGTAATACAAAGCAATTGCCCTTCCTGGATATAAGAAAAAGAAAGAAAGTTCACATGAATTTATGTACTTAAGTCCTAAACCTGATTTGTGTCCAGCATTCATTAACAGCATGAACAGGGCTGCTGGGCATCCTTGCACAGCGGCTCAGGTATGCTGAGCATTGCCACACTGAGCTCAAGCCTCTAATTTTGAAGTCCTCACTGTTTCTGAGCATGGTGTAAGGAGGACTAAATATTTTATTCTTTGCTGTGGCTTCCAGTTACTGTAACGGCAATCCTAGCAGATGAATACTGCTGTGAACCTTTAACCCATGTGTGCTTTCATCTGATCATCTGTTACAGGTCATATAAATTCAGAGTGGACCATTTGGGAAGAAATATCATAAGATACACATTATAACTGAGCAGACCATAGCAATTGCATATAAAACATTATAGCATATCATTAAAACATTTACAACTAATTAGTTTAAAGCAATAGACTACTATAATTATCATCCACTAAATAATTAGTATTAATTACTTAGAGGATTAATTAGTTTGCTTCTGAAGCACTTTGAAGATGGAAAGCAAAGAATAAATGCCACGTATCATGACCTGTGCTCCCTTACAACTGAATATAACGTATTGTCTAAAATGCATCTTTTTGTTTAAACAAAATTGTATTTCATTAGGCCAGTATGTGGCAACATTATTGACTGGATCTGACAGGATTTTGTTGCTATGAAACCCATCCAGACAAGCGGTCCTTTCTCCAATCTAAATGAGTGATTGCAGGTCTCCTATAGGGAGATCTAAGACTTGGAGGAGAATGCAATTAACATTCATCATGCAGAGGGAGTGAAATTCTTCCCTGTACATTGATCTGTAGTATATTTTTATATGCATACTAGCATTAAGAATCTAATTACTACATACTGAGAGCAAAATTTGCCCCTGAAAGAATTAATTGTGACTAGTTCAAAGGTGCTGTTCAGAAATCCCTGTAGTTCTTGTGCCTTAAAAAGCCCCGCAATAAAGTTCCTGATTTTGTAAAGTACCAAATGCCAAGATCTTCTAGTGATTATAGTGGGAGCAGTGGCTGCTTTTCAAACCTCTGAATCCAGCATCCTTTGCATAGGCTCTGAATTTATCTAGTATGAAACAGAAATCTCTGTATGTGAGAGATCTATTGGCTCGTAAGTGCTTCTTAGTTGGAATGCAAGACTGTGCAGCACTAAAATAACAGTTTAATTGTGGTTTTCTTTTGTATTCCATAAAGAGTGCTGAATGTTAGATATCTGTAAGGGTTTGTATGTTGATCTCTAATCTAAATGCTGTAGTCTTCTGAAAACTGAAAATAATCTTAATTGTCCCTTCCACAAATGGAAAAAAAGTCTAGTAATTAAATCTCATTGTACATGGTGGCAAATTTACTGCATGAATCTTAAAGGATGATTAATGGAGTTATAAATCTCTAAAACCAAGGAATGATAAGGAAAATCCTGTGATAAATCCCTAACTTCACAGCACTGGCAGACATTTATATCTAGATATTGCAACAGTCTTGACCAGTTTATTGTCAAGAGACAAAAGCCAACTGCAGTAGTCTTAGACATGAAGAGTCAGCAAGTGACCTTCAGCTCCCTTAAATATTTTTAGAGCAATTATGTTAATACTTGTTCTTAAGCACCAAAAGCCTTTATGAGTTTCATTTATCCTTTCTAGAATTATGTCAAAGTGCACCAAAAGTATATTAACTACAGGCAAGTGATGAGCTTTTCAGCAGGATCTGAAACCTTAGTGAAGAAGAGGTTTAATAAGCTGAATATGATGTTGGTATTATAATGCCTACAATCCTTAAATATTTCTTTCAATTTCCTTCAATTTTGGGGTGAAGGAGATTAAAAGAGCAAGGGGCCAGTGTTAGCATAGCATGTTCCTGAGTTACATAGCAGTCGCAACTGTATTTATTTTTTCAAGTGAAAGCATACTGGTCATTCAGTGGAAGTTCTGATTTTACTAATGGACTTTTTATAACTCTGAGGAATTCATTAAAAATGTTTGTAACCCTTCAAAATTCCACATGTTCTGCCATCTATGTGAACTAAACCGTAAATGTATTTGCTCTTTCCTAGTTTCAAGAAAGGTTGGTTATTTATTCTAGAAGTTTATGAAGACCACAGACTTAGATGGTGATGGATAGGGCCAGGAGTTGGACTCGATGATCCTGATGGCTTCCTTGCAACTCTGCATATTCTCTGATTAACATAGTTATCAAAAAATACATACTGAATATCTGTCTAGAGAATATGTGAGCAGTCACAGTCTAAATTCAATGTAGTTAAACCATGTGCCACATACTTTTAAAGTAATTAATACTTCTGGGTTGGAAGGAACTTTTAAAGGTCTAGTTCCAACCCACCTGCAATGAGCAGAGGCATCTTCAGCTAGGTCAGGTTGCTCAAATTAGCCGACATCTGGTTCAGTTTGCACTTTGCTCCTCAGTATAAGCATTTGCAGTGCCTTTGTTTGAACCAGATGTCAGAAGCATAGCTGGTTGGGAAAAATAGTCAATACTGCTACGTTTTCCCAGATCAGCCTAGCTTTGTAAGAGTTTCCTTCTCATTCTTCTCAAACAGCCTTGGGTCTCTCAGGTGAGGAGAAACAGGAAAAACATCCCTACCAGCAACTTGTTCTGAGATCTGCCTCGTTTTCCTGTATCTCTGCAATCCTCACAGTTAGACATGGAAAATTCCCACTCTGACACAGAGGATGTAGGACTCATCTCTTCATCTTTCTTCCTACTGTCCCTCACCTACTCTGATTTGAACCTGGAAGCTGCTAGATTATTTTTAAAGAGCAGCAGGTGACCACTCTAAATGGCAAAGACACTTACCCTAGATGGAGAGGTCACAGCTGAAAGCCTTTATGTATCTATTATATGTTCTCACATGCTGCTTTTGGAGCATTTTCCATTTTCTTTCAAATGATAGACACTGGTCAAGTTCTATGGCCTCTGTTCCAAAGGCAGCAGCATCTACAGGATTAGGCTCTGTCTAATTTACATTTGGTGGCAGTTTCTGTAGTGAGATCCAGAACTGACTAGGGCTCAAGATGAGTACCTTCCAACTTTTTCAGAAGAGCTGTTTCTGGCCAAGACTTACGTGCTGTAGTGGGAAAGAAAGTTGGTCCAGGTTCTGCCTCTTGTGTGACAATCCCCTGAGTAAAATAAACATGTCTTCAAGATGCTCAGTTCGATGTTATCAATAAGCATTTCATTGGCTTGTATAACAGGTCATAAAGAAGGAAACTATTTCTCATATTAGCAAGTTTCCTGCTATCTGAAGCATTACAGGTGTTTCAGGGAGAGTGATAACAAACCTGGTGGACAATGATTTTTTGGAGACTGCCTGCAGCTTCTAGTGAGGAGACAAAGATAGTGTATATCATATCTCTGAGTCACACAACTGCTGAATGTAAGTCAGCATTACTACCTCATTCATCAGCATGATGTCTTTAATTGTGAAGCTGGAAGAATAATTTACAGCCTGGAAAACAGCCCAGTTTTCAGGAGAAGCATTTGTATTAAATGATCAGTGCAACACTGAGAAAGTGAGTGTGCATAGCCCATGAATCTTTTTTTGAGCCAAGAAAAAAAGCAAATGCCATAGCCTTGGACAGCAACAAATTTTATTCCTTAGGCTTCTGGATACACTGAGATTATGATGTTATTTAAGTGTTACATCATTGTACTTGATGTCAAGTTCATTGATATTAATTTTTGTTGACTGAACAAACAAAAAGGGCATTTAAATATTAAGCTTTGTTAAGAGCTGGACAATACTATTTTATTTCTTGCCTAGAGCCTTGCAAACATACAAGTTTTATTCTTATTTACTTAAATCTTATTAAAATGTTTCTTTTCCTTTTGTGAACCCCCAAAAAGACAAACTCAAGATTGTTTAGCAATTACATGTATTTTCTTTTGAGAATTAGTTGCAGTAATGTGTCCAGTCCTGTTCATAACTACATCTCATGAATGTAGTTCTTACTGTAATTAAAGCACATAAAAATAATACCTGTGTCCCCATATGCTAAAACATGAGCATGGAAATAACGAATATAAGGAATAAAATCAAGGAAAGTATTTTCTTGTTTTTCCCCTTTTAGAAAGCAGAACAAATATCAGGATTCACCTGAAAGGTTCTTTGATATCACTGTTTCCTTAGTCATCCAAGACTACATTATATGCTAAGTACATTGTTTCAGGAGATCTGAGTATAAACAAACAGCAGCTGAAGAGCAGTAGCTGTTCATGAGACCTGCTGCAGTTCGTGTGGCTTTCTGCGGTGGCAGGCAGGCCACAAGCAGGTTTACCGGAGAGCGTCTCTACCCAAGCCCGGGTCAGCGCCCTTGTGCCCCAACCTTCCCTCTGAAGGCTGGTCACTGCGCTTTGCCCTGCTGGGGAAGCCAAAGGCTAGCTCTGGTTTCGTCTGCTCCTGCAACACGGCAGCGGCCAAGGAGGCGAGAAGATGGTCTCCGCATGGTGACCTCACAGGATCTTTATTCACATGGGGACCAGAGGCAAAGAGCAGGAATGGCTGAAGGGTCTGGGCTTTTCTGTGGGGGTGGGGGGGCAGAGGCAGCACACAGGGCAGTGCTCTCAGGGCACAGGGGCGGTACATGGGCGGAGTTGGGGTACAGGGGCCAATAGGGAGAGCCCGAGGTAGTGGCCAGGACCAGGGGCAGGGGCAGGGAAGGCAGGACAGTGTGGGAAGGGGAGAGATATGAGAAGAGAAGGGGTGGGGGTATACATAACTCAATAATAGCAGCATCAGAGTGTTGTTGCTTTTCAGGGGAGGAGATTGCAGCTTCTAGGTCACTTCAAGACCATCCTTCCAATTATTTGCTGGGTATCTAGATGGTAGTATGGTGTGACATCATTCTCTTGGCACATTGGTGTATCAGTATTTTAACATATATTCATCACTTTTAGGCATTCCACTGATTGGAAGGTTTCCGACCACAGTTTGGAAGAGTTTTCTTAGTGGTTTCAGAAACGCTTTCTTCATATCCTGTACAAATGGCACCAAACAAAGATCACACTAGTGTTGCCACCTTCAGATTGTCATTTAAATGGGTGGAGCATGTTAACAGTGAGGATGATGTGATCCTAGTGTGTGGTAGGCAGGACAACATCTGTCTTTTTTTCCCTGATGCTTTCCAAATGCTGTAAGGTCAAAGGTTTTTTGGTGTTGTTCATTATGTCTGTGAAGCATACAAAAAAAAGAGATTCCAAAAAGTTTTGGCTTCCAGCTTAGGCAACTATTTGAATTGACTTACTTCTTCAAGTTGACTCAGATTTTTCCACTTTTTGGGCACCAGGAAACAGGATTTATAAATACTCACAAAGAGTCAGTAATAGATATTTGACACTGCTGAATAATTATTCAAAGCCTTTTATTATTATTTTTGGAATGGAGGTAAATCGTACAAGTCACACTGCATTGCTGCCTGGGGGATTATAGGTTCAGCTCAGAGGAAAACAAGTTTTCAAACATTAATATATGTTTGGATCTTAACATTAGACTGCTTATAAGAAGAGAAGAAAAAAGAACAAAAAGAATTGGCAATCTGGATTACCTTCTATTTTGTGTTGACATTTTTCTTGATTATTATTTGCTTTAGGCACTAAATGCACATATGATTTTCCCAATAGCATCCATGTTTTCTCTTTGTTTGTCCCTCGAAGGCTGCTGGATCAGAGGAGGCTCAAGTTTTCTCAGCATTCCAATTGCAGAACATGTGGAAAGCAAATTGGTTTGAATTACTAGCTGGTGAGGTCCAGACCTACACTTCCACTTCAGTATAGACATGCCTTGTGTTTCCATCCCGCTAATACTGCTGCAGTCCTATCAGACATATTAAATGACATCAGAAATTATTTGGAAAAAATGAATTCAAGAGACTTGTTCCCTGTTCTGTGATGTTCATGTAGAAAAAAAAATAGTCTGTAGCACACTCTATCAGTCAATATGCAATAGTGGCTTTTCCTGCAAAGAACACAGTATTAGATATGTCAGACTATATACTGAAACCCATCACTATTTCTCAAGTGCTTTTATTAGTTTTAGAATAACTAGATGATATTGTAGTGTAATAGACTCTTTTTGCACTTTTTTTTTTTGTTCAATGTTAATCCTTTTTTTTTTCTTTGCAAGTTCAGGATGTTATAGATCAGTGGTCTGCTGTAATCAATCCTTACCACATTTTCTCATTTCTTTCAGTTATTCCTCAGTCATATTTTGTGCTCTAATTTCTCTCAGTTCCCCTTTGCAATTCAGTCATCTTAGCTGTATATATTCTTGTTGTACTAACATTCTTCAGTGTTTTCGTGTATTGAGAAAGAACACTGGTATGTGAGAAACTCTAAACCAATTTATTTTTAACTTGTTAAAAATACTGTTATTTGCTTCAGTTCTGCCTTCCATGTCTGCAGTCACCCTCTCTGAAATTTCTTCAATCACTACATAAGTGAGGCCCATTTGTTACATTGTCAAAAATCTGAAATTATACAGGCCCCATTTAATTTTTTCTGAACATTTCCCTAATTTTAGGCATCCTGAATAACAGCTAACACGGGCTTCATTGTATAAGCTTTTTAGCAGTCATGTGGCTTGCAGTGTATTCCTGGTAAGTGTTTTATTTGGCTCCTTTATCTATGCACGTTTTACATGTCTTGTCTTTTTCAGCCTGTGAATGTTTGTTCTGTTTGACTTGCTCCAAGTGGATTATAGGATTTTTATTTTACCTGGAATGTGTAGGGATTAGTAATTTTTACAATATAAAGATACTTTTCTGTGTGTCCTCAAATATAATTTTATCTGTGGTTGTCTGTTAAGTATTTTCTTATGTATCTGTATATTAAACCACTCAAATTATGTTCTAGATTACATTATTGCTGTAACTGCAAAGACAGTTACCCGACAAAGTTTAAGAGAATGAATCCTTCGCTATTCTTAACCCTAAAATAGTATTAAATATTTCTGTAGTAATGTGAGTGATGTCCATATGAGTTCGGCCTATGTGCCTTGTGAGTAATTCCAGCCAGTGACAACCCTATCAAATGAAATTATTAGGAGTCCTCATTCATATTCTTCTAGGAATGAGTCAGATGTCTGGCCTTTCCTCCAATTGCTTTTCCTAAGCTTTCATAGAAAAAAGGTAATGTATATACTGCAAGCCAAACAATTATCACCAGATAATCCTGTTTCTTCAAGGCTCCGTAGTTTTGTTTGAAATTTTCAGTAGAAATGTATCAGATTTTTTCATGATTATATTAAACAATCTCCAAGTTTTAGACTTAGTAACTGTGTATTTTTAATAGTTACAACTATTCTACAGAACAAGATTTTATTACTTGGATATTAATAGAATTGCACTTAGAAACAAAAGGAGCGCGAGAGACAATATGCCTATAATTCACTGGAGTGGGACTAACCCTTTCAAATTATTTGACTATTTACTGTAAAAAAATAAATTATGATAGCCTTTGACAATTACAGTGGATTTCCTAAATTTCTAAGAATTCTGCTATCATTTGATATAAAAACACTCTTGTCACACTGCAAGATGTAAATGCGGTTTCCACGGGGTCGCTGGGAGTTACTGTGGGCTGCCATGTGAAGACAAGACCTGGTATAGCCAGTTAGAAAATTTTATTGCCCCTGTGCTGAAAGGGTAGCATAAACTTCTGAAAAACAACAATGATTGCACTAAACTTTTGAGGAAAATTCTTAGCTAAAGCCCTATATGCAAGGAAAAGCTGTAAGGTCTTGTCTGCTGCCTGAAATCCGCTTGTTTGAAACCAAGTTTACTTTTGCCCTTTCAGACTTTCTATAGTGTGTGGTACAGATTGGTGTAGACTTAAACCAAACTGGGTTCTAAGTTGTCATCCTCACTGCTAGGGAAACTGCCCTAAATCATCCATGACATTAAAATGTGTTTCCTAGCGGACGTGGCTTAGACCAAGTAGCGCTGTCTCAAAAAATGCACAGCCACCACCCAAGTCCGCAGTTCAGGTGTGATTACCCTGATTTGGGCAGTAAAGCAGTCCATCTGCATGGACATAAACCAGAGCCAGAGCGAAAACCCTCACCTCTTTCCCTAAACCAGACTAGACACAGCCTGGATGTATTCACCTGACATCAAATGGTGAATATATTATTTTAAAAAGTTGAGAAGGTGCGAGGCACACACCTAGCAAGCTTTTTATCTTTGCACACTAGAAATACTTGCAGCTTAAATGCATATTCTTGCGTGTTTGCATACTCTCTGGATTTGCAATTTTACCTCAATAAAATCTATCACTTAGACTTGGCAAACATTCGTTCTGCTTTGCATCATCTGTAAACTGCATTGACATATTGTAACTGTCCTCCACTGTAGTTGGTACAATTTTACACGCCATAAGTCCATGTGGAACTCGTCTTGATGTCTGTCTACACGTGTAATATTTCCTATCTGGTTATCACCTATGGTACAATTATTTAACCCAGGGCCTCTCAAGATTCTTGGCATACAAACACGGATACTGTGTAGTGGAAGGTATATTAGCTGTATGATGTATATGAATCTTTTTCCCCAAACCATTCAGAAAAGCACTGGTTTCTGTGTGATATTGCTTTATGTTGTTCAGTTCATATACTAATAAATAATGGTAAATAATTTCCAATTATATCAGTAAAATCAGAGTAATAGAATGAATATGATTTCTAATAGTAAGTTGATTTAAAAAAAAAAAAATTGTGGTGATTAGTATTTATTATCCAGAATCTTTTTATTCCTGTGATGTATCTCTGCCATTCTTTTGTTTACTTTTTGAATTTCAGATGCTCTGCCCCACTGTTTTTTCCAGTTCTGCCAGCTTATATCCAGCAAATGAAAAAGTGGACCAAACATAACTTGTGAAACTATGTAAAAATCTTGTATTTTTGTTTAAGGAAAATTAATTCTTGTGTCCCATTTGGAATCTTTGCGAAAAAGGAATCCATAAGAAACTAAAACCCCTGCATGTTTTATTGAAGTATTTTAACTGTCAGGTGTGCAACTATATGTTGCATGTCCATTCATAGTAATGTTAAATGGAAATCATCCTTTAATCACATGAATGGGTGGATCCAGATTCTCTGTACATTTTATCCATGAAGATCTCCACAAAGCTGACATGCCGGGAACCACGATGGGTGAATCACTGGGTCAACACACTTTGTAATGTTTTCCCTAGAGTGTTGCAAGCAGGTTGTAGAAATACAGTGGTTTGCAGTTAAGTTTTCGATTGCTGCAATTGTCACAACCACCAATAAAAAAACTTAACATTTCCTGCCGTTGAGTAGCAACACATGATATTTCAGAAAGCTTTCTAGAGAGCCTGCTTAGGATGTCAAAACAATTCTTTTTAGTTCAACAGTTATGGATTTGTTACAAGACTACCACCTTTTTACACTTTATGCAAGTAATATTTCCAAATTCATATTGAAAAGAGCAAGGGAATGTATTATGTGGGCAAACTAGACTTCATCTTATGGCTGTTGCCTGGGTGAAATATTTTCAGTAAATCACAGTCTTTATGCTGTCCTTGGATCTTCTGCAGTCTCAGCTGCCACTGCTATATAATGTACATTGATTTCTATTTGGTATTCAGACAGAGAGAAAGCTGTTTAATCATTTGGTTTCTGACTTGCTAATAAAAAAACTGTCTTCTTTAATAAGTTTATTTTAGATAAAGCTACAGTCTATGCCACAATTTGATATACTTTTTAAAGTTTTTTAAAGTAACAAATGATGCCGAGGATGAGACAATTTCACTGTAATTTCTTCTTACCAAGTGAGTACCTTTATGATTTGCAGAGTTGTTCAACACTCAGAGAATGAAAGCTATTTAATCGTTCTCCATATGAATTGTAAATAAAGTTTTACAGTTGTCCCACATCGAGGGAAATGAAAGGAAAAAAAAAGGAGAGGGACTTCTCATTGTAAAGAAACCATTTCTAATAGTGCCATGTCTATACCCAAATGTGAACATCTTTTATATCACTAACAGTTTTCCACCCATCACATCTCATTGATATTCTGCTTCATTAAAGTCCCATGATAGAAATGTTATTAATATGCAGAGGCAGTTTTATATCAGATTGGGGAAAAAAAACCCAACCCAAGTCTAATAATATAATTACTGATATTGTATGATGGAAAATCACTAACATGATTAGAAGTGCCTGACAGATTATAGTTAGAGATTTGATGAAGTCCACCTGGGTTTGGAGAAGTGAATTGATCCAAGTCTCAGCTACTGCTGGGAAAAGGGAATGGAGGAAGCAGCAGGGTTGGACTGCAATCAGAAGAGCATAAATCAGTTTCTTTTAATGGGTCTGAAGCTGGTTTGCTCTTTGTAGCCAGACTGTTCTGGGCATTAAAGATGTTCCTCAAGTTTAGAACTTGGTTCCTGTGTGATTTGACGCAGGCAGGCAGCCGGAACAACCACAAACCCATGGCTGAAAAGCAAAGAGTAAATTTATTTCATTACCTTGCTAACTGGAGGATCCTGAATCAGCACCCGGGCAGGGACACACAAGTGGGAACGTTGGCACCACCAGGCTCAGTCCATCCTGACTGGTATCCGGGCTGCTGTTTGCCCCCATTTATCAGGGGCCCATGCACAGGACATGCTGTGATCTCCTCTGAGCTTTTCCTGATCTCTGAGCTTTGGTTTCTCTTCCAAAACAAGGAGCTCAAGTATGTATGTGAAAGCACCTTGAGGTCTCTCCAAAACACCTACATTATCTCTGCGTTATTCTACTTCTCAAAACAGAGGATAAACAGCAGGGGACATAATATATGGGGTTCAATATATAATTAAAAAGACATTGTTGTCTTTGAAAATCAAAAAAACATACCCAGTGTTACTGGCTTTTTGAAAGCAAAATTTAGCCTTTTGCTTTATAATGGTCTGTGAGGGTTTTTCCTCCTCACCCTGTTATAAATATCCAGTACTGCATTGATGTGACCTGATAACTGTGGATTTTGGCTTAGTTATGGAATAGCTCCCCATTTTGTAATAATTTGCATATAGGATACAGAAAGAAGAGTATTATACAGATAAATTATCTACAGCAGTGTTTTAGTCATCTGTTTAAGAAATGCTTGCCTTTGGGAGAACACTTTCATCTGCAGAGAATGAATGTGCTACTCCACTTAAGCCCTGTTTGTACTTCCTGTCTACAAAGAAGAGTAGGTTTCATGCATCTGATAAAAAAACCCTTATTTGTTTTAGAATTCTGAAATCTAAAAGATAAAATGTGTATATAATGTGTATATGTGTATTATCCTTTATATAAAACATTTGCTTCATCTTGTTCGTCTGGTTGCAATTGCAGAAGGTAAGCAAAAATCACTAGATTTTTTTTTAACCCAGTCTCATCTTTTACTATGACATAACTGTTGTTAAATTCCAAATTATCATTGAATCACAGAATGCTTTGAGTTGGAGGGGACCTTTGAGATCACCTAGTTCCAAATTCTCTGCCATGGGGAGGGACACATTCCGCTAGATCAGGTTTCTCAAGGTCCGTCCGACCTGGCCTTGAGCACTTCCAGGGATCGAATGTCCACAGCTTTTCTGGGTAACCTGTGCCAGTGCCTCCCAGTAAATAATTTCTTCCTAGTATCTGATATAATCTGACACTCTTTCAGTTTGAAGCCAATCCCCTGTGGTCTGTAACTCCATGCTGTTGGAAAAAGTCCCTCTCCATCTCTTTTGTAGCCCCTTTAGGTACTAGAAGGTGCTATCAGGTCTCTGTGGATAATGAAAAGTCTCTGCTTGTGTTTTCCTTCTGCTGATGCTGATTCTACCGTGGCTTGAGCTCAGATAAGTGGTTCTTTGTACTTGGTGGTCAGAGAGTCTTTGAGCTTTAAAGTTATTCTGCTTTCTTCTCAAATGTACAATTTTCATCTTAGCCCTCTCAGCTTGGTGGCTAGAGAAGGAAATGCCCTCTCACAGCTGGAAAACAGTTAATACGAGCAAGCAAGGGCCCCAACTTAAAAGTAAAAATAATAGTTTGCATTCAAATCCTGGAGACCCCAAGGCTTATTTCCTCCCAAACCAGAAAAAGTTGAAAGGAATCAGACTCTTTAGGTAAACATCTGCTTTGCTGAGGAAGTGTGTTGATGAATGATTCCTAAAATGTGATTTTGGAAATATCATAATGCAGAAATACAACATGACTATGTAAAACAATTATTTTGCTAAAAATTGATAGTTATACCACTGTGAGATATATGTAATAAGAGTGGTTCATATCCTCACCTAAAGACAAAGTTTTTGCATTGCAAATTAGGGGACAAGGAAGAAAAATTGTGGTTCTGACAAATTTTAAAAATTTCTTAATCCTTTGGACATTTTCAGCCTGTGGGAGCTATGTCAGAAATCCCCTGAGTACAGCATTTTGAAATGCATGACAGATTGTAAAGCTATGCAAAGGTTTTTTATCCATTCAGTAAAACCTGAGGATTAATTCCTTTCATGTTTCCTACATAAGCATGTATTATAGAATTAATATCATCAGAGGCAGATACCTGTTTCCTTTTATCCTTCTGCGAGGCAGACCTTCAAACAGCCTGGCTCTGTCTTCTTGAGGACCTCTTCACAGATATTCAAAAGCTGTTGTTCAGTCCTCCAGAAGCTGGCTCTTCTCCAGGCTTCTTCTCTTAAGTACTTCTGAATGGCAGCACTGCCCACACTGCCATTGAGACTCTCAGCTGCTCCCTCATTTATAGTCATCTGCTGATTTGCTGAGCTCCATAATCTCTCCGTCATTGTTGGAGGAGGTGAGTGAAAATCGATGGAGATAGTAAGCAGGAGAGGTCACAGTACAGTTCCTAAGGCACCACTTTGACATACAGAACCCTGCCAGGTGGTCTGCTCCATCCAGGTGGAGAATGACCATTAACTGCTACTCTCTGAACCCTTCCATCCAGCTGGATTTTTTACTCATCTAACTGTTCACCCATATAGACCATAATGTCCTAACTGGGCTGCAAGAGTATAGTGGGAGACCATGTCAAAATGCTTGCTAAAGCCAAGGCAGATGACAACCACATCTCTCCCGTTGTCCACAAATCTAGATATTTTGTCATAGAGGCTAGCCAGGTGGGTCAGACATTATTTACCTATGATAAATCCATGCTGACTGTCTCCTGATCACCTTCTTCCTCTTGATGTGCCCAGAACTGTACTTTAAAGGGCTTGTTCCATGATACACTGTGAATGTTCAACACCATTCAGTAAGAAATTCTTTATTACAAGCAAGAATGAGTCAGATGCTTAAAAGAGGTAGGTGTCGTGTTTTGTAGCATTTTACAGAAAATACATCTATTATTCTTCCCTTTTTTTGATACTTCATTAATGCAGGTACCTCATGTATGATATTTTCCGATCCAATAGCAATAATGAAAGGTAGGTAATTGAAGCTGGTATGATATGCCACTTGTCTCTATCAAAGCTTTATAATTTTGATGTCTGGGTATCTCATATATGGGCTCTCATATCAAACAAGCAGATGCCTTCCTGCTGGAGACAGGGTCAGAGTTTGAATTGCAATCCTGAGGGTGGGTATGGGTGCCCTACTTAGTGCCAGCTGGCTTCTGAATGGTATTTACCTAAGATCTCTTTTTTATTGATATTTTCCAGACAGCAAACATAACTGAAAGTTCTATCCCTGTGGCTCTGATTCAGAAATTCTCTGTGCCTCACGGCTTTATAGTTTTTGAAGTACAAAAAATTCTGTGGTCTTTGGGGCATGTAATTTCATCCTCCACTTTTTAAAACTGATTTCTGCCATTGGAAGACAAAGTAGTAGTTTTCTTATTGTCTTTCCCAATAAGTATTCCATCACTGTTTATGCCATTAAGGTTGTGACGAAGTATCCCTAAAAGCCCAAATAATAAAATTTAATAATCTTTCTTGTGGTAAGTCAACAGAGGGTAAATCCAGAGGGTAATTCAACACAGTTCCTGGTATGCTGTAAGATACAGTGGCTGGAATAGTTCCTTGATGCAAGTTTCATGGCATGTTCCTTCACTGCAGCTTCCTTTTCCAAATATAATAATTTTTCCCCACATGGGAGGTAGTGAACTCTAGCATATAGATTTCCTAGTGTTTTCCTTTGTCCAAAGGGCAACCATGAGTCACCACAAGGCTCCATAAAGAATGCAGCCTTCAGTGGCAGAGATTTAGTCTTCAGTATTTGCTTTTGCACTAATATTGATGGTGAATGAGTGGTCTGAAGCAAGGCAGACAGGCTCAATGCTTTTTTTTTTACTAAATTATGTATAGATATTTGTGCCTTTTTTTCTATCCAGATGCTGTCTAAAATGACGTGAGGAAAGATGCTGAATGTGGGTACAGTTTTTCTTCGTGGAGATAAACACTTTATAGAGCTATGTCTAACTCAGTTGCTGTTTTTTTATGTAAGTTAAAAATAAAACTTGTGTTTCCCAGATTTACATGTACCTGTTTTCTTTAGAATATAATGGTATACTGGTATCTACAACCAGGATACTTAAGATACACCACTTTTACTTCTTACAGTGGCCTAAATTAATGTCTGCCATATATCCCTTACAAATATTAATTGGTTTTATTCCAAGGATGGATTTGGCTGCTCTGTACTGAAACAAGCCAGTTCTTCATCTGAATGGATACACTTCCTTGAACACTGGCCAATGCCTGATGGCTGAAAGGCAAATGAAACTTTTCCTTGTGAAACTGTTCAGTGGTATCATAGGTTGACAGGGAAAAAAATAATATATTTTCCTATGCCCATTTGAGTTACTGGTGATTTTTTTCATATTAAAAATAGAAGCATAAATTGTCAAAGCAAAATACAAGGTGAGAATAATGATTCTGTGTTAAGTCCTTTCTGAGAGAAAGACTGGGAGGAATTGGAGGCACCAATCATGGAGGCAATTGTGAGAGGCAGCCAGTTGGCCAGGCCCATATATATCAGTTGGACTTGGGGTAAAAAGACCTTAGAAACCAAAGTACAGCCCTTGAAGTCCTCTAGGACTTGCTTGAGCATAATCTGCATAGAAAAGTGATTTTCTTTATGTGTGTTAAACTCAGGAAACCACTGCTGTATCTTCTCAAAACAAAACCACCTCTAAATCCATGGATCCACTGCAATCCAGCTAGAAAGAGGTGAGACTGTGATTCTTGAACTCTAGCTCTAACCCCAGTCTCAACACTAACCACAGCTGTAGCTTGATACTGGAACTGGCCAGTGTCGATGTCATTCTTCCTAACTCTGTAAGCATGTAGCAGGTAACCAAAGTTTTACTTTTAAGATCTGCTCAGTTTTCTAAACCAATATCCTGAGAGAATTGCAACTCAATGTAATTCTCTGAGGAAGAAGGAAAAGCCAAGCATTATTATAATCCCTAAAAGTTTGTATTTTGAAGAACCCAAACATAAACTTCACTCTTGAGCATTTACGTTCCTATAACTCATTATACTCACAGGGAACAAAAACTTTAGGAATTGATTACTGCTGATATCACCCTCTTTGTAGCTGTGTGACTAAGTTGATTCCAGTCATGTACAGAACTTCTGACATTTTACTTTTTAAAATTCTAATTGTTATCCTGACCTCATTTTTCACCTGAAGTATCACCAGACTGTCCTTTTTAAGGTTAAAATGGAAAATAAGATATTGGAGGCTTTTGACTTCAGTAGCGTAACTGCTGAGTTTTCAGGGTCTATCTGTCACTTAGTTTGACTTTCAGCTCCCACTGTCCATAACGTATCCACTATTCATTATTTTAATTTCTGACAGGGAACCAATACTTAGACAAAAATATCTGGTTTAACCCCTCGAGAAAAAAGATTGGAATGTGTTAACACCAGGCCTCTTCCTAAATTATTAACTGTGTACAGGACAAAAGGTTTATCTTTTCCAAACTCCTTCACACATCTTCCATCTCGTGCTTTACCCTTTACCCTTACCAAACTGAAATTCCAATATTAAAATTACCAGTGAAATACAGGGGGAAAACAATTGAATCTATTAACATCATCCATTTTCCTTATTTTGTGGCACATGTAGAATCTAAGCATTATCTCAGCTACTGAAGTTGTAGTTTTCCAAACCCTGGCAAACTCTAACCCCAATAAAACAAGCTGCTAGGATGCCTCTATGCAAAAGGAAACACAGCTCAATTAAGTTGCCAGTACATGGGAGTTTATCTATAGAATAAAAGTATTACTTTATTGGTTTTGTGGGTTTTAATCATAATGTCTTGCTTCTGATTGGTTATATGATCATTACTGGGTTGACTCCAAGCAATGACCATCCTAAGAAAAAGAGATTCAATACTTGATTTTCTGGATCATATATGCCTGAGGATGGAACTCCTTTGTTCTAGGGAGTGTGACCCCTTGCCATACTCCAGTGGCTTCCCTGAGGATATATTCATGCTGACCCAACCACAGTGTGAGCTCAGGACCATGCCTCAGGTATAGAATTTTTTGTTCAGAATTATGATGCAATCAAAGGCACATCCCAAAGGTAGATAGTAATATTTTTCTACAATATGGGACTGATGACTTTCTCAGATGAAAATCATTCGAGAATACTCCTCTTTCCAGACCAGTGACAAACTTAGATTTACAACAAAACAAAAAACACGTGAGGAGCTCTCAGGTGGGGAGCTACTGAGTTCCCAGCTGATTCCAGCGCTGCCTTCTGTCTACTCACAGCCTCTGCTAACAACCTGCCCTTTTATTTCAGCAGGAATTCAAACAGGAGAGCTGAAATCACTGTCATGCAACCACTGGATGCAGCACACTGGATGGAGCTCATTAGCCCACTGTGTACAGAATCAAGCTTTAGGAGAATTATTTTGTTCCTGTGGTGTGTTCAGCTGTGCTTAGAACTGCTGATGTTGAGATGAATTTGTCTGTTTCAATAGTTTGCCTGTAAGCATCAAGCAGTAGTAGTCTTGAAGTGCATTGTTACCATACCCTTATGTGCTTAAGGAAAATTCAGTGGTGGTGTTGTGTGCTAAGAACATGGAGGTATATGGAGGAATGAATTTCTTCAGGCTCTCTAGTTCCCCAACATGTTTTTGGTGGCAACTGGTTTACAGAAAGGACCAGAAACAGATATGATGTTCTGTGGAAGAAGCCATGAATGAAAGTTTTATTAGTTCTGCTGGTCTCTGAATATATTTCTGTTGGTGTAACAGCTGTTGTTATTCTGTTTTACTTAGTAATTGGACAGATCACCTCTGAAAATTAGAAAAGGGAGTTGTTATAACTACTCTAGGTGAGTCTGTAGCACATTTCTTCTATCTTTGGTATAGAGAGAAGTCTAACATGTTATTTAATAGAGACTGAAAAGTGTTTGTGTTCCTAAAACATTCAAGACTAGGAAGATACTGACAATGGTGATTTGAAATAGGACAGAGATCCTGCCCTTTATGTCTATCCAGCACGGACTTATGTGTGTTTGTTATTTGCATCATAGCACTGCCTGTGTAGCTCTTATGACCCTCTTAGGCATCCAAGTCTGTGTCTCAAACAGCCTAAAAATTCAATGATGGAATGTATTCTTCTGGAGAGTATTTTCTTGTATTTTTCTCGTATTTTTCTCTTATTAGGTTCCTATTTCAAGTGAATGAACTACTTGATCTACAACACTGTTGTTCATGAAGTTCCCTTTTGTAGCTGAAGATTCATGTAAATGCTACCAAGCAGCAAATTAAAAAATTTCTCAAGTTCAAACTGCAATTTGACTATTTCTGCTGTGTAAAGCCTATTATCAGACCCTTGATGAGGCACAGAACAAATTTGGATGAAAATGATGAAATTTGGATGAAATGGCCCTCCATCAGGGCAGACTACAAAGATCCTCCTCTTTGAGGTATTGGCCCTTTTTGATGCAAATTTATTTGAAAAGTGCGAGTTGATTAGTAAAAGGAAATTCACAGTAATTGTAGTGAAATGAAAAAAGAAAACAAGGCAAAAGCATTGGAAAGGAAATGTTTAATTGCATGTAATTACTTGATGTGCATTTCAATCAGGGAGAGAAAGGGAAAGGAACATGCTAAATAGTGTTGGTGTGGCAATTACTCTATGATGATTTTCTCAAATGACTGAACTTTGTGTATTTTTTTTAAAAAAAGATCTGACAACAAAAAAAAAGCAAGAAAAACACACACACTACTTTTCTATGTCATAAGAACTTCTTTGCTGTATCAGTCAAAATGCTCTGCCATGTCGTTCATCTCATGCTTTTGCACGTGTAGACAAAATGAACTTTCCTGGTAATGCTGTGTCAACATGCTAGGTAAGATACAAGTTTAATAATGTTAACTATCAGGGTGTAAGTAAAACATTGTGTGTTGTTATATGACAGCATAAGCACTTCAAGATTGAGCTTCTCAGTTGAACAATTTTTTGACATACCAGGTTTGCTGACAAAAAAATTTGAACAAATTGCAATCTGCTGAAATAAAAATATGGCAGAAGGAGATATCGAAGTCCAATAGAGGTGCAAAGTTCCTAGCACTAATTAAAAAGTTTTTTTCTCTAAACAAGTCTATGCTAAATAACTAATAAATTTATGATCACATCCAATCTATGAGTTTTAATCTATGTTCTGCATAGGTGATAAAGTTTAGGGATGGATTACCTTATTCCATTACTGCTTTTTATACTGGAGAAATTCATACAAACACTTTCCATTTTGGATTTAGGGCAAATGACCCTTGATGATCTCAAGGGTCTCTTCTAAACTGAAGAATTCTATTGTTTGGAGGGGCATGGAAATACACATTCTGAACTATGGGTTTGCTTTTTTCTTTCTGATACTATTCAATAAGCACATTACATGTTTTTAAGATTGTGTCATAGTAAAGACAGATGGTGGAGAGAAATGCACAGTACTACTGCTTGGAGGTGATGGAATCTAAATGTAGCTAGGTGGGCAAATGCCTATTTATGGATATCAGCTAGTGCGCAATCAGGAGACTTTGCCGGGGACCACTCCAGGAGAGCAGAGCACCTCCCTTGGAAGGCAGCATCTCCCAGGGACACCCACAGTGGGTCAGTGGGAGAGGATGCCCATGAAGAAAGTGAACCCAGCCCCCGAAGAGGAGGCACCAGGTGAGGGGCAGGGCAGGAGGGAGAGGCCGGTGGTGAGACAGGGCTCACCAGCACTACGCTGAAGCAGCCGCCTCCATCCCAGGATGCCTCCTCTCCCCGCCTGCAGGTGACAACCAGCAGTCTAAGGGCAGCCAGGGCCAGGCCTTGTCCCTCCATGGGAACAGGCTGACATCGTCCTCCTGCTCACAGAGCTTGGGGAGCACCGAGAACCATTCCAGCTTGGATGAGGGGGTGCGGGGACAGGTGCCACAGTTCTGCAGGTCTGTCCTGGTTGTTCTGGCCAGCAGCACTGCAGCCTGCAGTTAGCACTTGAGACTCCAGAATATGTTTCACTGCCTTGGCTGAAATATTCTGATTTTAGGAAAAGGAAAAATATTGCCTAACTCTATGATATTTTTTCTTCTTCAATTGCTGTCATTTTTTTCTAGGTAAGCCTTATCTGAGTATGACAGGGAGATCCAGCAGTTAAATCTGGTCTTGTGAAGCACCTGCTGTGCGAGTTTTGAAAATGAATCCCTTTTTGCTCTTCCAGCCTGTGAGGAGATTCAGATCTGGAAGAAAACTGAGAATAACAAAACTGTCACAGTGTCATGCAATATCTTCTTCATCTCTAAAAGGATGAAATATATCGGAGTGATACAACACAAAAAGAGTTGGTTGATGTGCTGGCTTTGCATGGGAACTGTATGGACAAGTATGTCAATGTCATACGTATGTTCGTATGATACCTATGTGGGTTTTTCCTGTAGTATGATGTGTGTGGCTCACACATACTTCAGAGTGCCAGTGTGACAACCTGCTGCTCCGGATCACCTGTTTAGCTGTAGTTAAATAGCTGAGAGTGGGTCACAAGTGAGGGGACCGCAGCAGCATCCTGTAACCCTGAGGAAGAACACACTAGCTGATGGCATCCTGCACTGTCAGGCTGTGTTCCTTCCCTCGTATGGCAGGATAGGCTTCACAGGGGGCTTTCAGTGTAGCAGTGTTGTGTAAAACCCATTTATCAGCCTTCAGCAATAAATAGGAATTTGAAATGGACACTGGCCAAGGTGATTTTTCACCCTCTGGTCCTATAATTTTCATAAAAATCTGTCTATCCGCACTGTTATGGACAAAGGGTTGACTTCAGAAGCTGAGCCACATTTCTCAAACTCCTCAGTGAAATTGCCTTTTCCCTGAGGTAACAGGCTCAAGCTTCGAGATTTTATTAAAGTAATACATAAGTAAGAGTTAAATGTCAATTTTGCTAAATTACTGCATCTTCAAAAGCCTGATTAAGAGCAGATCAAATCAACTTCCTACCATGGCATTCAAAATTATTACTGCAAAAAATACTATATGAAATTTGACAAAATTTTTCAGAGTGAAAGCTCAATTTTTTCTCAGCTTTGCATGAACATGTGGAAGGAACAGTTGTTTTCTCTTTAATCGGGACTCGTATTGATAATCCACCAAAAAGTGGGGCATCAGCCCTGCTGGCTAAATAAATGAATGAGTCGTTATCAGGGATTGGTGGTTAACTTATCTATTTAATGGTATACAGGAATTAAACTATGTTTTTCAATTTGCCAGATCATATTTTCTTCTTACATATCGCTACTGTTAAAAAGCTATTGTTTACATTTATCTTTTTATGTGTAAAACTGTCATGATTGCAAAGATTTAAGAAATCAGTGATTCCCACATTATAACATCTTCTGATAATGCCTCATCTTCACTCTGGAGGCTTCCAATAAAGAAAGGACAAATGTGGGAGTCTGGGACTTTCCTTCTAAGAAATTGAAAATAATGGAAGAAAACTAGATAGCGACAGAGAAAACTGATACTACCCTTCTGAGAACAGAATTGAACTCATAAATGAATTTAGGACTGTTCCTCAGCATCTTTTAGAAGTCTGTCAATGCACCTGTGCCTGATACTGGCTGTGATTGCTGCACTGGGCAAGAAAATTAGAAGTGGATTCTAAATGGCAAATATTGAGGAACCAGTCCAAGACTTTTTAACATGTGAATACAGGATTACTTTTCCTTCTTTATCAGAATAGTTTCTTTGACTACAATACTTACTAGAACTTTCCCAGGTACACAAATACAACTTCATTTCAGTGTGAAGGATTAGTCAAGGTCTAGTTGTATTTTGCTTGGAAAAAATTTCTCCCTGCTATACCTGTACCAGAACACGTTTATTTGTGGATTTTTCTTCTGCAGATGTACTGATTTTTGGTTTGTTTTTTTTTTTTTTTTTAATTTTTAATTTGGTATATATTTATTTTTTTTTTTTTTNTTTTTTTTGTGTGTGTGAAAATCTTTCACAGACAGGTGGCTGGTAGTATTTTCCTAGTCTAAGTAGGTTCCTAGAAAAATGTAGTAGCAATAAAGAAACCAGGCATAGCAAGCTTAGGTTCTCAAAAAAAAAAAAATCTGTGCTGCATCTTTGTAGCCTTTTTTATTTCACTGTGATGGAACACCACTCAGGTGAGTAGGGAAGTATTCTCTAGTTCAGACTGTAATTGAGTAGAATCTGACTTACTTGGGGCTGAACACAAAAGTGAGTATAAATCAAGGAATTAACAAGACCAAGAGAACAGACTACTTTCAAGATCCCAGAGGGCCAATGCTGGAAAGCTTATTGTAATGGAATTTCCAGACGGAATTTACAGGCTCAGGAGGTTTAGTTATTTTGGATACATTTCAGATCAGCCGAGTCTGCTTGGCACGCGATCTGCTCCTGTTGCAGCATTTAGTTTTATGACAGTGTTCTACGCAAGAAAAAAGATGGCCTGTATCAGGATTCCTTGGCAGCTTTATTTTAGCTGTAGCATTTTCAAGAGGAAGTTCCACAACTGTTATTCCTTGTATCTGTGGGTCAGTGTCTATGCTTAAAATGGTTGAAAAAGATGTGCAAACTAAAGGCCTGCTTCCCACAGGCTGTAGGTGTCAGCTCAGCTGCCAGTCACTCTTAATATGTGTAGTGTTACAAACAGCAGTTCACAGAGCCCTGGGGAAGTAATACTATTAGTTGGGAGTTCAGCAGTTACAGTTTACCACAAGACATGGAGTGGTTTCTTTGTGGGTGTTATCTTAGCAAGGTGCTCACTAGGGGATCCATATGCTTGTACTTACTTACGTGCTTCCGAGGATGATGTTTGCTAGCAGGGCCAAAAAACCCACAGGGTAACTGCATGTGAGAAGAGTATAACGCAGTATAATTGCATTTCCTCTTGTCTATAATCATCAGGACTCATCTGATACGGTGTTTCTTTCCCAGTATTTTGGGTGAGTAGGCCCACTCTAAGTCCTGCTTCTTCCGTGTCTGTGCTAGGGTTCATCCAGCACTGACTACTTGGCACAGAGCTATAGGGAGAGGTACTGTGAAACTTCTGATCTCTTGCCTTCTTACTTCCTCCCCATTTCCCTGATTCGTAGAAGTGTTTAGCCATGACAGTACTTCTATTCACTTCATGTTCTAAGAAGTAAGTGTTAGTTGTACAGTGGTAGTGCTGAAACTGTTGATCGTGCCATTATTAGATGACCCCTGGCATTCATCAACCAACTGAGAAGTTGGAGACTATGAATTTCCCATATGTCCTGAAATCGCTTTCAGAAACTGCTGCAGTCTTCTACACAATCCATTACTTAAAGGCAGAGATAAAAATTTAGGGAGTGGTGACTGACTTCCAGCTGAGATAATTTTGCAAGGCTACTGCTAGGGAAGAGGCAAGAGTTCAACCCCCTGACGGGACTGAAAGCAGCCTTACTCTGAGCAGCTACTGAACCTGGAGAGAACATCTAAGTGCTTATCAAGCTGCTGAAAGGTGGATCTGACAGCTGTTCCTCGTTTGCATAAAAACATAGAAAGCACACAGTCCTGAGAAACGGATAGTTGAATATTAATTGGTTCTACGGGACTTCTAGTGCCAAGAATGCTCATTATGGGATGACGTTGGGCATATCAATAGCAGGAGAGAATTAACTGCATATTGTGAATGAGGAATGACTATGGTGTTCAAAAATGAGTTTAGCTTGTTTTGAGGGTTTTCTGTTAATTTTTCTACTTTGGGTTAATTTTGTGGTAGCGAGGACACCTAAATATTTTTTCAAGTCGGAAACTAGTACTGTGGTTATCTGTTGCAAAAGTTCTGAGTCTTTGATCAGGTTAATTTTAACATACATCCTCATACTTAGTCTTTTGTCCCTAGGAGGAGCTGGTGGTTCTACGAAAAAAAAATCAAAATCAATCTCATACTATGTTCTTCCTTTTATTAAATTTTTTAACCTGATATATGAAGTTTCTTTTTTGTTTCCTTTGGTCCTTCAGTGGCATAAGGGAGAAAAATATTTAAAAATAAATAGATCTGGGCTGAGCATCCAATGCCTGTCCTTTTTCTGTTGGACTCAATCGCTTTCATATGTATTTTTACAATCTTTTCATGAAGAGGAACTGAAGTCATAAAATGTGTCCCTTCTCCTAAGATTCTCATCAGTGAGGAATTATATTAAAGTAATGAGGCAGAAATTAGCTGGAATTCTAGAGTTATAAAAGGGAAATTGCAAAAATGAGAAGGTGTTCTCTAAGCACAAGTATCTCAATACAGTGTTCATATAGTAGCAATAAAATATGATCTAGTGATGATGAATCTGCAGAAGAAAATGTTTTTTGGATGTATTTCCCATTTCCTTACTGTGATAGAGGAAATGGCAAGAAATTAATCACTGTCATCACAAAATGATTCTTTCTGTTTATGATTGCTCTGCTTAGTATTACTAAAAATTAAAATTGGTTCACTGGAAAAGCCTGCTATGAACTAGTCACAGCTCACTCATCTCCAAAATAGCACTATTACGTATCCTGAATCTTGGGAATGTGTGTGGGAAGGTGAGGGAGAGGGTAAAGCAGTTCAGTGAGAATATCTGCTTCATGGCTGCTCCATCTTCCCATTTTACCATGGAATAATATGAGAGAGTGTTCCTTGCTCTTTCCTTTTCCTTGAAAATTACTCAGATAATCACAGAGATATCAACATAGCATCAAAGCTAGAGTCTTCATAACAACTGGCTCTGTGGATATTTAAAATGCGTGAGCTAGCTCTGTCTTTTTACAGAGGAAGCAGAGAGGGGATGTTTACCCGTTCTTGCTCTTTTTCCTATTCTACTGCTGAAAAAAGAGCTTGATGAATAGCTCAAAAATCAGCTACTAAAATTTGTGTTTTGCAAACAGAATGGTCATATTTCTACCTCTCTTGTGTTATCTACAACAGATGTTTGCCTTGCTGCATGTTGCAGGCACAAATGCTCCTCAAAATAGGTTTCAAGCCTTCATCATTAATATTTATTAATGCTACATTTTATTATGTGAATGTTTTCTGGAAGTAAGTATGAATCTTCCATTAATGGAAGAAAAGCATAACTGTGGTTTGTCTGCCCAATTGCAGTTGTCCAACAAAGAAGGAAGGGTATACGTTTAAGCACCAGAACAAAACGGGAAATATCAAAGTTGAAGACGACTCCAAATTTTGTCCTTGTGAGAACATCAAAATTACACTTTCCTTCATCTGTCACCATACATAAACTGTATACTTTCTGTGATTATAGCTCTGGTTCTCAGATGTGCGCCTATCCCTTTGGCAAGGTGTGACTTTGGCTGTTGCTGTGCTATCTGGTTTTCCTTGGTATTAGATGCAGATACTTGGGGAGGGAGAGATGCTCAGTGAAGTCTTACAGATATCTTGATCAGGATGATTAAAAGATGGTGCCAGCATCTTCAGGGAACCTCAAGAATGAACCTGTATTATCAATTTTCACAACTACACAGCAATTTCTTTTTTATTCTTGCATGTTATGAATCAGGCAAGAGTCTCATTGTGAGCTCATTAAATTAGAGCTACATATACTAAATAAAGGATTTCAGTAGTTTTCATATACATGGAGATGGAGAAATTAATAATTCTTGGGTTTTTAATTGACTGAAGAGCTATTGTAATGAAAAATTAATAAGAGGGGTGAAAGGAGTTAAACTACCTATTTCTGTTCCTGCTTTTCCTGTAAAATATGTGCCTAAATTAGAGTGTCTGAGTTAGCGTAAAGTTACAAATCTGTGTGCCCACCTAGTAAGTTTGACAAAAACTCTGCACACCATTTCCCAAAAGCTTATAATTTAGACCAGTCAAGCTCTTTTGTTTCCTAAAATGCTATACCTATTTCTCAGTAGGTGTTATGGTGACAAATTAGACCTCTTTAAGTTTTCACTTATTGAAGTTAAAATGTTACCCAGAAAAATATCTGCTTTTTCCCTTATGATGTAGGAAGTATTATTTTTATTCTCATCAAAACAAAAATGAGTCCAGAATTACTCAGATGGGCCCTGATGAGAGGCCTGGGTGGGGTGCAGAGCCGCACTGGGGCCGGATGCACTCCAGTCCCAGGGTGGCACAGACGGAGCCGCAGCAGCAGGACCACAGGTGCCCGTGGTGCTTCATCAAGGCCAGTGAATCAGCTGATGTATCCTCTCATGCTTGATGGCAGTGAAGTATGTTTTGCAACACAACACTATGAAGTATTTGAGTGTTTGAAAGGGTTTAACATAGGCTAGCAGTGCGTGTAAGCTCAAACCTCTTCAGGTGCCATAGGAGAGTGTTAACCTGTAGCCTAGTGGTTATTTTTACATATGATCACCATGTCTTGAGGGGCATCAGGGACAGCATCTCCAGGTGGACAACGGAGGGAATTGTCCTGTTGTGCTCTGAGCTGGTGTGGCCTCACCTCAAGTCCTGTGTGCAGTTTTGGGCACCACAAAAAAGACATTAAGCTGTTAGAGAGTGTCCAAAGGAGGGCAATGAGGAAAGGGAAGGGTCTAGAGGGGAAGCCATATGAGGAGCAGCTGAGGGCCCTTAGTTCAGCTGGAGAAGAGGAGATTGAGGGGAGACCTCGTTGCAGTTACAACTTCCTCATGAGGGGAAGAAGAGAGGCAGGTACTGATCTCTTCACTCTCTTCGTTCAGTCTCTTCCTGTGACTAGTGACAGGACCCAAGGAAATGGCCTGAAGCTGAGTTGTGGGAGGTTAAGGTTGGATACCAGGAAAAGATTTTTTACCCAGATGATTGGGCACTGGAACAGGCTGCCCCGGGAAGTGGTCACAGCACCAGGCCCTTCAGAGCTCAAGAAGCATTTTGACAGTGCTCTCGGGCACATGGTGTGACTCTTGATGTATCCTATGCAAGGCCGGGAGTTGGACTCTCTGATCCTGGTGGGTCCCTGTCAGAAACTGAAAATAGTTTATGCCTCAAACATTGATATAAAGTTTTAAAGAAACTACAACCGCAGAAACCTTCTTGAAGAACTTTAGACTGGAGCTCGAACTGGCGCATAGATTGAAAGAAACCNAACCCCTGAGATTCTGTGTGTCTTGGGAGGACCTTCACCACCAAGAAGAGCAGCTGGAGAGGATCAACAGAACATTGTTGGGATCCACGGAGTGGTGCTATATTCTTTATTCTGTCCCTGTCACTCTCTTTCTTTGCTTTACCACCTATGCTTTACCTTTCTTTCTTTCCTTCTTTCTTTCTCTCTCTCTTATTTACCACCAAATAAAACCCTTATTATTGTCACTGGCGTATGGTCTCGTTTGCACCTTAATTGGGGCAGAGGAATTTCTAAAGAACCTCAATAATAACAATAACTGGATCATAACAGACCCTTCCAGCTCAGCATATTCTATGGTATTCATATCTAATGTTATGCAAGGCGGCATAAGGGACAAGGAGAAATGGCTTCAAACTGAAGGAGAGTAGTTTTATATTGGATATTAGGAAGATATTCTTCACTATGACAGTGATGAGGCACAGGTTGCCCAGAGAAGCNCTGGATCATAACAGACCCTTCCAGCTCAGCATATTCTATGGTATTCATATCTAATGTTATGCAAGGCGGCATAAGGGACAAGGAGAAATGGCTTCAAACTGAAGGAGAGTAGTTTTATATTGGATATTAGGAAGATATTCTTCACTATGACAGTGATGAGGCACAGGTTGCCCAGAGAAGCTGTGGCTGCCCCATCCCTGGAAGTGTCCAAAGTCAGGTTGGATGGGGCTTTGAGCAGCCTGGTCTAGTGAAAGGTGTGCCTGCCTGTAGCAGAGTGTTTGAAACTAGGATCTTTCGGGTCACTTCCAATCCAAACCATTCTATAATCCTATGGTTCTATAAATTATTAAATAGAAACCATTCTTGGATAGAGACAGGAAATAAAGCATTTTGGACTAAGAAATGGCTGACTATACAAAAAAAATTGTTAGAGTAACTACTGTTACCAAAAAATATGTGGAAGGTGTACTTTTGTGCCCACTTATAATGCTACCCTAAGCAGGGATACTGCTTAAACAGAATGAATTTTACAGGTAAAATGATGGATGTGTTTGGAACAGGACTGCATTTCTTTCTCTATTCAAACACTCCATGTTCCACTTTGTACTTCCAAATTGTTTTGTTAAAATATGGTATTACAGCATGAGTACTAGTGTCACATCCGTATTATTTTGGCTCATCTTGAATTCATTTTGCTTCTTTTGCTCACATTGAATTCTGGTGTATTGTGTACACACTCACCTGTGCCTGTACCTTCACAGAGAATACATGTATGTGTAGATCAGTATGTATACACACATAGGTATAAAATATACTTGTGTGCTTAGGAAAATATTTTAATTGCTTTAATCAGCATCAGTCTACATGAATCTGAATATATACGGGCAGTATGTAAATCTACAGCAGACGTGTTTATACCTACACGTATGTGATGTACTTAGGGCTCTCTAAAAAATCAGTTGTAGTGGGGTGCAAATGTCACAGTACTCAGAGGAGTGCATTCTCAGTTGCATTATTTGCACTGCCAAGTTTAATATCTTTTTAGATAATTTAAAGTGGAAAAAAACCTGAGTCTTGTGTGTTTCCATGTGATGTAGCAATGCCCTACCTCAGGGAGCGAGTCTGTGAAGTGAAACATGGGGGTAAGAAGCATTCTTTCTGCCGTGAAGGACAAGGAGGAAGAAGGCTTGAACATCTGCTCTTGTTGGCCCCCTGATAGGGTTTAGCAGCTGGATCAAGGTGTGTGTAAGTGGGACATGCTCCCCTCCCTGAGGCAACCTCATTGAGCATCCATGAGGATGGTGAATTAGCCTCAGAGGTGGCTGGGATCTTAAAGAATCTGACGTGAAGATGTCTAGGGCAGATGCTGCAGAACAGTCTTGACTGTGCACTTCTCACTTCCCCACTGCTAAAAACTTATGTTTTAAGTAAACATTCCTTAATCTTGCCTCGTACAAAATCTAATTGTGGTTATTGAGGGAAATGGAACACATCTTTGACATAACTAATTCTTGCAGCTCCATGGTGAACCATGTTTTCAGTTCTACAATCCTAATGTTAACATGGTTTGTTTCTGTGTTAGAATGTCTGACTTCCAGATTCATTACACAGTAAAATAAGTGTGTTCTAGCAGTCATCAGTGGATAGAAAAATCCCTTGGCAAGCAGCAAAATACTGCAGAGGGCACTTAAAAATAAATGCAGGCCTGAAGCAGCTTGTAGTAGTAGTATTTGTACCTTTAAAAATACCAGTAGTAGTTGAAGGACACAAGCACTCAGTCTCTAGGTAGAAATAGTACAGCTTTGTAAGATTTTATTTTATGTGAATAAGCATAATTGCAAAATACATTTGTCTGTGCATATATAGATTAATTTTAAGACTAAAATAATTTCTGAAAGTAAAAAGTAAAGTGACACTTCTATTATATTGACTGACATTTCATTATTTGAATGCCTAATGTGATTTCACTTTTGGATAATTAGTTGTCAGTTTGCAAAAGCAATTACATTTTAAAGGTTACCAGTGTTTTTCAAATGATAACTTAGACTTTTTATCTGGTGGCTGAATTGGTGTACAGATCTAAGTACAGACTTGCACAAAATGCATTTTTTCCAGAGGGATATGTATAGGCACACAATGGTAACACATGGGCAGGGTTCATGTGTCTCAGAAAAAGATAAATAAGGATTTATAATCAAGTTAGCACATCCTGGCAGGCTAAGTTCTTCATCTGATTAACCCCATACTATCTGAACACATAGTTTCTTACACACCCTGCAGAATTTCCCTCTGTACTACATGGATCAAATTGTTTTGCTTATGTTCTTGCATAGTGGTTTCTCTCACGAGGCTTGAATGTTTCCTCCGATTCCCACCACCCCTGCCAATTCCTTAAATTATTCTTTTTTGTTGTGCTCCATTCTTAGGGAAGGTTATTCTTTACCCTTCAGTACAGGTTTATACATCGAGCTGAAAGATGTAAGCATAAATGAGGGAACTAAAAGCTAACATAAGCTAACAATAACCATTTTTGCTTGATAGGACACCTTGAAAGTGTAGCTTCCATAGGGTATGTGGGCCAGATCAACCCATAGCAGAGCTGTGGACCCAGTTGTAAGGGAACTTCCTGAGAATTTATTATTCATGATAGTCTTGGAAAGGCACAAAGGTGAAGCAGCACCACAAGCTTTCTGCAGAAGGGCTTTCCTGTTACAGGTGGAAGTAACTACACCTTGATTTCTCTCTGAAGAGGGCTTGATGTGTTGCCAGAGGAGTGCTCAGGGCTCAGACATGGACAGCCACCAAGCATGGAAAAAGATGCAAAGATAGAGTGGCAGGACATACAAATGCAGCTTTTGGTCCAGCATCTGACACAGTGGTGTACAGGAACTCTCTTCCACACCAGGCATTTTTTCCTGAGATTTCAGAAGTGATTCTGTACCACAGTGGGATAAACCCAAGGCTTTTCCAAGCTTTCTGTGAGAAACAAGATGGAAGGAATATCCAGTGGTAAAGACATTCACCAGGGACGTCGGATCTCAAAGTCACATTCAAATTGGACTTGAATTTGGCTATTTTTGATACTTTGATGTTTTTATTTATTCTGGAGATTTTCCATTTGCTGCAAATTGATATTCCTTGAGAAAGCCCATGTGAGATTGATAACAACACTTACAGAAGTCTGGTGCAAACATTCAAATACTGCAATCTTCCAGGTTTAGAAGATTTTGGGACTGTCCTAATAATTGTATGGATTTTATAGTATTTCAAAAAGGCATGGGTTAAATATGAAGGGTATCTTCATAGTCTTTTTTGCTTATCATCAAGGTGGAGTTGGAGCCAGTAGCTTTTAAACATCCTGTGCCTCAGACCAGAAGAGGGAAGTTTGCCAATTAAGGTTGTTTTGGTTTTGATTAATAAACTCCCTGGAAGTGCTGAAGCAGAGCTGATGATGTCAGGTTACTGGGCAAAGAGCAGTGACATTCATAATGTCCAGATTTGTTAGGACTTTGTGTTTCTTTTTCATTGGAAAGGTGACAGCATTAGCACTATGTACACAGTCGGCTTAGTGTTGAAGGTGAATAGCTGTTGTGCTGCTCTTAGATTTTGCTTGGAAACATGTTCCCTAAGGACCTGGTTATGCAGTTGTATCTTTTTGAGCAGATCTCTAAGCTTCCTGAGGAAGTGTCTGCCTGAAATCTTAAATGTAGCTTCATGCTTAGATTTTGTTGCAGGTTTTAGGATCCTCTCCTCCTGTGTCCTTATGACATCTATATGGAAAGATTATAGTAAAACAGGCAAACATCTAAACGGTTCTTAATTACTATTTATACTGCCTCCACAAATGGTTATCTTAGCTATATTCCCACTTTATAAATGACTTATGTAATTGGGTTAAACAGACTCGAACACAACATTTGTTGGTCAATTACCTCTTAAATTATGTACGTTTCTGTAATTAGAAAATGAAATTCTGCTTATATGCATAAAGCTATTTTTTCTAAATCTGCGCTTAATATACCTGGAATGAGGACTTTTGTTTGTACACAGAAGCTAAATTGAAGAGTTTTCCTATTAAAAGTGTATGATTTTGTAGTCAGCAAGACAACTTTATTTCCATATGTGTGAGGTGTTCGCTGAACTACGGACTGAAGAGTCAATGGACGTACAGTTTCTAGACAAGGAAATCTTGAAAGCCAAATGTGTTCACTCAGCCAACAAAGACGTCTGTATGTTTATTAAAAGAGCAAAGAATGGATGTTATAATGCTAATATTATCCTGAGGCTCAGTTACTTGTGAATTTACTACAGTTCCAGTAAGAATGTTGAATTGTCAGGAAAAGGAATTCTTGCATGACATATTAAAATATCCATAACACAAAATCTCATTTTCCAAAAATAATTGAACTTTGCCATGAAAACATTAACTAAAGATGTAAATATTTTTGCATTTGTTTTCCCAGCAAAACAAGGTGAAAATTAATCTGACAACAATGTGCATGGTGTGATAGCTGTCATGGCCATGATCTTATCTTTGGAGATGTCCTTGAAAAATTCACAAGGTGAAGTTTTGGCTTCTCAGGTTGTGAAAAAGCTGACGTTTCTCCATTAATACCGATGTGTTCACACTAATTTTTGTCTGATAGGCTAGTATTGTATTCTTATTGAGAACAGCACTGAAACAAATGAAGAATTAATCTCTACTGCAAACAGAATTTAAACATGTGCTCAACCCCATTCACATTTGAATGTTTTGTCCCAGATCCACATTCAAAAACAAATCATGGCCAATAGTATTTTTACTTCTTAAACATTAATTTTTTCTCCATAATTTCCTTTTATAACTATATTTGAGTTGGAAACTTCAATATCTAAACCGGTTGTTAGAAGCTCAATCTTATCAAGTATTTTAAGGGTATTTTAAGGTGTCATGCAAGAAGTCCTTTTCCTGGCAATTCAACATTCTTACTGGAATTGTAGTAAATTATTGTGCAGTTTCATTATCCCACTATCCTTCCTCTCTGGTATATCAAGTTTTAGGGAGAGAAAGAGAAAATGCAGGGAATTAGTCTTAGCAGTCCATCTCTACTTAAGTGCAAATTAAAGTTTATTTCATTGTAGTGCTGTAGGCAAGTCTTGTGTCTCTGAATCTTAATTTCTTAATAGACAGCCCTGCTAAAGTGGGTGTGATATGAGACCTAATAGTCCAACATGAGCTGATTGGTGATGTCAAGACTGGAGGTAGCCTGGGCTGTGGTGATCATGCACTGGTGGAGTTTGCAGTCCTGAGTGATATGGACCAGGCAAAGAGTAAAGTCAGGACCCTGAATTTTAAGAAAGGTAGCTACCAGCTGTTCAAGGAATTAGTCAGTAGGAGTCCCTGAGGACCTGCCCTCAGGGTAATAATACAGGCTGGGTGGTGGAGGGATTCAGAGAGGCCCTGCTGAGAAGGACTTGGGGGTGCTGGTGGATGACAAGCTGGACATGACATGGCAACATGTTCTTGAAGCACAGAATGCTCTGGCCTGCAGTCCAGAGCAGGTGCCCTGATGGCTGGAGCACCAGTATAATGAAGACAGGCTGAGAGAGTTGAGCTTGTTCGGCCTGGAGAAGAGAAGGGTCTGGGAGACCTTAGGGCCCCTTCCGGTACCTGAAGGGATCTTTCATGGAAGATGGGTCCAAACTATTCAGCAGGGCTTGTTGAGATAGGACGAGGGGTAATGGTTTTAAACTAAGAGGGTAGAGTTAGACTAGATACAAGGAAGAAATTTGTTCCAATGAGATTTGTGAAGCACTGGCACAGGTTGCCCAGAGGGGTGGCAATACCAACCCCAGAAGCATTCAAGGCCAAGTTGGACAGGGCTCTGAGCAGCATATCTAGCTGAAGATGTCTCTGCTCACTGCAGGGGGGTTGCTCTAGATGATCTTTAAAGGTCCCTTCCAACCCCAAATATTCTGCGATTCTGTGAAATCACAGTATCCTGACAGATATGTCACTGAAACTAATATCTAAGTCCCTTAAATTTCATTGCTTTTTCACTGGAGAAACGTGCTTAACTGACAAGGAGTTGCCAGCATATTTAATGTGGATCTGAAAAGCTTTTATGTAATTGTAAAGTATTGGATTGACTTTATTTTTCTCCCTCCTTTTGATTTCCCACTGACTTCCTTGCTGTGGGAAGTTTTTGCCCTCAAAGGAGGTGATCTGGTCAATCCTCCAAGGCTACCTATTTTCCTTGAGGGATGGAAGACTGTGATGCTAAATCTGCCCTTCAGTTTATTCCTACTGTCCTGACAGGGTCTCCCATACCCCTTTCTGCTGGAAGGCTCTGTCATATATTGATACCAAAAATTATGAAACTTATTCTGATCTCTTGTTGGATTTTATATTTATTTTCAGTTCTGCATTGATAGAAATATATTTAAGCAAGTAAAGATATTACTTCTCAGCCTCAATTTTCATTGACTAATCAGATCAGTCTTTTTTAGCTTCTGCTCTAAAGTAGGCTTTCAACTACCATCAAAATCTAAAAAGGCCCTTGTACTTGCTTCAGTTCAGTTTATCTATTTGTAAAGCAGTACTCTAAGTGTATCTAATCTCATCATTGCTTGAGCTGTACGAATGTTTTCAGTTCTATTTTAAAGTATCTTTTCTTTTATGCAGGAATATCAGTGATATAAAAGTAAATAGGTAGGACATTGTTTTCTAAATGGACATTACATTCTGTTCAGTCATTATAACCACTTTTGCATTTCTTGGTAAATTTTTGTTATTTAACAGTCATTCTCCTCCTTAGTTATTTGACTGATGAGTTCTGAGCTTATAAAAATCTTGGAGTGTTTGCTCAGAGGTTGATCTTGCGTATTGCAAGTTTGAACTTAATTTCTATTTCAGGGTTTTGCAGCATGAGATATTTATTCTTTTGAAGATTGGAAATACCTATTAACTGCATATTACCTGCATATTATTTCAGGACATTTCTACTTTTTGTCTCAAGGATCAGTAAGGAAAATTTATAGTTTTATAAAGGTCTTCAGCTGCAGCCAGATATTCCCCTTTCAGCTGTACCCACTGTATTTCTTCATGTTTATTTTTAGTTCTAATCCATATCATGTCCAACCTTGTGCGACACCATAAAATAGTGATCTGGACAACTATAGTGTCATTAGTCTAACCTCAGCATAATGCAAGGATTTAAAAGAGATCTTGAAGGGAAAGATAATGAAGGAAGTTATAGGCTTGTTATAATTGCTGTGGGTGAAGAATATGCACCAGACAAGTTGTAATTAAAGAAACAGAGATAAAGAAAAAAGGGTAGAAAATGAACCAAGGATTTTCCAAAGATAGATTGTGTCTGAATAATCAAGCAGCTTTAAGTGTGCTAACTGATTTTCTAAGAAATGCAGTAGATTAAATCTATCTGGGCTTCAAAAGTTTTATGAATCCTCTGTCTGGAAAATCAATTGTCATTTTTGGAGTCTGCTGCCATGAAATCCTCAAAGCAATAAGGTTAGAGCATCTTTCTTCTCCTGCCCTGGCTTCAGAGTGTTGGAAAGAAAATTATTCCAATAATTGGCCTCCTTCTTCCAGAGAGGAAGTTTGTGTCACTTGTCACTGCCACTTTGGGTGTATATAGTGCCCTGAATCAGTTATTTCTGCTCATGAGTGCACTTTCTCCATACTGGGGAGCCTTCTGTAAGTGTTTTTGGGTAATAAATATATCAGATAATTGGAAGAAGTAACTAAGTAAGTGGTTTCTTGTTGCAAGGCATATTCACTACAGGATCTTCTTCGTACCAGAAAACAACCCAATCAGGTGCTGTGCACTCGTGCACTCTTGTCCCAATATTTTCTTATTTGTGTTAGTCCTCTTTGCTCCCTTCAGCAGAAGAAAGTGTTATGTAGCCAATGTCCCAAGTCCACCTTCGCTAATGAATCTCATTTTAGAAGTTCACATTACTGAATCATAAGCAAAAAGTGACTGAGAAAGGACTGCAGGAAGCTGTGTAGTCTTTACTCAGCTGCTCATGGCACTGTGGTTCTCAAGTATGGTTTTTCAAAGCTTCTGATAGTGGAATCCATCTCTCTTCTCTGTGAAATATTTAAATTTTTATCTATGTTTATGGCTAGGAAAATTTTATTTTAACATGTCATGCAAGTGTCCTCATAAATTCTTGTCCATTGATTTTTGGCCCTGTCCAGATGAATATGTGTAACAGTTTATTCCCTTCCTCTTTGTGGCAACCTTTGAGTAGTTGCAGCTGTCTCCTCAATTGTCTATAGTCTAGACTAGACTGAGAGCTTTTCCTGTTCTTCACTGTGTATATTTAATCTCTTCTAGAATTTTGATTATTTTTTAGTGCTCTTCCATGGATTTTCTTAAATAGACTCCCAAATATTTTGAGGTGAGATGTCTGAGTCTTGACCCAGGACCTCAGCTGAGGCCTTAATCAGATTGTGTAGAGTAGAAGGGCTACTTTGACTTTATTTATTTATAATACTACTGTTGTGCATGTCAGAAGAATTATGCTTTTTTCAAACACAATACTAATGAAAATAAGTAAATAAAATCTTATTTAAAGATTTTAAATAAGATTTAAAAAAAAAAAATAAGCTTGCTTATGATGGGACTTTTCCCCAAGCTTTCACAGAGATTTACAAATACTACACTAGCAAAAATGACTAACATGAAATTGCATAGCTCAAATCCTTCAGATTTACCAAGGACCTCAAACCCTGTTGACAAATGCTATTTACAGTCACAGTGATTTATTACTGATATGTTATCCCTAACGTAAACTTAGACATAATGTAGTGTCAGACCTCACTAACTAACCTAGACTAACCTAGACTAAAGTAAGGTTAGTTGGTTCAACAATGCCCTACCTGCCACTTCCTTGATCAACATTGCTATCCATAAATCTGTTTGCTGGCATTAAAATGCAAAAAGGATTTCCGCAAGAAGTCATAGCAATATAGCATAACTTCCCAGTGGCAAATACAATTTAATAATTTTATTAAAATAAAATAAGCCTATACAGAAGGTGTGATGGGAAAGTGAAATATGGTGCTTTACTGGTCATAACTAAATATTTGTACTGCGGTCCCTTCCTGTTCAGCAGTACATGTTCCTGTTGTGGTGGCTGAAGATGTAATAAGTCAAAGTTGTGTTCATGGATCGTTTATAAGCAGAAACAAAGGAGGAAAACGAACAAATTTAAGAAATGTCAGGAGTTTTTTTTAAGAAATTGCACCAGAAGCTTTGAATCTTGTACTATTTTCCAGAAGTCAAAACCAATAATTTATCTAGGGGGAGTTGTAAAATTTTTTTGTATTGTCAAGTGCTGTACTGGCCTAAGAACACAGCTTCTCCCAATCCAAGTTATAATATAAGAAACTGTATTTTTCTAGCTACAGAATTCTTGAAGCTTAGAATTTCTTCCTTCCTGTTTTATCCTTTCACATATTCTCAGTGAAATGTCAGGTGCACAGCAGCTCTGGTTCTTTTGCTGGCAATCCCCATCTTTGCTCTGAGAAGCTTTCCAACAGAAGCCAGTAAAAGTGGTTAAGTCAAAGACTGTCAAGTGCAGTGTGACAGATGAGTTTCTTCTCGTGAATTTTCCCCTGGGAGTTGGAGTGAATAAAGTTTGAGCAAAAAGAAAGCAGGCTGGAGTATCTGGGTCTGCAGCACGCAGACATCTCCCTCTAGAACTCATTTCTTAAGCTCTTGGGGCTTGTTAATTTTATTGTCCTCGCAGACACAATGTTGTTAATGTGGAGGAATTCAGCAGAGTTGCTGAGAAATGGTGTCTAGATGGTGCGCCAAAATGTCTGAGTCACCCTTATGACCTTCCCAGAAAGTTCCCCATCTGCAGATTTCCCATTTAAGCAGGCAGAACCCTTGACACAGAGGACTTTGCAGGATCATTTAACTCTGGTGCCTCTCCCCCACTGTAATTCCCTGGAACCTTAAGTGGCACTAAAGACAGAAGTTCTTTACAGAGGAGAAAACAGTAATTTTTAGCCTCATCCTCTGAGATTAACTGCAATACATAGAGAATATCTGAATTCCGTGAGCTCAGTATGCTACATATGATCAGGGAATGTTGTCAGCAACTTCTTGGGCTATTGAAGTAATGAGACTACCTAGTACACCAAACCACACTAAAATAATTGGAAAGAGAACAAACCTTTTAAACAGTGTTCCAGTGTGAACCAGGCTTGGAGATTTTTATATATATATTTTTTTTTTTTTTAATATATATATATGTATATATATAAAATTTCATATGAAGCTTCCTTAGCATATATGATTAAATTATCTCTGTCTCATAGAAGCAGGCATTAGGCTATTTCTAAGTGTCTGCATTTAACTGAGAGTTTCTTTTTACTTCTTACTGATATTCTTTGTAGACTGCTATATTTTTCTTACTTTAAGAGCATTTATTTAAAGGGCCTCCCTTGCCAGCTGTACACCTGTTTTCTTCAGGAACACTGTGTGTGAAATAGAGTTGCTTTCTTGGTAAAAATATCCATCCCAGGGGTGTACAGAGGTTATGCGAACACTGGCCATGCAGGCCCTGCATTGCATAGCCAGGCTAAATCCTTGGACAGTACTTGTATCGGGTAGCTATGGCATCACTGAGTTCCATTTCGCAACCAGGTTTTTAATCATCTTCAAACAAGGCAAAATACAGTCTGTCTGAGAGTGAACCTAATAAGTAAAGTCTATTCTGTAATAAGGTTGTACCAAAAAATGACAGGTGCAGTTTTACAAGGTGCTGAGCCCACTCCTGCCGTAGTCTGTGGCTTTCTCTTCCCACTGTAATCTGAATTGAATATATTGATGTATTTATTAACATTACATGGAAGAGCTGGGCTCCACTGAAATGCAGTTTCAAGTGAGTTGAGACTCACTTTTGATGGACGGCTTTTGTTCGTGAATAATTGTATTTATGATCCGAAGTCCTTAATAAACACTGCATCTTCATTCATGGCCTCTTAATCTTTCATGAGATTGCATCTTAATGTGATTCTTCAGCCTTGTCCCTTACTATGTTTTATTATATCTGCTGGATTGTATGTGTAATGGAATAATTAAAAGGTGGTGAGCGAGTTTCAGATAATCTTTTGTTATCCAGTCTACAAGTTTGGATGGTAGCATGAAATACATAAGATCTTATTATACACTTTAGTTCAGTTCTTATAGCTGAGCTAAGGTAAATCCTTAAAATGAAAATAAAATGCAGAAAACACTACCAGACAGATAGAACAATATAACCTCAGAAATTAGAATTTGTTTCTGAGTTCACTGTCTAGCAGTTACAAGAATTTCTCATATGGAAAAAGCATTTATTCTTTGTTACTTTAATAACTTGCAAGACCCTCTGCAGGGAGTTCGTATACTCACTTCATATTAGAATTCTCAAAACTTGCTGTGTAGTAATATGCTCATATTCTTCCCCCAAACTAGATTAAGTAAATAAAACTTAAGACTTATTTGTTATATATTTCTTCAGCAAAACATAATGCTGGCAGTCTTGCTTGCTTGTCTGTATTAATGCAATCTGCCCTCTCTAGGTAATGCTGATGAATAAATCACTAAATGTGTAATAGCATCTATTTTCTCTGAATGGCAACATTTTAGTCCAGACATAAAATGACTGTTCATGGCTTTTATTTGTTTTTTCCTTCTCCTACTGTCTGAAAATAAATTAATCATATTGTGTGTAGCCATTATAGAAATACGTAAAATTACACCTCACAATAAAGCAGTGGTGTTTTCCAGTCCTTATGTAAAGGTATTTAACTTCCAGTGTGCAAGTAAATTGCTTTTCTCAGTTTTGTTGCATGGTGCCAGAATTGTAACAATTTTGTCAAAACAAGGCCTTTAGTTACCATACCTTTGTGATGATAGGTTATTAATGTCCAGAAAATTCTTGACAGATTACATGAGAAATTCAATAGAATGAAAAGTTTGATCATCACTAAAAAGTGAATGAAATGGATTCCAAATCTGATGGACCTGTCATAGGCAAAAAGTTATTAACTTGATTTTTATAGCTTTTGCTGGTCCTTACTGTACCAGTGACGAATGTATCTGGCATACCAAGTACTATTCTACAAGAATACAAAGAGGAGAAGGAGGTCTGTTTGATACTGCTTTCAAGTCTATTGAATTTATAGCATTATTTATAGCATCTATAGCATTTATATTTATTGAAGTGAATTCAATAATTTGAGCAACTCATTGTCTTGTAACTCTGCAAGTTTCTATTGTGTATGGCTGGTTTAATTCCTTACAATGAAGCACCATCATTCTTAATTTTAAAATAAGAATACTGAACACTACATGATGCCAAATATTAAATTGATAGCAATGTAAATGAATTTTCTTTTTTTTCCCTCTGGTTATGGATTGGCCAGAAAGAGATACAGCAGTGTAAAGGTTATGGTTGTACTCAATGATCTTAAAGGTCTTTTCCAACCTAGATGAGTAATCTATGGTTCTGTGGTTTCATTGTATGAAATTACTGTTCACAATTTTTAAATAATTCTTGAACTGCATGAAAATGATATTTTATGAATATTTACAATTTTTTTTGTATTATAGGATTAAATTCTGATCACAGACTTGTATAAGTATTAGATTTTGTGAACAACTAAGTTTACAATTTTTGATTTCCTATGATTACAAACATCAGTTCTGTAATGCACTAAAATACCCCCAAATAGCTGATTATTTGTAAGCAACTAGAAATACTATTCCTGCTTTTTTGGAAGGACCATTCTTGTTTAACGGTATCTTTAAGAAAGTTCAAGATAATTTTCTCCATCTTTCACTTGTCATTTGGTTTTCATTTATAGTAAAAAGACCAAAAAGGGAGAACAGTTGCAATTTATAGTAAGTAAATTGTCCATGTTAAAATTCTGGTCTGTGTTGAGAAAACTAATTTATCCTTACAATGTATCTGCGTTTTTCCTTGCCATTGATTCTAGTAAAACTTCTCATCCAGGAGTTTTAGAGGAATTTCTTTAAGGGAAATGGCAGGAAAGCAATGACAGAACAAATGGCTATTATATTCACAGAGTGTGTTGCTGTACAAATGTAAAGCTGTACAAAACAAGGACATGTAACTCCACTAAGTCAAAATGCCAAGAGAACCCCACCTGAAAACATGGAAAAACCCCAAAACTTTCATTAAGTATGACATTTGTTGCCTGTGTTACCTGCCTCATGTCATTTCGTATCTTCTAGGAGCATATAGGGAGCATAACTGAACTGGCATTATCCAAAATCTCATGCCATTTGTGGACTGGAAAAAGAGCTGGATGAACTTGTGCTTACACTGACAGGAACTTGTTCATAATGATGGTTGACCATAAGTGGGTGGGGCTTGTTCATGCTTTTTTTTCTCAGCTCAAAGTACCAATTCTTCCATTGCTTTCAGGCTGTTTTTCAAACAGAATTCAGAATTATGAAAAGTTTCAGTCTGCTGAAAGTTGTGAGGCAAGTTGCTATGCCAGTGATTTATATACAGAGGAAATTTTTAGGGACCTGAGGACAGAACTGATTATTAGAAGAGAGAAGGGTCTAATGGGTTGCAGAAAGGGACCTACCAGATATTTTGATAGACTGACTAGGACTCCTGCTACATGAAAAATTTACAAGCACTGTCTTCCAGGACTACGGAAAACCTGGGAAAACTAATGAAATGCTGAAATAAGCAGAGGGTGATTGATATCCAGAGACTACCACTAAACCTTCTCCTTGCAAAAGCTGCTCAAGTTTCCCTTGAAAGGACAGAAGAGGGTGGCTAGCAACTGAAGTCTGGATTATTTACTGCCAATGACTTCCTTAATTTATCTTCACTGTGAGTTTTATTCATGCCCCAAGGTTCTAGGAGACTGGTAGACCTCCTAGAAAAGGGACTGCAGGTACCTGATGACTGAAGCAGTTAGAATGATGTTGAACTGATGAGTCTAGTAAAATATAAACTCCGACAAGATGGATATAAATAAAAGTAAGTGCATTCACGCAGCTCATTAACAAATTGCCGGTTATTTGCAGATAGTCATGCTTGTAAGATGGATGACTCCAGAATTACTGGTAACGGTAAAGCCAATACTCTGAAACCAGCCATGTTGATTTTCTTCATTCATCCTCAAACTTGTAAGATGGTTTTGAACACCTGATGGGTTGGAGAGTCTGGTTTAGCAGGGGAACATGGCAGACAAGGAGAAGTATATTAAATATCTTTAACTGAAACTGAACCTGCTTGCAGGAATGTGGTGAACACTTTAATGATGAATGCATTTCACATAAACCAGGAAATTCCCCTCCAACTCAGAACTTCCTAAGCAGTGTGCAGAGCTTCCTGTGCTTCACTCATGCCTATGGATTTTGGGTCTAGGCCAGCACAGATGCATCTCAGGAAACGCAGCAGATCTGGTTTGCAGGGTGTTTCTATTGACATCAGCTGAAGAAAAACAAGAATTACCCACTCTAAGGTTTCTTTTAAAGGCTTTTCTCACTGGGTATCTTGGTCAGGATCACAATAAAAGGAAGGGTCTTTTAGACTCATTTGTGTCTGTGTAGTGTTCTGGAGTTGATCTCTGCCTTCCAACTGTCTGAATTTCCATTTCTGAACAATTTCTTAGCGTTCTTCATTTCGCCATGCTGTCTTCTGAAGTATTTGGTCTGCTCCTGGAATTGAAATTTGATGTCCTGGATGACAGTGACAGAATAACTTTGTAATAGTATGTATTATTTCTTTTCTATTTAAGGTGGGATCCTGGGAATTCCATGCATTTATAAGGCTCTCTGACTTCTTTTTGGCCATTTAGTAACATGCAAGACACAAAACTGAGGTTAGCAGTGCACAGATAACATGGAGTAGGCAAATGATGACTGATGATGACTAAGCAAAACACTGATTAGTGTAGCACGAAAAGACTGAAAGGTGTAGGGAATAGAGAGGAAAGGTAAATAAGTTAGTGGTAGTATGTGGAAGGTAAACGATCTCTGAGAGCATCATGGAAAGACTTGTTGTGTTTAGTTGGAATAATTCAATGCAGCAAAATTTCACATACTGGTTCTTTATGAGTGTTAATATACTTACAACAAAAGCATTCACCTTACTGAAAAGAGCACTGACTGATGTCAGAGTAAGACTGTTCACATAAGCAAGATTTATCCACCAATCATCTACTTTCCTTGAATAGTAATATTATACAGTCTTAAGCCTGAGTAAATGTCAGCTGATGATACTTTTGTGGCTTCTTTTGGCAAATCTTCCATGATGTATTCTAGATTCTGTTCCTTTTCTTGGAGGCTTCAGATGGTTTTTTATTTTGCTTTGTTGCTGCTGCTAACTCCTGTGCTCTCTTTTTAAACTATGTTCAAAGAAAATAGTAATTCATTAAGAAAATTACCTGTACAAGCAGACTTTGATGGCAACAACTGTGAAAATAGTGACATTCACAGGAAGAAACACTTTGCAAGCTGACAGACTAGTTCAATAAAGCTCACATAGCATCTCAGCGAGGGAAACATAGGGTTTGGTTTTTTTCCTGTGTTTGCAGGGCTGAAGCATTTAGGCTACCTAATTTGAACCTTTAGATAATTAAGGATAGGTTTATGTTGTTAATGATTATATGCATGTTTAAGTGCCACTTTCTTTTTTGAAGGTATTGGCCATCATTAATTAATATAGGAACAGCAGAGAGCACTTTGCTAACATTTGACTAACCCACACAGAGCTGCAGTGATATTCCAGGTAAACTATGTCTTCAAGGCCACAGAGTTTTTATTAGGACATAGTAGCACTTGGTAACAATTGATGCCCCAGTTTTGATCTCCAGCATCTATGTGATAGGAGTTTGGGAGGCAGGATTGCTCTTCTCTTTAATAATAGGCCTTGGGATTTAGTATTAAAATAAATTTTTTTCTTCACTGAATTAGCAGCAATTAAGTGCAGATTGTTAATTGTGGTAACCAGCTGACTCAAAGAGGTATTTATTCGATTTGTAACTCACTGTTGGTTGGTCTATGATCAAGTTTTGGTGTTTTATCTCAGGCACAGAGATATTTTTAAGGAATACATGGTATAAGTAGAACCATGAGTTTATTTGACAAATGTTTGGTGTCCATCTATTGCTTCGCTGTTGCTGGTTTAGGAAGTTGAGAGAGAAATGTTCGAGCAACTCTGCTAGTTTAGTCTTCCTCGTAACACTTTAAACTTCCTTAACTGTGACCAGTCTCTTGGGTTTTCTACTTCTTTCCCCTTGTTGAAGACTAATAGAAAAATCCAGGCTTCTATTCTTTCCTTTTTCCTCAAAGGTATCCGAGAAATTAAGTAGATTCAGCTCAGCTGAAACCACTGGAATTACTGGCACAACTCTTTTTAATGGGTTGTGTACCTCATCCCACAGACTCACCTTCCTGAGTAATTCTATGCTAGGCAATACATCATTGGTGTTTTACACCACCAGTTTCTTATTAACATCCAAATTAAGAGTGATCCACACTTGGAGAACTTATCCTTTGCTTTGCAGCATACATAAAGTACTTACGCAGAAGAGAACTAATTTTTTTCCATCTGGAGCTGAGGTGCTGAGAGTGCTAGTGTTGCTTGTAGGGCTTTATGCTTATAAAGCAAATCCAAAGTAGGCTAGGGCATTTTTCAAAATTTATTCTGGTTAAATTAAAAATAAGCAACCCAATGCTTAATTTAACATTATGTTTTCGATTAAATTAATTGTTGTCTTTGACTTCCAGATTTATGTCCCTACTAAGCATGACTAAGCCAAATTCTATTAGCTGAATGCTAGTGCCTTCAATTAATTTTAGGCTTTTGTAGCTTTGCATAGTGGTATTTTAAAGCTAGGCTATTTGAAAAAATGCCAGGGAATTTAAAATTTAGGTCCTTGGTTTTGTCCCCTTTCAAAAGTCTATCATGCTTCAAACATTTGATGTAAAAAAAGGACATGTGTATATGGAGCATGAAGTTACTAGCCACAAACAAATAATTTAGTTTATGATGTTATCTAGTTCACTTATCAATTGTACAAGGTGCAAGTTTTAATATTCCACAAGCTGAGCAGTACAAATCATTAACTGTTAGAGTAGTGATGGTTGTTGCTCACTGTCCCTCTTGAGAGAGGAAAAAGATGTGCTCTTACTATCTCCTGTGCTTTCCTTTCCTGTTAAACTTTCCACCTCTCTATAGTTATGGTAAAATGTGAAAGGAGCTGTGCTGCTTTCTGTTAAATACCTTTATTGCTGGTTTCCTGGGCTTTTGAACTGGCAAAGGCCACTTGTGTCCTCTCAGAGGTTCAATGGTTGGCGGTCAGATGGGCCTCGATGCTGGAAGGCTCATTTGCCACACAACCCTTCTTGCCTGTTTGTGACATAGCTTGGAAACAAGGTCTGCGAACTCTGCTCTCCTATTACACCTCTACAAAATCAATAAACACAGAAAACCAAGTAAAACAAATTAATCTACCATCTGGAACACAGGGCAAGTGTTTACGTTTAAACAGGAGGTCACCCTTGAGGTTTCCATGCCAGGTACTGTGGCAGTTTCTGTTGCAGATTTTGGCTTTGGGTCAAAGCTATCCATACTGTGACAGTCTGGCAAGGCCAGCCTATGCAAACATAAAGCAGTTGCTGCTCTCCTCTTCAGACACCCTGTAGGGCTGCAAGATGGAAGCAGGAAATGGGGATCCTTCTGTACCAATCCTGTGTGAGAGATGTACAGTGTAACCATGATTCAGAGGAAAGAAGCTGTTTCAAAAGTTGACCTCCTGTGTAATAATTAAATAGTTTTACAGCCTTGAGAGGCCAGTGCCTTAGGGTAAAACTTCGGGATTTATAGTGTTACAGGAAGGCAGATAGGAGCTGAATAAGGTTTCCTAATGAAGCTTAGGGTCAACAATGATGAGGCTTCCTTACAAGTGTCAAATCTCACATTAGCTTCTCCTTTCCATGTTGTCTATTTTTGGCTCCATGTCCAGATATATGCAAGATATAGCTGGCTATGGTTCTTCTAGAACATTGAAATAATAAGGTAGATTTTTCTTTAAAAGAAAACTTCTCTGATTATTGTGTCCATCTAAACCACTTCAGTGAAAACTAATGGTGTGCAAATTTCACAGAAAGCATTTAGCTTAGAAGAGCTAAGAAGAATAATCAAAAATTTCAATTACATGTAGTTTTGGTGGAGCTTTTGTCCATACGCTTTGAACGATCAGATCCATGATCATACGTGTAATGACTATATGCTTACAACATAAAGGTCAGTGGATTTTGATTGCTCTAATTGTCCTTTCATTATTCAAGAATCTTAGATTCTTCCCTTCTGTTAAATTCTCGTCACTAATTCTGACCTGGACTAGTGTTGTAAGGTACTTAACTTTGTTAATTAAAGATAAAATCCAATCATGATGCTTAAGGATGATGCTGCCTATGACATTCCTTATTCTAAAGAACCAGACTAAGGTTTTTAACCAACTGCTCTCTAAATTCTGTGGCAGATTACAAGGTACTGAGCTGCAACAGAGTAGAAGACATAGACCTTGCCTGCATATCTGGACAGTAAGCAATGCATAACAAGCCATATTGAGAAGGGAGCTTGCTTCTTAAAAGCAAAACTGTTGTCTAAGTAGGGTAGGTTATATTTTGCCCTGTCTATTATTTCTTTGTAATCCTCTTGAATTACATGTCACTCAACTCCTAAAATAATTTTCTTTATCTGAGTTGATACTTCTGCCTCTAAATTATTTCACTGGCTTCTTTAGGATAAGTCCTACTTGATGGTAGATTTACTGCCAGGTTCAATTCCTTATCCCTCCGTGTGAAGGCCCAGAACAGCTTGATCAGTTTTCACCTTGAGCCTTTTTTGTCCTTTATTCCTTTGCCATGTATGCCTTCTACCTGGAAGCGATTTGCTGTCTTATTGCACCGGTCTCTTGACATTCATCTCATTTAATTTCCTCAAGATTCAGTTCTGCCAACTGCCCCAAAACGGACCCAGGTGTAATCCTCTATTCAGGTTACTGACAGTAATGTGATCTCATTTCATGTTTTTACAGATCCAAGCACAATTAGGTTTCAGTCTTGACTGGCGCCTTTGGACACCACAGAACACGTAACAAACAGTAAGTGAGAGGATGGATGTTTCTTCATTTTTTCCTCAGTAATTCTTGCACTTCTGTTACAGTGGGATCATAAACTAATGAGAAACACTAGATTACAAAATCAAAAATTGATTTTTTGCAACTGAAAAGGGTTGCTGGTTTCATGAAAGCTCCATAAATTACCTTTAAATCCCAGTACTTTTAATTTATAAGAGAACTATGAATGGCCCACTACACTGCCTATGCATATGGTATTATATAATACAAAATATCTATGACCTCACTCCATATGGCTAAAAATGAATGTTGCATCACAGGATGTTATTAGAGGATGAATTGCAAACACTTCACCCTGCACTGTAGCGTATCCCCATGGTTTCTTTCCAGTATAAATTTTTTGGCAAACATGTCTTCACATTGCTGCAAAATATAATAGATCTCTTTGCAAAATTAAGAGCTTAACAGCCCTTTTGTGTGTGTGTACATTTGTTTTTTGTAGGTTTTTTGGGGGTCTTGGTGGGGTTGTGGGGTTTTTTGGGTTTGTGTGTGTGTGTTGGTTTTGTTTGGGTTTTTTTGAGGGACGGAGTGGTGGTGTGTGGTTTGGATTTTTTTGCTAAACCCTTTAGTTCTCCTCTCTTAGCCTTTCTTAAGTTCTTAAAGTTTCTTGTCTTTAGTTGCTTTTCTTTCTTTTTTTTTTCAAGTTCCATCGCCTTACCATAATAGTCTTCTGGGATGATTGCTCTGCTTGCAAAGATGTCTTAACATCTATTGTCTGTAGACTGATGTATTTACAAGGGAGACCACTGATTGCTTATGAGAGTTGAGTTCTATAATAAAAGCTATGTGAGAAAAGTAACTGCCATGCATCTTTCAATAGGTCAGCTGTTTTCTGTTCATTAGTGTATCTCTGCTGGTAACTTCTGAAATGCTGGGACCCTGTAAGGTTCTTCAAACACCTCACAAATCAGCCTTGAAGTTTTTAATGCTTCCTCTTTTCCTCACAAATGAGAACTTCCCCATAATCTTTCTCTAAAATTTTTCTAAAGTCACATTTGCATGCAGACTAGTATGAAATTGCTTTCAGTATAGGGTAAACTTATTCTTCTGTGGAGCTGTGTTGAGGAAATGATGCAATTTAAATCTGTAGGAAGAACAGGCTTTCAGAAAGAAGGAAACACTTAAAAACAGTATGTGCATGTAACATAGACAAATAAATGGACACTGGTATGTGTAATGAGCTCTGTAATTGTTCTTGGGCTGCCAAATAAGGATTTCATGATACTTTGAAATATAATGCATGAAAATCAGGAGTTGTGAGGTTTTTCCTACTTTTTTTGAGGGTTTTTTTTGGGGGGGGAGGGATTGTATGTTTGTTTGTTTGTTTATTTGTTTGTTTGTTTTTATGGCAAGCCATATAATCAGTTGATGTAATAAGTTTTAATATATCCTCAAAATAATTATCTCACCTGAGCCAGAGTTAGTGCTGCTCAGGGAAATTGCTGGTTATCATCCCCATGTGAAGAAACAGAAGCTGTTAGAAAGTACCTACCTCCTAAGAGCAAAAAGATAAAAATACCCATTAAGTTCATTAGAGTACCACTCAGAAGCTCCAGTTTAACGGAGTTAGAAACTATGTCCTTGTGACACAGCAGAAATAGAGAGAGTGCTATTTTGGAGGGGACATAGGGTAGAGACAAAAGACTTCATCTTCTCTATCAGCACATGTCCACAGATGTTGATGGAGCTTAGAGCTGCTGTTTACAGAAACATTCTGGTTTAATCCAGATTTCAGGTACCTGACAGATGTCTAGGGTTCTATTTAAACCATATGCATTTCCTAAAGAAGGAAGCCTGCCAAGGTATGAGACTATTTCAGTTGACTCTCAGCATGTCTGATGTCAAAGGGTGATTTTAAAAACAGCAATATTCATACAGGTTGTGGGGTTGAGGGGATGTCAGTTTGGGGGCTTTTTGTTCTTGGCGGAGTGGTTTATATCTCTTCCAAAGTTTCCATTTATTTTCTAGAATCTGTCCTGGAGATATAGAGACAGTGCTAAATAATAGGGTTTACTGCTGTTAAAAGAAGAGCACAGTAAGACATTTCTATACCATCTTGCAATTTCTGTATGTCAGGCATGCACCCTACTGCAAACAAGTGCCCTCTATTTGCACCATGTTGTACACTGTTTCAGGTATTAACCAGTACAGGATTCAGGCTGTGTTTGTTTTGTTACAAAGACGTATTCCATATTCCTTTGTGTAACACCAGTGCCTCATCTAATGAAAAATAATGACCTGTTTATTTTTAATTATTATTCCAATTTGCTTCTGGAATAATCCAGCTGTAAAAGAGAAGCACATCACTCTTGTGTTAACCAATATATTTTGCCTTGATCTCTTTCATTGTATTCTATCCTTTTTCTTTTTGATTTATACAAACACCTGCTTTGTTAAACTCCTACAGTCTCCAAAGATCTTAGCATTTGATATGGTTGATTATAACATTCTGTTGGTTAAATTAGCCTCCTAGGGTTTGATGGTTCAACTCTGAAACGGATCACTGCATATGCAAATCTAGTATGCTAAAGAGAAAATAGAACAGTTATATCAGGGACTTTCCCATTTATTTTCTTTTATAATAGCAGAACTGGTGAAACTGCTTAATATCATTTTGTCTAATTTGTATTTGTATAGTTTTTAATATTAATTTTTTTGCTGTGATATGCTTCTGTTTGTTAATTGCACAAATGCCAGTGTGCTGGTGATTCTATGAAGAGAAAGGGGGGAAGGTTGAAATACCGGTTAAAAAGTAATCAAGGAATTCCCTGTTTATTTCTTCTATTCTAGAAATGCAGTTATTTTGGAAGTGTGACTGTTTAACGTTGCTTAAAAATGTTGAAGTTGAAAGATCTGCAGACTGAAATTCTCTGTCTCCGTGAAATCAGTAAGTCATTGTCAGCAGTGCTCGTTTCATTCGTGTTGTTCTGCTAATACACCTTAATCTGCCTGGGGGGACCTGAGCTAATCACAGCTTTTCTGTTGAGGCTGCTGGCACAGCTTTGGGTTGCTGCTATTGCTCTCCTGGTTTCCTGATTTGGACACTCTCTTGCTATAATAAAGTCATTAAAAAGACAATATTCATTAAGTTTCTTCATAAATACTTACTACTGTAGACCTAGAGATACCATTGTGAAGCTAATCCATGTCTTGGTCCGTGTTGCAAGGTGCTGGTGACAGGAGAGACGTTGAGTTACTGGATTCAGCAGCTTTAGGGCTTTTCTATTTTATGCTGTCATTTCAAGTCTCAACCTGTTGAGAACATGCAGAAACTTTATTTGCTCTGCTGCTGATTTGCCTTCATCCTGAAGGTGAAAGATTTAGATCCAGGAGCAGTTGATCTAGATGACTGCTCATGTAAAATACGATTTTTCACTGAAATATATGTCACCCTGTCGTGGCTTAACACTGGCTAAATGCCAGGCACACACAACCAGCACTCGCTCGCCCTCCCTTGCCACATCTGGGCAGAGGAGAGAAAAAAATTTAAGGAAGGCTTCATGAGTTGAGATAAGGACTGGGAGAAAACACTCCAAGGGCAAAACAGGCTCATCTTAGAGATACAAAGTGACTTTATTTCTAACAAAATCAGAGGAGGATAATGAGAAGCAAAACAAGCCCTTAAAAACCCTCTTCTTCCTCCAAGCCCTCCGTCCTTCCCACCCACAGTGCAGGGGACAGGGTGTGGGGGTTTTGGTCAGTTCATCACTTGAGGCTTTCTTCTGCTGCTCAGGGAGAGGAGTTGTTCCCCTGTGAGACCATGAGGTCCCTTCCCACAGGAGACAGTTCTCCGTGAACTTCTCCAGTGTGGCTCCAATCTCACGAGCAGCAGTCCTCCCAAAACTGCTGTGGCATGGGTTGTTCTTCCACAGGGTGCAGTCCTCCAAGGACAGGCTGCTCCAGCCTGGAAGCAGGGCCCTCTCTCTCCACTGTGTCTCCCACTGGATCACAGCCTCCTCCAGGCATCCACCCGCTCCAGCGTGGGCACCTCCCCCACGGGCTGCGGGTGGATCTCTGCATCCCCCATGGATCCCCATGGGCTGCAGGGGCACAGGTGTTTCACCGTGGTCATCACCACGTCCTGCAGAGGAATTTCAGCTCTGGCACCTGGAGCACCCCCTCCCCCTCCTTCTCCAGGGAGACACCTTGGTGTCTCCATGTTGTTTCCCTCACATGTTCTCACCTCCTCCCCTTCTCTGGCTAGGAAAAAACTGTGCCCCACTTATGTTTTGATTTCTTCTTAAATACGTTATCACAGAAGCATTATCACCATCCCTAATCGGCCCAGCCTTGGCCAGCAGCGTGTCCATCTTCAGAGCCATCAGAGATTGGCTCTGCTGAACATAGTGGAAGCTGGGATTGGCTCTGCCGGACATAGTGGAAGCTTCCAGCAGCTTCTCACAGAAGCCATCCTGTGGGCTCCCTGGTACCAAAAAACCAGGCCATGAAAAACAAACACAGACCCACACCTCCCGAGGTTATAGGATGTGTGCCATTTCTTCTGCAATGTCCCTCTGCAAAGAGATGATGAAACTCAAACAGAATTAACTGCTTCGTGATTTCCCATATGATGAAGGGATGTGTGTATGTGAGGAAGAGGTGGCTGTTCTGTCGAGTTACATTGTCTGTTCACTTCTTGTTTACTAAATGGGGAAGTATGGAAGGAAATTGAAAAATTGCAACATGGTTCTGAAATGTTAAGGATTTTTTTCTACTGAACTAGCTCCTTCATTTTAGCATAATTTATTTTAAATTATTGAAATGTTCTGTAGGTTTCAAGCATAAGTGTTTTATGTACTTTTGGTCTTGTTTTACTTATTTCTGAAGTGAGATCTATACATCAGCATAAGTGGATGAAACTCTATAACAAACACAATGCCTCTTTATTCTATCCTTTGAGCTATTTATTTTATTGTTACTGTAACTATCTCATTTTTACTTAGCTCACCTTTTTAAAGCCAGTCCTTAGTTCTGAAGGAAGCTTTTTCCTCCTTAAAAAATAAAAAAAATTAAATATTTCGTAGTCATTATTGTAGAACTCCTTCTGTAAGTCAAAGCTTACCAGAAGCTTCTGTATTTGTGGTACTGGCTATACACTTTTCATCAGGAATTGCTCTTCTTCCTATGGGTTTTCTGGCTAGTAGAGTCATTAAAAATTTATAAATGTTGAAGAAAAATTCTTACTTACTGTGCAAAAATAATTTGTTACACATTAATATCTGGTGTGCTATTTATGTAGTTTACCTGGAGATATATTTACTGCCTTCATAGCCTCTCTAACATTCCTTCACATTTGCTTGTTTCTGTACCATTTTGATAAGGTATTTCAGTAGCACAAAATTTCTTTTTTGGGTACTAATTTGCCTCACGTGTGTACTGTATTTTGATACATTCACTTATTTACATTATTTGACAGTAGACAATAGTAGTTCTTTAACTTTTGTTTGTCATCCTCCTCTGCCAGTATGATCTGTACTTTTAGTGGTATTTACTTCCATTTTCTGACATTACTGCCCTTTTTTGTTAAAATCCTTCCACTAAACTACTGGTGCACTTTTTCCATTTTAGACTCGTAACATTTGTGTTGGATATGCTTAGGTTTTGTTTAGATTCCTATTTTTGCATGTCTTGCTTAATTAAAATGGGTTAAGAAGTGTTCTTCATTATTTCCTACAGCAGTTGGCATGTTCCATTTGCTTGTTTTCTGAGATGGACTTTTTATCAATTCATTTCAAGAAAAATACCTCATCTCCAACTTACATGCTCCAGATACCAACTCTTCTAGTCTCTCCTATCTTCCATCTTCATAAAAAAGCGAAACCAAAAAGCACGTCTTCCCTAATCTACTAAACGCTAGTCCTGCATTTTGGCCGACTGCTCCTTTTGTTTCTTCTTCTTCTGTTGCGGAGTTTTATATATTTTATCTGTTAGTATTGAAGTGAGACAGTACCACATTTAATAAGCCTAAACTTAATCCCTGATATTTAAGGAATTGTGGTGTGGCCGATTATTTCTGTGTGCAGCATCAGTAGCAAGTTAACCTCACAAGGAATAGGATAAATCCTTGCATGCTAAGGTACCTGTTTGTGACTTCATTTTACTGCTGGGAATCAGGAATCAGGATACTTTAATATTGGGTCTGACAGTGACTCTGGGTCCTAATAATTCAGTGTTTCAGATCTAGATCACTAGTAGTAGTGCCCTTGCTAGCCAGTGTGTTGCAGCTGTTTCTACCCTGAGTCATTTTCATCTGCAGCTGGATGAAATATAGCTTAACTTCAGACAAGAGAGAGGCTGATTTACAGCAGGCAGAAGTGTAGCTATATATTTCAAATATATTTTCAATACTGAGGTTTTCATAACTGAATGCCTATATTTTTCCAGGCCTCCTTGAATGTGCAGAGTCTACAAAAATTCAGATCATACAAATTGCAGTACCAGAGAAAATTGTTCCAGCTGCCTGCTCATGCATTCATTCAACTTAGTCATCCAAAACACACGAGGAAGACAGTATAGGTGCCGTAAGTATCCTTATTTTTCAAGGCTATATCCTGCCTGATCTTTGACAGATGTTTTATGACAGTTGCTTTCACTGTCCATAAATACAGAAACCAGTAGCTCCTGGTTTCTCTTCTGGGCCGTTGTGGGAGTGTGTGTGCATCACTGCCCCTCAAAGAATGGCCGTCTCCCAATGCATCTCAGCTTCTCTCCATTAAGTCATTACAAGGGTATCTCTTCAGGGAATTACGTGGGCACTTGAAAAAAAAAAAGAGAGAATATTCTCTGGTACATGTTGTAGCTACAATCTGCCTCAACTTCGTGCTACAATGAGCTAGCTAGATTAGAAACTGAAACAATGATAAAGAAAAAATGAGGGAGAGGAGGAACAAAAGGAAAATTAAAACAAGCCAGAAGCAGTGCAGAAGTAAACTAAAAAAACAAGAAGGCTGTTTTGATGAAAAGTGAAAAAAGGAGAAAATACATGTCAGAAAGAAGGGACAGACAAGACTTGTATATCTGTCACTTTAGTAGCTGAATTTCCCGTAAACTTCCATTGAGATCCGATTAGCTCTGTAGGGAGCAATATAAATGGGAAAGCATTAGATGTAACTGAGCTTCTGATAAATCCTCCTGCAGCCCAGCATTAGTCAGACATACACTGATCTAATAACAAGTCATGATTACAGTTTAATCCTGACTGGTACTTTCAGAATTACGGATAAAACTGATTGTTTGTTGTTGACTTTTACAATTCCCCAAGGTAACAGTTTGGCGTTCTCTTTAACTAAAGGACTTACTGAGTTTGAGGCTGAAGGCATATAACTGCGCACTTCTGACACAACTGGGATCATTAATATTGTTGCAGAGGTGTATGTGAACAACTTCTAAACCAGGTACTAGTCACATCCCACGTAGTAAATTCCTAAGCACCTTACTTAACATTTTAAATCTATGATATTAAGTTTTAAAACTTCAGCTGTCTTTCTGATTTTCAGTTTGGAAGAATCCTTTTTGCCCCACATTTCCAGGTGTGACAGGCATTGCTCAAAGGCTTCATTTCTCCGGTGCCTGAAAGTAGACATGCAATATAAAAACATCCCTGATGTTCTTCATGATGTTGGGTGTGATGAATAAGTAATAATTTATATTCATGGTTGTTATTACACCTGAAAAAATGTGCTGCTGGTTGTTAAAGATAAGATTGTTTCTTTTCCTGTCTTGCATGTGCTATCTTGACCACATCTCTGTGATTCATTGGGTTTAAGATCTGTCATTTTTCATGGGTTGCCGAAACAGAAAATTAGAGAGCCTGTTTCTTGAAAATGGAATTTTAATTGCCCAGTTGTCTCTCACATAGAATATTGTTCGAATCAAAATTCACAGTTTTCTTATAAAGCTCTTGATTTTCATTTCTTTTAACCAAAAATTAAGCACTTTTAGAAAAATGTAGGATAAAGTAATTCTTCTTGAGTGACTTCACTTGCTTTTAAGCTTTAAGACTTAACTGAATTTATTTTGTACTGTAAACAGGCACTACTGCTGAACAGTTCTTGTGCATATGTGTTTGATTGCTACAAGGGTCGCATGCAGTTTATATGCTAAGATCATAAGGACACTTAGCATTAAACTTGTTAGTAGAAAGAAACCTGACACTGACATCTGTTTGGTGGAATCACAGCAGGCGGTACTTGCTTAGTACCTGTGTAGGTAATGATGTATCTTAAATGGTTTAAAACTAGGATCATTACAGATACATATTTCTTTTTCCAAAACTTACTGTGTTTTCTTTCTCATCATTATGATTCTTAGGTAATTTTCATAATGTATCAACGTATATAATGCCAAATCATATATCCCTAGTGAGTATCCAGCCTGGCCTTGAACACTTCCAGGGATGGGGCATCCACAACTTCTCTGGACAACCTGTTCTAGTGCCTCACCACCCTCAGAGTAAAGAATTTCTTCCTAATTCCTAAAATGTAATCTAAACCTACTGTCTTTTAGTCTGAATCCCTTCCCCCTTGTCCTGTCACTACCCTTGTAAAAAGTCTCTCTCTATGTTTCTTGAAGGCTTGCTTTAAGTACTGGAAGGGCATAATAAGGTCATCGCAAAGCCTCTTCTCCAGGCTGAACAAACTCAATTCTCTCAGCCTTTCCTCATAGGAGAGGTGCTTCATCCTTCTGATCACTGTGGTGGCCTCCTCTGGCCTCACTCCAACAGATCCGTGTTATTCCTGTGTTGGAACTCCAGAGCTGGATGCAGCACTCAAGGTACACTCTCAGTTCCTTAGAAAATATGGGTTGTAATGAGGTGGATGTCTGACTTAATTTTCAATATGTAATGATTTCTGGGGCAAAGAGGTGATGACATCTATCTTCAGCTAATAATTATCATTAGTTTCAGAAGAAAAAGCACCAACTTGGAAAAGAAGTGATCAGGGGATTTGCTGATAGATGAAGTAGGTAGTTCCCATTGCAGTTCTGTTTTTGGTCAAGAAAGAGCTGCTAGTAAGTTTTTTGGGGAAAGAGACTAGAAGTGATGAATCCAAGGTGTAAAAGATGAGTGAGAAAGAGGAATCTGTTCTGGTGTGGGGACTGGAAGTGCAGACAGAAAAGCCTTGAACAGTCTGTCAGTTCGAGTTCAGCACTTGGTTATTGTTATATAAATGCAATAAAAATATCTAAATGAGTTCATTTGTGTAAAAGTACAGACAGCTTGTAAACCTGATTAGTACTGCAAGAACCTCTTGTGTGATCCTAGAAAAGAGCTTAGTAGAGCTTGGTGCACATTACTGGCCAGGTTGGAGGAGAGGAGGTCCAGCCACAGTGGTGCAGTAACTATCTTGTATAACCAAAGCTTCCTAACCTGGAAGGAGACATGAGGGCCTGAGGTCACCCATCTGGATGACCCAGCCACCTGGTGGAGGGATATCTAGCTCATACAACCATGCCATCTTCACCCAGGATGTGCCACACCTCTATAACCCCAGCAGGTTGAGTGATTTCTTTGCTCCTACTTGGCACCTGGGAGATAACTGACATGCACACAATGAATCTGACCCATGAGATCCAGACCAGTTGAGAAATCAGATAAACTCCTCTTTCATGTCACTTTGTCAGCAGAATTACACTGGCTTTAGAAAAGTAAATCCTAATTTAAAATTGTGTAACTGCAAATTGAACTGCACCTACTGCTGTGATGAATGTAGGTGGGTTTTTTCTATAGAGGCATAAAATGGGTATTTATCTCTGATGGTAAGTGTACAGACTATCACTATATTTATTTAATTTCCAAGTGTGGTGGCTTTCCTTCTGTCTCCTAAGGCAGTCTGTTTTCTGCATAAACATTGTTTAATAACGGAATAACAGACTATCACACCAAATTCTGTACTTTTATGTTAATCAGCAAAGTGTTTTTTAAGATGTGCATGAAAACAATTGTGTTGCTACAAATGTGAGTACATAGAGAGCACAAGGCAATTTTTTAAGGTATACGTTTATCTTAAAATCTCTTTGGTGAATAAAAACAAAGAAAAAGGACCTTGAGCCTCTCTTGTATTGAGGTGATCCATATGTCTCATCCTTTGAGACATTTGTCACTGTCTGGTGAAATGACCCTGTATATCAAAGAAAAGATTTATTTTCAGACACTTTTGCACTGCCATAGTTTTGAAAGATGGAAAAAATTTGAAGTGCTGAGAATTATAACGTTAGCCTAACTGCTGAGCAAAATTATTTCATTTATTCTAGCGTGAAGTAACCAGGATTCTGTTTTTGTGTGATGCTTTACACTCAGCTGTAATGTGCCTTGTTCCAAGATTGCTGTAATAAGAGTTGCAAATATCTATCAAGGAGAAGAGAGTAATTAGGAATAAAAGCCTGTGTAGGAAAATCCAATGCTGTATATAAATATGTAGATCCTAGAGTGCTGATAAGCTGCACCTGAACAACCTCTCTTGAATGTTCCACCAAGTTCAGGGGCCCAATTAAATGGTAGCAGATGATATCATATTTCTGGGAAGCCAGCTGTTCTGTAGCATCACTCAAGGGAACCCATTTAGGTGTGAAGGTATCATAAACACTACTCCAGCAGTGGGCTTGTAGCGATAAAATTTCTCCTTTAGTAACCAAAGGTAATCTTCCTTTCAAAGAAAAACTCTGTTGTCAGACATTACTTTTAGCAACAAGATAAATTCTAATTATGTGGGTTTTATCTGAACTTTATCCTTCTGATAAACCAGTGGCTTTTTCTATGGGTTTTGGAGATTCCTTTTTTAAGCAGTATTTTAAGGAATGTTTTAGTAGGATACAATTTTGTTATTTTCTTATGTATTTTAGGAATTTAGGAATTATTTTAGGTAATCAAGGTTTGCTTTTTTCAATGAATAAAGCAAATACTAAAAGAGTTGCTGTGAGAACAGATGTGCTCCTGTTAATTTTCTAGGTACTTCCAGGAAACAGCTATCATAGGGAGGATTTGACTTGTCATCTGGAGCAAGAAGCCTTGCTATGTATTCCTATCTGTAGATATAGCATAAAGAAATGTTAATAATTTAGATTAGGCGTGTAACTTTTAGACAGCTAAAGCTGAGCCTGACTTCTAATTGTTGCTTTAAAAGAGTCATTCTTATTTTTCAGAACGTTTGATTTCTTTCAATTGCATGTGATAGAAATCTATTTAAATCAACCTCTTTTCATGTTCTTGTTTCAGCAGCTGAAGAGCTGCTATTTGTCAATCCCTTTCACTAGTGGTGTCAGTATAAATTCTTTTATGCCTGTATTGATGCTGTCAGATGGAGGCAGCTGGCAGGCTCATTGGTTTGGGGGTGCTAAAACTTCATGTGGGAACAATAGAAAGAGGGGGATTTTCAGGGAAGAGAAATCCACCAAGGGTTTCTATATGTGTGCAGAGATGATCTGTTGATCTGGAAATAGTGAAAGTACTTGAAATACAGTGTGATTTCCTTGTTCTGAAGTCTTTCCCTAACATCTTCTTTCGGCACTTGGATCCTGGGATAGAGGATCTTTTGTTATGTAGCACTGTGGCATATCCATGTTTTTAAAGAAATCTGACCTTTTGGACATAAGAATTAACAGCTCTAGACATGACTATTGGTCCAGTAAGGACAAAAAAGTGAAGGCCTGGATTTTTTACCTGAGAGAACTGATTCCTGGGGGATTTGTGGAGACCTATTCTTGATAGATTCATGGAGAAATAAATCACAAGGGAAGTGTTTGTTCCTTTTGCATAGGCTGTAAGCCCTACTCAAGCCATCTGTTGATAAACTGCCTTCTGAGGAACAGTCTTCATAATTCTCTCTCCTGCAACCTAGGTATATTCCCTTTTCAAAGGGGTGACTTCACTGGGGCCTTTGTGGAAAGCACACAACAATGTGGGAAATCACTGGGTAGGTAGTAAGTTGGTTTCCCCTCTGGTTGGAATCATAGATCAAAGGCTTCTGTAATTTTCACAGGTAGAAATAGTTTGCTAGTATAGAGATCCAGCTAATTAAATTAAGTTGGTTCTTCTCAGTGTGTACACACACACAGTGCACACACTCCTACAGACGTACCCCTGTATCCAGCATGCAGGCATGGATTATGTCCTTTCCTGTTGTTTTCTCTCAAGTGTTTAGAGGCTGAAATTATATCTAGAGGGTGGTTTGTCTGGTTTATAGAGAGATGCTGAACATTTTAATGGACCTCTGTGTTTTGTAGACTCCATTTTGAAACATTGTAGCAAAAAACCTAATGCATATTGTTGAAATGACAGTTTCAAAACTGTTTTTATTCTATGTGCATGCAGTTCACAAGCATAAAATAGAAACAAGTTTAACAAATATAACTTTATACATTAGCTGTGAACATTAATGTGTTTAAATGCTCTTGATGACTTAATAGACAAATATTAGGGGTTCCTTAGTCCATCAGTCTCCTTTCAAAATCCTTGTTGTTATAATTGTATTACTAAAAGTAGTTGCTACATCCCTGATATGGGTTTAAAATATCCATAGTGTTTACTTAGAGGTTATTAATGCACTTCTCTTTAAGCTTCTGATTTTTCTAGCTCTCGCCAGTTCATACAGGCTTTCATTACCTCCACAGAGCAAGACTGTTCAGGTCAGGTGTTTTTGGTGATCCGATTTTGGTTTGGTATACTGTACACAAGGTAAAGGCATAGACAAGGCATTCATGTGCCTCTCAGAGAGAAGTCAACAACAGTGAAAAAGCAGAAGAAGATATGAAAAGAATGTATGCTGCTCTCAGCCTACCACCATCACCTCATTTGAAATTGTTGCTATGAGGGACGCCTTTAGTAGGGTTTCTGCGGACAAATTTCTACTTTAGGGATTCCTTAGGTGCCTTAATTAAAAAATCTTAAGAAAAAGATAAATGCATGGAGATCTGTTACTTGATATCAAATATGCTGGATAAACAATGATGTGATGTACTCAAAACTAATCTTAGAATTGGTAGCTAAGATACCTCAAGCATCCAACAGTAGTGCTCACTGCAGATAAAACACTGCAATGTCTGGTACCGGTGATTTTTAAGGTCGTCTGTAAAGTTACATACATTTGCTTGTACAACAGTTGTCATAGGTGGCTTTTAGCTAAAGTCATATCATCATCTTGGTCATCACCAAAGAGGGAATTAATTCAGGGTTTTTTTTTTTCAAAGAAAAAAGTACTGCCCACTGTCAACTGATGCACACATTTCCAGTATTACATATTTCTTGTCTTGTCCACAACAGAGAATATTCATCCTAAACCTCAACCTTTTCCTAGCAGCCCGTTTCCCTGGTAACAAAGCCAATGACACACTATGAATTAGACCAGGGTAACTATGGAGCCATACTATTGACTTAATTTGAGGCTAAATACTGATGCACCTGGAAATAGAACTGGTGTTAGTAGCATTACGTGATCTCTTACTAGAGTCTTTTTTCACCTCAGGTAAGTAATCCATGACCAGTGAGCCAAATAAAGCCCCATCCCACGCTTTGCCTCCTACTGTCTTCAGACCCCTGGCTGTCTTCTCTGTCAAATGTTTAAAATGCAAGGCATACTCAGTGATATGAAAAGACTTGTCTATGTTCCTGAATCATTGCCATGTTGCCCCAGGATAAGGCTTTTTAGCATGTCTGAAAGAGGGTGTGTGTTGCTAACTAGGACACCTTAGATGAAGATTTCTCTCAGAAGTATCTTAATTCCCTTCCATATTTTTTCTAGAGAGCCAATCCTCACATAATCCTATTGAAATTGGATTTATATTAAACTAAAGTTAAATTAAGGCATATATACCAGTGACACTTAAAGTTTCAGTGAGGATTACAGCACCAAAATTTGAGAGACGAACAAATCATGCCCTCCTGTTGTGTTACCACCTGGATGCTTACCCAGGCTTCAGGCATGCCTTGCCACTGCCCTTGCCATATGTCCATATAATGCCTTTATTTAATTCCCTATCCCTTACATGTATAGCAGGTAGTCTTTCATTTCTTACCCTCCATTCTCTCAGCTCTGAATTAGAGGAACATTGGTTCAGCTCTTCATTTTATGATTCTTTGCTTGCTTTTTTACCTGCTTTTTGTAGGAGTGGAATACGATTTATGTCAGCCACTGCTGAATTGAAAGTTGCTCTATTCAATCCAGGATGCTCAAGAGAGAACAGGCAAATAATAAAGCAGCACATGATCTGTGTTTAACAACTGAGTTTGCTCACTTCGGCTTGTAATCTGTGGCTGCTTTTTCATGATGCTAATTCAAACATCAGCACTACTTGAGCATCGTTTCATGTGGGTTTTTGATAGGCCAACTCTTTGGAGTTTATAGTACTATTTGAGCCAATTTTGTTATACAAATGTTCAAGTTCTATCTTGACTCAACACTGCACTCAGTAAAAGCCAAAATTAGAAATACATGTAATTAAAACATCATAATTGTCATCTAAATTGCTGCCCATCTGAATCAGGCTGAAGAGCACCATGCATTGATATGCAGAGTTTCAGACTCTGCAAGTTCAAACATTTCTACGTGTTTCTGTATCAGATACACTCATTTGGTTGCTTAAAGTTTGCTTCTCCACACTATAACAGCTGGAAACTTGCTTTGCTTTAAAAAACATAAAATAACTGGGAGAAGTATCTGGAGCTGACACACACACATGAAATTCTGCCATGCTCTCAAGGCACCAAGCCAACACCAGAATGGCTGCCATGACATCTCAATGCCCTGACTCTTCCCCTGCTTGCCAAAATTAGGCTTGCAGGAGTGCCAACATCTGGTGCAAGCCATACTGTACTTTGGATCTGTGCCTTGCCACCACCTGGAAGAAAGACTATCAATTAAAGCCTGGAACTGAAAGGCATTTGATTTTGTGAGCTGTAGGGAACATAACATTTCTGTTTGTGTCTGCTGCTCTGAGTATTTCATATTAGATAATAAACTGAGAGGACGGCATGTATCTAAACCTAAACTAACTACTTAATGACAGATCTTTTTATAAATTAGTCAACAGCAGCTAGCAGTCAAACCTAATGGCAGCAGATGTACTTCATGGTGCCTATTCCAAACCCTTTGTTACTCTGCTAGTCCCTCCAAATTCCACTCATTTCAACCTCTTTGTTCTAAACAAGCACAGTTGCCTTCTTTCTCCTAGTATTTGCTCAGTTGCTTTACTCAGAGGGTTCTGTTGCAAGGGATTGCAAAGGCTTAGTCTGCTGTTGGACCAGAGTCCTCACTGCCTTCATTGTCCTTCCAGCATACTGGCTTTTGGAGCAAACAATCCAGCTTCTCATCTGTATTCTCAAATTTGATGAAGGATTTTCTCAGCACTATGACTGCATTTCTTCTTTGAGAGGTTTCTCATTTGTCCTCTCTAGTTGCATCTACGTTGCCATCTGCCCTAGAATGCCAAGTCCCTTCATCATGACCTGGAATCTTCCCTCTCTCTGAGTTTGTGTCCTTTACATCAGAGTAGGTAGTAATAGAAAACAGGCCTTGACATGCAATCATTATTTAGCCTGCCTGCAAGTATGAAACATGGACTCCACAGCTTCTGTTACATGAGCTTCACTGCTTATTTTTGGCCTCGGTTTGGGGATTTTGGTTGGTTTCTTTGTTCTGTTTTGATCACTTGATGGCTTGGATTTTTGTACGCTTGCTTGTTGTCTCTCTGTCCATGTGTTAGTTGTCTGTCCCCAGGCAGCAGCATTCAGGTATGGTTGGTATTTGCTGCTCACTGAGCATGACAGTCACTCAGCGGCTGTCTCTGAGCTGCTGTTCCACACCTGCCTCTGGCCACAGCGTTTCCTGCTGTGCTTAGAGCTCTTCTTTGGCTACTCATTTGTGAACCTATTTCATGGGCTGGGGTCCCTGTTCACCTACGGTTTCACCTATGGTATTTTGCTGTACTAGCAATGACTACTGTAGTCTTCCTGGTATCTTGCAGTGCGCCTTTGTAGTTCCACCCATGCAGCAGGTTTCCTCCTGCTTCCAAGGAGGAAGGTTTGCATATCGTGAAGATTGGTTGCTTATGTTTTTGGGATAGTGTACTGAAGTCCCTCTGTGAGGCTGGGCAGGAAGTTTTCCCGGCTGTCAGGCTTTGGGTTGTCCTTAGTACCAACCCTGAGCTGGAAGCACTCCCTGGTACTTTGTGTGTGAATTAGGGAAGATATCAGTGAGAGCCTCTCACACTTGTTCTCACCATTTGAATTCTGCTGCTGAGAGGTTGGCTCATTGCCAGAACCCAGTCTGGTGGTTCTCCTGTATCTCACAAATGTGATTTAGGGTTTTTCTATTACATTTGTTGTCTAATTCTAATTCAGGTGGCCTGCATGTCTCCTTATCTCTGTGCTTGATGACATTTGTTGACAAGACTGTGTTACCAACAAACACACATCACGTGACATCAGAGAGCAGTGTATGAACTTGAGTGCTAATTTCCCATGTTAAAAAATAGACTAATACCATGGAGTTTCTGTCAAACTATCCTCTGGGATTTTTGCCAGCATTCTGAGCAGTGAAGGAGCTGTACATAAACTGCTGTTCCTTACATGTACCGGGAGAAATCAGACATATTATTCCAGAATATCCAGAAGAAAGTGTTGAAGTCCAATATTAGACTGCAGCTGTGAACATTTTCCTGTGGCTCTCTGAACAATAGGTATGCCCCTTACGATCTTGGTGTGCCTCAGGGATAAGAATAGTGCAAGTTGAATCGTCAAACCAAAAGACATACCCTCCCAAGACTCTACAGTTCTTATTCCCTGGGGAGGCTTCTCTCCCTCATAACCAGCTAATGAGAAGTTATCTCTCAAGTAGGTCACTTCAGTTACTGCCTTACCAAGGACAACTGCCAAGTAGATCAGATACTGGGTGAGAGAAAGATTTAATTTGTTTAGTAATTCATTTTACAAGGCTCTGAAGAAAATGTGTACATTAAAATTGGTTTTATAAAAGAAAAAAAAATACACAGTATTATCACAAAACTGATTTTGCTAAAATAAATCAAAGCATAACAAAATTTAGATAGGATTAAGCATGAAAAAGTGCTATGCCATTTTAAAATGATTTGGTACAACACAGAAAAAAACCCCCACAGATTATTTCTCTTGTTCTTACAAAAAATAGAACCACTTCTGTGAGCATCAGACTTGAAACATTTCTAGAGTATCAGATATAATCAAAGGGATGGGAATGCTTTACTGGAATTTGCAAGTAGATGTTGCTCTCCTCATTTACAAAATCTTCTCAGATGTTGTACTTCAAGCCCTCTCTGGATATTTGATTCTGTGAACAGCTGCTGAACATTTAGATTGATTGCTTTTCCTTCACATACTACTGAAGAGTTCATTTATTCCTCTGTGGTCTGGTGGGATTTATATTTGAGTACCATTCTGAGTCCAGTTCCAGCCCAAAGCTGTTCTGTGGATTCAAGGTGCATTTTCGAGACAATATCATAGCCCTGCGCTCAACAGCAGACCTTAAGAGACCTCAGGGGTCCAGAAGAAAAGAGCTCTAAATGAAAATGCTAAGAGCTCTAAATGAAAATCTTCGGAGTGCAGAGGCTCTGGACAAGTCTATTCCAGTTTGGTAGCAGCACTGGGTGGTCAGCATTGGACTCTATCATCCATCAGCATAGCACACAGATGATAAAGCACTCAACTGCAAGGCCTACTTGTGCCAAGAGAGGGGACTAACCCGGCACAACCAAGGATGTCGCTGCCCTTTAGTACTCAGACTGAGTACTAGTACTCTGCTGAGCATCTGGATGCAGACTAAATATTGATGCCTTAAATAACCTAGAAATAAAACAACACACTTTCGAGACAATATTGATATAGGGGGTAATATAAAGGCTGGTCTTTATTGGAGGCTTCCAAGGGGCAGATAAAGAAAATGCCCACCCGATATGGGGTGAATGCAGTTTTATAAGTTTAGCGAATTAGCACAGTTGACAAAAATCCCCAATTAGAGATGTAAGTGGTGAGGTAATTCCCCCTTTTGGTTCCACCTCTTACTGTACCCCCCCTTTAGCCTTCCATAAACCTCTGTTTATGGAAATGTGTCTCGAGGAGCTGGTTTCAACCTTGGCTCCCAGGAAAAACCAAGACAGGATAGGGGCCTTGGACCCCCCTGCTTGGAGCCTCTGGAATGTGTTTTGTCTTTCTACCTATCAGGGTAGGGAAAAGGTCTGGGACTAGCTAGGAACTATATAACTATACAACAATGGAGCTACGATTATATATGAAGGAAATATAAAAGCAAAAATAATTCTGGCGTCAATATGATCATTGGGGCAGCAAGCTCAGCAGCTTACATGTGTCGTCAACACGTGCCTTCACTAGCCCCTCAGAGGCAGCAGACAACAGGCATGTTTCCACTTGCTGAGTTCACCAGGCCTAGATCTTCGTAGAATCCTAGAATGGTTTGGGTTGGAAGATTATCTCCTTCCAAGTCCCTGGCACAGACAAGGACATCTTATACTAGACCAGGTTGCTCAGTGCCCTGTCCCAACCTTGAACACTTCCAGCGATGGAGCATTCACAGTTCCTCTGGGCAACCTGTTCCTGTCTTCACATTGCTTCAAAGATTGCTGTCTTCACAGTGGTTCAATAATTTTAAAACTGGGAAACAGTACTCAGTACTTTTCCAAGATCTTCATGCCAGCATGAGGATTTCTTTCAAAAGCAGTTCTAAAATAATTAATCACCGTTTTTTTTCCTTTTCTGTTTATTTTTTCTTAGTTTTAAAGTTAATGATGCAACATTTAAGACAAGCAGTGTTAGACAATATACACTAAAGAACTTCTTCAGCCTCATCCAGTTGGTGCTTGGTTGTAAAAAGCAATGCTGGGTTTCATTTAAATTTAGAGCTGAACAGAAGCCCCTGTAACTTTCCTAGGGACTGGGTCAACTCTGGCTTGTATTTCTAGAGCAGTCATGGAGAAGTGCCAGTCTAGATATAAAACTATATAAAAAATCAGGCAGCTACAATAATTACATAGCATTTCCCTTTTCTTGTGACAAAGTCTCAGTTTAGATGAAGGAAGAAACTGGATTTTCTACCAAGATGAGTTGAAGTGGAGCAAGACCTCAGTGTCAGTATTGCCAGACTGCAGGAACAGCTCGGCTCAGCTGTTCTGGCTGGTGCTGGAGATGCCCTGCTCAGGAGAGGAGCATTGTTTGGTCTTTGCACCAGTGCCTGCCTGACCAAAAAGAAGCCACCCCTTGGGGATGACTGCCCCCCACATCAAGGAAATGGTCCATGAAGCTGGAGCTTCTCTGTTGGAAGAGGTGTAGGTCACAGGAGTGTGGGCTGTAGGCTGTAAAAATGATTGTACAAACCCAATAAAAACTGGGAATGCCTCTGTGAAATTTATTTCCTCAGTCTAAACTTCAGTGCTAGCTAGTTACAACAGATTAAAGATGACTCAGAGATCCTAGGCCCACACAATTTCACATTGTAACTCTTTTTAATTATTACTTGATTTGAAAGGAATAAAGAAATCTATTTGAAACTGCAAAAATTTTGTTATTCTTAATTTTTTCATTATTCAATTGTATTAAAAATATGCCAGATTAATGGAAATATTTAGAGACAGATCTACCCCTCTTGCCAACACCTTCTAGCTAGCAATTCCTTCACATGATGAGGTTTTTCGTAAAAAAATTAGAATCAAATCAAGGCAGTCATTAGAACACTTCTTTCATTTCCTTTTAGAAAGCCACAAAGCCTAATATTTTTAGGCAAAATATATTTTTTCTTAAATAATTGTAATAAAAAGCACTGATTTCTGTGGTTATTCTAACTGTTGTGATTCTCTGGCGCATGATGAGGCTTTTAGGTTTAGCCATCAGTATTGCCACACTACTGAAGCACTTCTGGCAGCTACCACAATACCACACTTTTTAAGTCCTCCTATACTTTTTCCTGTGTTAATTCATAAGAAGATTTTTCAAAATCTCAAATTAGCTAGAATGTTTGCTAATCAGATAATAATTTGGAAATTAATTTTTTGCTATGTAAAATGTAATAAACAATGTAAATCAAAAAAATGCAATTGTGGCTGGCCATGTTATACTTTAAAAGCAAACTAATCAGTATTGAATAGAAACAGCAATTTTTAATTCAATATCATTGCAGAGGCTTTCGGGCAGGGCACATTAATTTTCACATTAGAGATGGGCTGTTGGGAAAAATATAACATTTTAAACATAGTAATGCTTTCTTTCAAAGAAGGAAAACTTCTAATTTTTAATTGACACAATGTTAGGATACTTTGAATATTGCATTTTCTGCTGGCGTATTTTGGTAGAGAGATACTTAAGGATACAATTCTTGAGTTTGTTATGAAATTTGGAAAGTTGTAATGAGCTGTTGTGTAGAGACTTCTGCAGACTGGAATCCTGAAATCAATGGATGTAATTTGAACACAACAACCTGTTCAACTGTGGGAGTGGGATCCTGGTTTTTAATTTTAGTGGAGGGGCAGAATGTAGTAACGTGTTAAGTAAGAGGGGAAGCCAGTTGTGGTGATGACTCAGCTTGGCTCCACAACAGCATTATGCTGTAGTGCACTTCATCTCCCTAGATATATACTGCACAGATGCCAGCCAGCTCAATTGTCTGTCCAGGTTGGTCCTGTGCACCCTGGGGCTTTGAGGTTTGAAGGCATGCTCTCTTCACCTGTTTGCGGAACTCTCCTGTTCATATCTACGTATAGCCACCTTGTATTCTTTTGTCTAAAGTTCTCTTCCTTTACTAAATCAGCATATCTTAAGGCAGATATTCTAGAAAGGCTTCCAGCATGTCTCCCAGGTTTTATCTTCTGCAAAATGTCCTTATGTCCTGCATTTTGCTGTGAGCTTAGTGCCTTTGTTTGGCCACTCATTTAAATGCCTGATTCAGAGAGTATTGCTGTCGCTTACCTCTTTTTGCATCTTTTGTTCTTAAACTTTAGACTATTCTACTGCAGTTTCACGTGATACTGGCAGCAACTTAAATTCCACTCTTTTGATTGCTTCATTTTTTGACTGTCAGCATACCAATTTGTTCTCAGATGTAGGTGTGTAAGAGCACAGAGCAAAATAATCTAAAATATACTTCCAAATTCACGGAAGTCTTTTCTCTGCAAGCAACTAACCTTACTGACAGTTCTGTCTAAAGATTTTTAGTTATTAGTTCCAGTCCAGCAGCATCAACAGATCTGAGGGAACTCCATTGCCTCACATACTAAATAAATACAAAGACATATTTTTGCTCCCCAAAATACATAGTGTGAAGGCATTCTACATAAAGAAGTGAGGTAGGACTAGTTTGCTGTCCTGATGGGTTTTTCCTGTGCACTTCCAAGTAAGGTGATATGTGCCTTTTCTTGTTAAAGATCAGTGTGAAATGATCTCCCCACATGCCTCTTTAGGCATATGTAACATGCAGAAGAGAGCTCAGAAGCTGATGTTGATGCCAGTCTGGAAACCCACATCCAGCTATTTGATATAGAAATAAGCAATGGATCTACATTTTCCTGCTTTTTCATGTCTGGTTCTGAAAACACCTAATCTTAAATATTAGAACCATAGAATCCTAGAACAATTTGACTTGAAGGGACCATAAAGATCATGTAGTTCTAACCTCACTGCCATGTGCAGGGATTCCTTCCACCGGACCAGGTTGCTCAATGCCCCATCCAGCCTGGCCTTGAACACTGCCGGGGATGGTGTAGAAGGCTGGGTGGTAAGGAGTTAATGCATTGCTGTGCCTCAAACTCCTATGACCATTTGTATTGGTTTTGCATTCAATCAGTCAGGTTACAACAGGATGTGCCTGGAAAGCTGGGGATGGTACGAAGGTAGGGCAGTACCTTTCTGGAGCCAATTTTCCTGTTCGGGTCCATGATGACCACACAGCACCCAGCTGTACAGTCGCAAGAAGCAGGGGCAACAGCCGTCATATTCGCACAGGGGGCTATGGACCACTGAGGACCCCAAAGCACTCCCCAACTCTTTTCAGAAACTCTCCATCAGAACACTACACATGCCCCATAGCATTGCATCAGACATGAAGAATCCCCTCCCTGGGGAGGGATCTAGGCATTCCCAATGCCAGCTTGAATGTATACAACTCAATGAACTCTTTGTTTTCTGGACCCCCACCCAAAACAGATCAGGACTGTGACCATCACTCTAACCACAGACATCAAAATTGCAATGACCGGGTCTTGTTGCTAGATCCATAGATCTTTCCTCTACGCTAATATCCACTATCCTTTCCTTCACTTTCTTTTCTTTTCCTTATATATTTTCTTCATGAATTTTCATACTTCTATAGAAAATAACCAAAATGGCCACATACATTCTTTCCACTGGAATTACGTAGTTTTAAAATAAATCGTCTTCATATCCACGCTGGTCATTCAGTGTTCTTTCACTCTAATTCACCCCAAGGGATTTATTAAGAGGAACCTTAGTTACCCTGTCTCAGATGTGGGTTGTAACAGATGAGGCATCCACAACTTCTCTGGGCAACCTGTTCCGGTGCCTCACCACCCTCACAGTAAAGAATTTCTTCTGTATATCTAACCTAAATTTCCCCTCTTTCAGTTTGAAAATTTCTTGCTGGTTTTATGATAACCTCCATAATTCTACTACCCTTTATTAATAAGAGAGAAAATTCTACTATTATTTCTCTGGTATAATTGCTCTTCCCAATGAAGCCTGAATAAAGCCTGAATTCTGTATAATGTTGATACATTGGCTCATTTAGAAAAGCATTGTTAGCAGCTGATTGCTTATATAATCTCCTTGGCAATTTTTTATGTTTAGGTTGTCCTTATTTTGTTACAAGAAAAGAACACAGAGGTTTTTACTTCGATTTGGTCCATTAATTTTCTGAAGTCATTTGGACAGCAAGGTATTTAATCAATCTCCTATGTGGTTTCAATGAGACACTGTTTCTAAAGAACCTAAATTGAGTGCTTTTATTCTAAGGCTTAAGGCATTCATTAGAAACAGGCCACGTTATCTGTGAAAGATTAATACCTGTATGAACAAGGGGTAATGTAATCAGGAATGGTAGTCTTATAGCATCATAAAAATGGGGCTAACTAAAAATTACAGTAAAAGAGGTGCAGAGTTTTAAACAAAACCCCATCGCTGTTTGTTTTTATCATTAACAACAAATTTAAACTAATTACTTTCTAATGACAACATCTTCTGATGTTCAAGTCATACTTTGTAGTGATTATCAAGGCAGGTGTGGAGCAATGGGAATGCTCAACTAACACGCGTGAAAGACATGAATTATTAGAATTAGTTCTATATGTTAAGCTTATTTTCCTTCAGGTTTTCGATTCTGTATGGAAGTAAGAGGACTCATACCTCCCTTTCTCCCCAAGTATGTCCTGTTCAGAAGAACACATTTTGGTGATTTGTAGGCACACAGCCTTTCAGCCAAGCAATCTGAGGATGTGTTCAAGCTGGATACATTTCCCTGAAATTCTAGGAATAATGATAGAGAAGGTTAAGAACAACTCCAAAATTTCAGATGCCCATTCAGCTTCCTTTTGTTAGATTTTCTAATATTATGTTAGAGAATGAAGAAGCCTTTGAAACAGCCAAAGAAGCAAAAAATTCAAATCAAAACTTTGATTAAAGTTTGCTGCAGTCTCTTTCTAATCAGTGGGCTTTTGATTTTGCTCTACATAATATGTAGAATGTTTATATTTCCTGAAATTTTTTTTTCTTCTGTATGAGTGCTGAATGCTCTTGCTGTCATATATGGGTATAATGGAACTCAATTCTCAATCATACTGGTTAGTAATCACACCAGTTTTGTTTCAATGTTGTTTTCTTTTTTACTGAGACCAAAAAATGGTCAACTTTGCTTGTCAAGCAGGATCTTCTTGACTCCTAAATATAAGTGGGGAAAACAGCTCCTAGGGAAAAAAATATTCCAAAGAAGAGATTTTTAAAAAGCCTCTTTACTGAACTGATCATTAAATACAACAAAATAATATCTGTATAAATGGTCTTAAAGAAATACAAAACAGAGAGAATTTTATAAACTTAATGGAATGTGCAAGTCCTAATGCCGAATATTTTATGAGGTTAAGACTGATATATGGTAAGCTGAAAGGAGACAACTCTGTCAGTGTGTCATTGCACCTGCAGGTGGGAACCTCAGCATGGATTTGAGTTCAGCATCAGAGGAACCCTGCTCCAGGAGAAAATGCACCTCTGATTACGCTATCGCCAATATAAGGTATTTTATTTCAGCTACAGTAAATGGGTGTAATAATGGGTGTGTTTATTTTCTCCTGGCTGCTTCTAAACATAAGGAGGTAAAGAGTTCATCCTTCCTACAATGCCTTGCTAAGGTTTTCTTTACATTCTCCATCTCCTGATTTTTCTTTCTGACTTAATTTAAACTAAAATGTTTTACTCATAAACCGACACATTACAAACATCTTACTAAACAAACTACGAAAGTGAATTTTCTCCAGTGTTACCTGTGTATATTTCTAAATTATTTTTAGAATACCAACAATCTCTTGGTTTTACATTTGCACAGATTCTAGCATAAGAGAATTGTGGTATATGACTTGGGTTTCTGCGTATTTTTCAAGATCCACACTCTTTTCATAAATACTCCTAACAGATCGTCTGACGTTTTTATGTGAGTCAAGCTCTCACTTTAGATCAACGTGTGGTCATGCAATGCCAAAGATTAAAGCAGAACAGAGACTTGGTTTCTGCCAAGACCTCTCCAGTAAGGTGCCAGGAGGATGCCTTAGTGTAGGACCTTCTCTCACCTCAGTAGAGGAGATGTGTTGGGAGTTAGTTTAGTTGGCTAAACTGTACTGTACTCCAACATCATCTCCATAAACATGACTGGGCTTAATTGTGATGCAATTATGTATCAAGTACTTAAAACTACCATCCATTTTAATACAAGTTCTAAAACTTCTCATATAATTGATGTCAGTCTTGTCCCGAGGATAAGTTTCACGTCCACTGAAAAATAATGTAATTCCCAGATTTGAAAATAACGCGCCTGACTTTTACTGCTTCCTCTTCCTCCCTCAGCACTGCTTCTCCACCCCCACAAACAAGTAATCAAATCCAAAATGGCTTGAAAATAAATTCTGTGCTTTTAAACAAATGTGAGTTGAAATGTAGCAAAGCATTTTCAGATCCTTCTCTCTGGAATATTTTAAGGAGCACAATGATACAATTTTCTTGCAAATGTTAGCAGTGGAACAAGAATTTTCATAAACAAATGAAGGTAACTGGGTTGGATGTCAGAATATAAATGCAAATTTTGGTCAGGAAATCAATTTCTTCTTTGTATTCATATGAAACTTATGGAAAGTAGAAAGTTGCTCAAAACTAGTTGCTAATTTAAAAATATTGATAGCAAAATTAGTCATATATGTGTAGCAGTGAGCTGTGAGACACTGAGATGCACCATCTGTCATAAGTTTAGAAATGCCACCTGGGGTTGGAACATACATTCACATTGACTCTTCAGCGGAGTTGCACTCAAAAGGCCTTTATTAATTGGTGTTGTTAACATGCTATCTTTTTGTCTTCCTTGCCTAACTGAGGAGATTCACCTGTCTCCAGCCCACTTTATGTGGCAATGTGCTGATTTAATCATGCTGTATTTAATCATGGTATGTTAGAAACACAGAATCCAAACCTGAGTGAATAGTGAAACCCCCAAAGGTGTGAAATGCTGCAGAGGATAGTGGAGTTAGTAGCAGATTATTGCTGTCTTGCACACTTTCACTGTTCCTCCAAGCAGATGCCATTTTGCTTGCAGGATCAACCATGTGGGTGAAAATATCATGTCCATGTTGTGAAGAAGCCTACTGGGCCGTCCTACCGTCCATAAAGTCAGTAACTAATATGAGTAGTGTTAAATAGGTGTTAATAAGGTGATTGCGTACCTTCAGCTGTTGGCTTTAATTTCTTTTTTCAAAAATAAATTAAAAATTTAGAGAACTAACAAAACTGTGTAAAATATTTTCTAGTGACAAGATGGCTGTTGAAGATGTAAATAAAATTACGAAGGTTTCCTGTAGCTTTTGATTTTCCACGAAGGACAAAAAAATTAGTTCATTGAAATTTCCCCTACTTCTGTATACTAAAACTCAGTAAAATTTTGGATTTCCATGGGGTTTCACTTGATGTTTTGTGAGATAGATACATATGAATATTAAGGTAGTGTATTGAAAGACAAGTGAAGCGTGCTACTGCTCTACTACCAGCAGGGGACCATCATTATCATTTAATCAATTTTCAAGACATTGTACAAAAGTTCAACTTTCCTCTTCCTAACTTTGTTTAAATTAACATTAAGGGAATGGTCTCCCTTTTAAATAGCACAGTAAGCATATAACTTAGTATTTCAATTTCTTCTCTTTAAAAAATAGTGGCAAAATAACTTTGCTGTGTTGCCATAAACACATATCCCATTAGCTATAATATATTTTTATATTTAAAACTGCTAATAGCTTACAGCGTGATCATTATGGGTAATGCTCTTGAACAGTACCCATCTGATGTTTCATTACCTTTTCCATAAGCTGCAGCAACCACTCAACCAGATATCAGCCCCCATACACAGAAGTACATGAATGAAATTAAAATTTACGTTTTCTAGTATTTTTTTTTCAAGGTGCTTGCTTTTCAAACTCATCTATTCTGCATTCATTAGAACTGTAGCGGAGTTTAAACAGCCTGTAAGTAGCCCTTATCAGGCTCCTTAGCATGGAGTCTGAATGGCTGAGTAATCTAACTGGACAGTTAAGTATTTTCTGTCTAAGCTGACTGATGTTAATTTTAATAACCCTAGACTTTTTCCCCTTAATGTTTCAGAGAGTCATGAGCGGAGTTCAGCCTTTTTTTACCTTGATTAGGAATAACTTTGTATGCCTGCTGATCGTTATGGTAAGGAATTGCCTTGCTTGAAAAAAAAATATGATGATGGTGTAAATGTAGAGGGATGATTTCACAAAAGGATGTTTGCTTTTGATGGCCTATCTTCAGTACTGTATTTTCTGCATCTCAGTTGATCAAAAGTGATCTTCAAATTCCCAAAAAATAAAAAAAGGAAAATAAAAAAACCTCAACAAAACAACAAACACAAACCCACAAATAATTCACAATGGTTTATTTGCCAGATGAATTTGGAAGCTTTTATGGACTGCTCACTGATGTGAAACACAAAATCCAGAATCAACATATTCTTAAGGATTAAGAATACATTAATTTTACATTAATTTGTGCATTAATTTGTAGTCACTTTAAGTTTCAATTCATTGGCTAAGTAAAGGTACTTTCATTTTCTTCAGCCTAACTAACATGTGAAAGTACATCTGACAGCATTAATTTGTTATAAGGTTGATATTCTCTTGGATCTTTGTAGGATGCCACTCACTTCTGTAGATTCTAGAAATTGGCTCAGGTTTCATCCCAACACTCTCAGACTCTAAAATAATTAAGGTAAAAATCTGTACTTTGTTTCCTTGCAGGCAATAGTATGTGTCTCTCTTAAGACAGAACAGTTTATCCCACTTCTACGGCTATAGGCTTCACAATAGAATTAGGTGCAGATTTCTCAAAGGCAATTTCTCACCTGCCTTTTTTTTTGAAATATAGGTCTGTGCTTATGATTGAAAAAGAGTTTATAGAAAATGGCATATCCCAAAAAGTAGATGCCTTCAGAGCAATTATCTGTTTCTGAACCATATGAGACCTGTTCATTCAGACTTTGATATTTTTCTATTTGTACAAGTAACTGTTAGATATATATTGCCTGGTCAACCTTCAAACACAGAAACAGCTGATTTTGGAAGACCAAATTTGGTTGTAGATTGGCTCATGCATCAAAATTGGTAGTTGAATTTAGATTGCAGTCTTTTATTATATTTATTTATGTTTTCAGAATGTACTCAGCAGGACTCTATGCTCTGAGTGTGTAAACTTATAAAGAGTTAACCTGATGTAAGACATGAAGAGAAAAAATCAAGTACAAATTATCATATCCACACACAATACATTTTTCTCAAAATTCAACCCTAAATATATATTTAGGGATCTGACCTCCACATAAATACTGCCAGCTTTCATCCTACAATATATTATAATTTATGTCATGAGGTTCTAAGAGTTTGTTCTTAACAATATATAACCCTGTGATGTTACTTTTTATCATTCATTTTATGTTTCTCTTTGGTTCGTTTCAAGCCTGAAATTATGTTTTTATGGAGATATCCTTATTAGCTATACAGCAGTCATGAACAAGAGGTGTACGTGATCCAGTTGTAGAATTGCGGGATTTAGTAGCAGTAAGGGTCACAAGTATTTGTATCAAAAACTTCTCTCCACCATGTTTTAACCTTGACATTCAATGAGTGCAAATGACAGTGATGTGTCACACCATTTTCTTCAGCCTTCTATCTCTCCTAAACCTAGGGCTGAAATTACATTCCTTTTTTGGTATCAATTTGTTCTGCCACAAATGGAACTAATTTGATTGTAATTTTTATTTACTTTGTTAAAGGTGGTTGCACTTCCTAATCATATATAGTAAAAACTCATTAACTGAGAATGAGATTTGGCTAAGGAATTAGCTAAGAATCTGCTTTATTCTATCACTGAGAAAGAACATGTTCTTGGTGTCTCTCACACCTGTAAGTGTATTTTTCTAAGTCCTCATTTCTCTCTAATTACGTCTTGTTTGTGGGGTAAATTCTCTAGCTTCATTGAGGGAAAACCATTGTCTTTTTATCCTCCCTGAGGGGAATTCATTCCACTTGTTTACTGATATGTGTGGCTGACTGAATAAAATGATTCCTAATTAGCATATATGAAATAATCATTGGTCTATCTGGAGTCATAATTAATGCATTAGGAAGAATTTACTGAGTGTCAAGGAGAAAGACATTAGCATAAATGAGCTTATTTTAGATGGGCTGCAATTGAGACACTACTTTCCTGTAAGAATGTTTACCAAAATTAAGCAATAATAACAACATATCAATTTACTAAGAACCATTAGCGTGTATGGCCTGAGCTATTAACTTCAGCCCTGCTTTGAGCACCTTGATAGCTGAAAGAAGTTGTTGGCATCCTCGTAAAGTCACAGTAGCACCAAGAGTGTGGGGATGAGGAGTGGAGAGTCCGTGGAGGCAGACAGAGGCTTTCTGCAATATGCTCGTGGACTTTGAAAAAAGCAGATGCTGCAGGATCTTATCACACTGCCTGGTAATGCTGAGGCTTTATTGATGAAAACATGTCCCTCCTGAGAGTGTAACCTGTAGACAATAGTGAAGCAAAGATTATCCTTACACAAAGCTGTTTAAATAACTCTAATTTCTGTATTAATGCTCTGTGGCAAACTGCAATACAAACTCCAATTATTTTCCTACCTTTTTTCCTCAGTCACCAGGCATCTGTTAGCCTGAAAGTGATTTTAATTTTTAGAGGACTCCGTACGTTGAAGAATGAATGCTCTACCCAGGGAAGAGGTGAGATTCAGGAGACTTAAAAATAGGCTACATCTCCTAGCAATTAGGTTATAGAACATATATCTAATATATTTAGATGACTAAATGACTAATTAGCATAGTCATCATTATACTTAATGTTGAAAAGATGTGACTACAAATAGAGCCTGACACTGGGTCCATAAACAATTAAGTCTGGCCTTATTTCAGACACGAGAAACTGACTGAAACTGGCTAAACCTGACATATCTGACTCCAGCGAGAGTCACTCTAGGCAAACTAGCGTCGAGTTAGTAGAAGTGGATTCCAGTATTGCACTCACTTCAAGAAATAGTAATCCACTGCAGAATCATACAACTACACTAACCCAACAAGTTGGTGTAAAATCTTTTAAGAAAAATCATAATCCCTCATTAATTCACATGCGGAAAACAACAGTCTGGTTGATATCTCCTTCCTTGTCCCCAGCTTCTGTACCTCTTTCCTTTTGTATCCCCTGTGAGACAAATTCTGTTACCTGCTTAAAATCTTTGCAGCCATTTTTGCTTCAAATTTTTTTGTTGACTAATAAATGAAACACAACGTTACCAGCATATTGACCAAGTTACTGATGGTGACAAACTACAAAACATACTTACTGCATATATGTACATAAAGCACAGTCTTTTTACAGCTCAACTAGAATAGTAAGTGTTGCAGCCGGGGGTTTGGTGGTAATGAGGCTACACCCTTCTGAAAGCGTCTCTGGCTGAGAGCTGCAAGGCGAGGCCACTGCACGCACACACACACACACGCACTCAGACACCCTGGATAGTTTCCTCAATAAGTAGACCGCACAGTCAGGAGTGGTCTCGGGGAAGGATGTATCCCAGCCACGTGCATGGTGCGGGTCCAGGGAGGTAGATGAGGACGAGACAAAGAGAGGATGAGCAAGAGAGGTGAAAGAGGAAGTGTTCAGGTTTTTTATATGGGGTCAGTAGGGCTGGAGAGAAAGCATCAGGGATCAATGGTCTGAGAGCACGGGGGTGGCACACAGGTGGGGCTAGGGTATGGGGAGCATCCTGGGAGAGACCTTTTGGTCTCCCTAGCCCAGAGAGTGTGGCTAGGGCACATCCAGGGGGCTGCTGTGGCTAGAGGCTCACTAACTCCCACAGATAAGTGTTTCGCAGGTCATAATATAGGTGCCTCATTAAGTGGTGTGCAAGATGACTGCTAAGGTGGGAAATGCCTCTTTTGGTTGATGAAGTCTGTGTTGTTATCATCAGAACACCCAGTACATTGATTCATTGTGGCACTGACTTCAGACAATGAATTAAAAAACAGCATTAGTGGGGCAACCCAAGAAATAAACAAGGCAGTCTCGGTAATGCACTATGGTTCAGATGAATGCAGCCATTCAGATTATTGAACAAATCAGTACTAAGTGCAAGAAAAAACAATAGGTAGGGAAACTGTTAGAATCACAGTACTGCTAAAGAAAACCTATTTAGGCTAACTTGCTGGTGCCTTTATTGCCTTCATAGACATAATATATTTAGCAATAACAGCCTTCCATGACCTTTTTTCTAATCAAGTTGTGAGTCTTTGTACTGGGGAAAAGTGATTGTGATGTTCCATTTTGTTTGTGTCCCTTGAGGAGGAGACACCAGATCCACCAGCACATCAGAAGATCCATTTCCAGAATTGCATGCAAGCCATTGTTACACGTGCTGTTAAAAACACCACCGAGAGTACTGATATTTTGGCCCAGTGATAAATGTTGTAGCAAAGTAAGACTATTTCCTTCAGAAAGGTCAAAGCTAAGGGAATAAATTAGCATAGCTCCTGCTTATAGAATAAAGTTGGGAAGTTGGAATAAGGATTTGTCTTTGTTTTCCTTTTGTCCTTCTGAATAAGAGAATTATTGTTTTGTGCTTCCACAAAGTAAGTTAAAAAGGAAGGATGGAAAGAAATCCTCAGGCTTTATATCCTGTCTGTCACTGTAAATGTTCAGTCACAGAAACACTGTGGGGTATATTAATTCGTATGAGTTGATCTAAGTCCTCTTCTGCAACAAGGCGAACACACCAGTTCATTTTCAGCTTCTACTCAAGCTGATTCCTTAAGATATCTTTAAGAGATTAATGTATATAGAAGAAGGATTAGATAGTCTTAACTACCAAAAGTGTAGTGGCCCTCAAAAGAGATTAATTTTTCCTTCTTCTCCCATGTCCTCTTCTCATCTTGGCCGAACATCTCTTTTCTCATGTTGTTCTCACTTCTGATGGAAGTCACTAAAAAGGTTGGAATTACTCCTCTGGTTTTGCTCACCTGGAATTTTTTAAGCTGTAAATAACTCTCAAGTTACGAATTTTTAGGCACAGTCTTCCTGATAGGTTGATACAACTAAGTTCCAGGTACTTAACATGGGAATCAAGATGTGCCTTTGTACATTTGTTTCACACTGATGTTCTTTCTAGTTGCTGCTTTCAGACTAAAAGCAGCAACTTTTAGTTGCTTATTTTCTTAATAATATTTCCTTCCTTTAATGTATTCTGAAGTATTATTCTGAGAATCTTTGACTTTGCTATCAGAAGCTAGGATGACAGGTATGGAGAATTATCCTCAGAAATTGTAAGACTTGTACAAAAAAAAATTAAGCATTTTATTCCAAGTCTTGAAGATGTTACGCCTTCCTTGTGGGAGACTGTGAGGGATTCTCTGTGCGAGATTTTCCTGTTCCAAGAGGAGCTTTAATAGATCTTGACATTATTGCTGTTCTGCCTTCAGAATGAAATCCTTCTCATCCCTGCATCACTTCTGTGATGACTAGCAGGAGAGTACCCCTCCTTTCAGTGGCAAGAACATTGCTTTGGGATTTCTGTTCGCTCTTAATCTCTGCTCTCTCCTCACCTCAGTTGATCAGAAGATGTCACACAAAGGGCAGCAAACTTTCAGGAGAGAACTAGGTCAGGATTTTATTTAGTCTGTGCATGAAAGAAATGGAAAATGAAGGATTCTTGTGATGTGAGTAAGGAAGGAGCCATACAGACAGCCACAAACCTTTCTCTATCAGACACAAAACAAGTAAATTCCTTTTGAAACAGTGGCTGAATTTACTACTGACATTAAGTTAACTCCAATGAGTCGCACCTGTTTGCAGCTTTTGGCCCTGGTGATGGTATGTCCCTTAGAAATGTCTGTATTTCTGCTAATCTGACTTCAGACCCCAGCATTCTTATTTGATTTCACATTTGCTATGTAATTGCAATTTAAGAATGAAAATGCCTTTTATAATAGAATTCATAAAGCAGTTTATGGTCTTGCATAATCAAAATAGTAAAACAGAGACAGCTCACTACACTTTGAAATGTGTACTAGTGAAAAATATAGTAATAATAAAATAAATAATGCATAAGCTAATGAAAAATTATAGCATCATAGAATGTTGAGGGGTTGGAATGGGCCTTAGAAATCATCTAATCCCAAACCCCCTGCATGAGGGGAAGCAGAGGGGCAACCTGTTCCAATGTCTCACCGCCCTCACAGTACAGTATTTCTTCGTAACACTTGGCCTAAATCTCCCCTCTTTCAGTCTATATTCATTACTCCTTGTCCTTTCACAACAGTTCCTGGTGAAGAGTCCCTCTCTGATTTCCCAGCAGGCCCTTTCAGGTACTGGAACATTGCTCTGAGGTCCCCACACAACCTTCTCTTTTCCAGGTGAAACAACTACAACTTTCATTAGGGAGTGTAACTTCTAGGAGACTGTGGAAACTTTGAAATGCTTGATAACAGTGCAACCCAAATTACTCTGGACAGTGCATAAAATTAGCAGTAATTCATACATGTGGCTTCTATCATCATAAATGATGTGTCATCATAAATGGCATATTAGATCTGTCAAAAAGCATTTCAGTTCTTAAGCAAAAAATATTGGTTCTGCACGTATTGGGTCCCTGGTTCAAAGCTGCTTTTAGTTTTATGCATGGGATCCTGCACTTCCAGGCTGTTTTTTAAAATAAATTCCACACGAATTGGACCAAGATACCTTATTTTTACCTAAGACCTAACCATATATGCAAGGGTTCTGAGAAAATTTGCAGAATTGATCAGAGCTTCCTCTAGCCCATCAAATTCACTTCTCTTGTGTCCATCTAGAAAGACAGAGTAGATCCAAAAGCTTTGCTGCTGTGAATAATTGTCCTGGTTCCAGCCAGAACAGGATAAATTTTTGCAGTAACCAGGAAGGAGTATGGCTAGGACCGAGAGGTTATTCTATACCATTTCACATTGTTTGGAGGATATTTTCAATGTATAGTGCAGCATTAAGTAACACAATTAGCTGTGTAATTAATCACTTCAAGTTATTATTTTTCCTGCTCATGATATGAAACTGGACAAACTGGGGCATTGACTTAATTAAGTTCCGGTGTACCCAGAAATCAAGACCTGTTGTTTCTTAGTCCGGTCTTCCTGAAATGGCTGAATGGCTGTGAGCCATTCTGCCTCATCCCCTTCCTAACAGGATACCTCACAGGGCCTCCTGTAGCTTTACACATCACTCTGAGGTTAACCAGCACCAGTTATCCACGGTCTGCCACTGCCTCAAAGCTCTCTGTGAGGCTCTCCAGCCCATTCGGAGGCTACAAATAGTATATTCACATCTGTGGGTTGTTCCCAATCCAGTTTTTACAGACAGCTGCTTTAGCCTTTTTGGAGACATGAAGATCTACAGAGCACCTCTATTATTAAATCCTGACTAGTGTGGTTCTGAATACACAGGGTTGGGTTTTTTTTTCCTAATTAAACACATTTTCATGGAAATGGGAGGGTTTGTTCTATTGACAACAAAAAAGTGGTGTATTCCTCTTCTTCACCCCCCCAGTGTGTTGTGACAAATAATGAAAATTATTCTTCTTCTGTTCCACTCCCACTTAATGGACCCTAATTCTTAAGTGTATGAGGAATGTTAACTTCCAGCATAAATAAGTGGATACTGCCAATAAAAATCCTGCCCTGCTTTCAGTGGCTGTGCATGTGTTACCTCCCCTCATTATTAATTTTCAAGCACTGAGATTGCAGTAATTTCTGCTTATAAGTGGCATGTTGGTGTGTTTATTACTCTGCAGGAGAGTTCAGGACTATTTCTCATCTCTTTTTGCAGTGCTCATCACCACCTCAATAACTACAGATAAGCAAAGCTGCTCTAAGACCTAAAGAAGTTGATGCCTTGAGAAACAAACTTTCTCTGTCACTAATTCTTCAAGCAGTCACAGTATTTCAGACCTTAATATGAGAGTTGTATAAATTTCTGTTTCAAACTAAGCATTTTTAAGGATTATTCAAACAGTGATTGTTGATTATGTTTTAATTGTTGTCTTCGGGAAAGAGTACAGTTGTATTCCTGGCTACCTGAGAGCTTTAAGTATTCTCATAAATGGAATGGAGAAGATACTAATCCTAAAAAACAATGCAGTAGGGCACTGTAACCCTTTACTGGTTTCCTGCCTATTTGATGCACCATCCACGTTCATTTCCCAGTAAGTATTAGCCACTTCTGAGCCAACATGGACTCTGTGAGGGCCCCGAGTATGCAGGACTTTGTAATTGCTGCAATTACCATCTGCTGGAGGCAGAGATCCCTCTACTGGCATTGACGGAATAGCCAGACCTGGCTTCATTGCCAAAATACGGCAACTGGATGACAGGCAGACATTTCTTAGTCCATGCCGCAGTAGGGTGTGGACTCCTCCTTCATTCTGCATTAGCACAGTGAAAATTTGCCTTCAAACATTGATTCAGAAAGATGCTTAACCTTGATGTGTGAGGGCTGTTCTTCAGTCAAAACTGCTGTCTGGAGAAGCAGGGACCCTCTAAAGCAGAACTGCTCTGGTAAGGAGACTCTCTGTGGATGGCAGCATGAGGTCCATGCCCCTGGCAGCTGTGGCAGCCACTTGGCTCTGCCATTGGAACAGAAGAGTGCAGGCTGTTCACAAGGCACCCATCTGGATGGCTGTCAGGCAGGTCATGGAGCTTGTTGTGCCCGTGAACAGACCTTGAGCTTTTGCTGCATGTAGCCACTGATTTCCAAGGCGATGTGTTAAACGGCTCTGCCTTGTTAACGGTCAACATGAAAAGAGCTAAGGTCTGCCACTGAGAAATCTGAACAGACACCTACGCAGCACATCACATTTTAGACAAAACTTCATGCTGTGGCTTTCACTGGGGTTTTACTGGAGTTTGAACTGCTAGTAAAATGAGAATCACAGAATGGGAAGAAGTAAGGCATGAGAATTGGAGCACAGTTCTCACAAATTAATTTTATGGCTAGATGTTCAAATGGGACTGATCGGAAAAGTGCCAGAAGATCATTACATTCACAGATTGTTGATAGCATCTTGGGTTTAGGATCCTTCCTGAACAACCCTTCCTGAGTAAATTGCACAGAACTGATTTTGCTGCTCCAGAAAGCCACAGGGAGAAGGCAGCACTGCCAGGACTTGAAGCAGAATTTTGCAGGGGCCCAGGTGATGTGAGTCTCAGGGCTGTGCCAATAAAGCCATAATGACATAATGACACTCTGCAGTACTGTGCACCTCTAGTGACTGGCTCCTGGCCTGATGGTTTTAATGGGATAAAATTATTTTGGTGTTAACTGATGAGGTGGGACTCTTTAAAAGCAGTGTATCCCATCTCAATGCTGGTTGAAGTTTAACATTTCCTGGTACAATAGACAATATTAAGAGTTTATAATTTTCACCTATTATGAGTACACATTCCCATTTGATGATTTACACAAATGGAAAATTATTGCCCTCAGTTAAAAAAGCTAAAAAATCCCTCCAAAATAAGAGGTAACTAACTTTCGAATAATTTTGTAAGCCAAATTAAATAATTTACATACATGAGCAAACATATATGCACCTTTACAATACATACATGAGCGGCCAAAGGGCCATGAGGATGGTGAAGGGTCTGGAGGAGAAGCCTTATGAGGAGAGGCTGAGGTCACTTGGTTTGTTCTTTCTTTGTAAAGAAATTACCCATCTAATCTGAGTAGACATAAATGTTACCTAATTCAAATCCAAATTTAGAAAGTTAGAAGCTTTCCTCCATTTGTATTTTGTGTATGAATTTGTGTATTTTTAGTTTTAAATGAACTATTTTTATGCTGTTCTCTTACTTATCCTACTTATATAATTAATATGTAGTCATCCACAATGAAAACATTACTGTCATATCCTTCTGTGGTTTGGAAAGAATGGAAATGATCCTTCCTTTTCATTCTTATTTTCAAAAGGTTGTCTGAATCTGAGGAATGAGAGAAAGAGGATCTGAATGCTGTCATTGATTTTGTTACTTGTTCAGACGCTTACTCCATTTTGTGCCTTAGTTTTACCATTGTGAGGGGATTCAGTGATTCTGTACTTCCTACTGCAGATAGTTTATTAATATTTACTATCAGCTTGTGATTCTTAAGTAGAAGGTTGTATTCAGACAAAAAAATATTGCTTCTTTACAATTATTATTTCCATGCCAAAGCTCTACAAAGAAGCTTTGCATAGCCAAAGACAGTGTTATTGGCCCAGCTTTAGTACTGCATGTAACTGTACAGGAAAAAGCTGTACTTCTTGTTCTTCCTACTACAGAACTTGTGATAAATATTTCAAATGGCAATGGTGTAATTATCTTTGATTAGTGACTGTGCTAACTTTAAAATAAAAACAAAAAAAAAGTAAAGCAGATGTTGATTACCAAGCACTAATGTAGTGCTTTCATGCACAGCTATAATTCTGCTCATGAATATACATTAATCTTATGCACGGTTGTTATCATCAACTATCAAAAGACACTAACCAATACTGTTTCATTCTGTAAATGTTTATGAAATGTAAAAGAACTACAGCAGTGACCACAGTGTAGGATAGTTCTGGATTATATAAAATCCTGCACTGCCTTTTGAGCTTTGCTGGTCAAAATTTTTTTTTTTTTTTGCCACAATCAAAATATTCTGAAATAAACTCGTACAGAGAAGGTAGTAACCAGAAAAACATTAGAGAGAGATGAGAATGCAAGAGAATGTGAAAAGAGGCTAGAAGCAGCAGAGCTAGGAAATAATGTGTGATGGGGAAGTAAAGTGGCGCTGTCATATGAAAAGAGGAGGTTTCCTCAGCCCTTAGTGTTTGATTAGTCTGTCAGCACCCCAGGAAAGCTGAGACCCTTGTACCCAACCAATCTGTCAGCGTCCCATTGTGGGGACCCTTCACTGAGCAGTCCTGCTGGATTCAGAGGGAAGTTTGACTGACTTGTGCAGGGTCACACAGCAACAGACACCTCCTCCTGGGTCTCTACACCTTTCTTTGAGTGTGTTACCTGCTGCCAACAACTGCCAGCGATCTTGAAAGGCTCATACTAACAGTTTATGGTATAACATTATCAATAAAATTGTTGCAGGTTAAGGTTCAAGGATTGCCTGTGGTAGTATCTGACTGCAAAAACATATTCAAAGCATATATTCAAAGTTAGCCCAAGACAATCATTCAGCACATGTAGAGGACAGTTCTTATCCAAGGCATCCCTACTGGGGAGAAGACAGGTTCAGCCTGTTGACTGATCCCAGAAGTTACAATGGAATGTAACTGATTTCTCCCCATTCTTCAGTCACTTTTATACTATTTCTTTACATTTTGATGGAGCTTGAGTGACTCTAGTCACACATCGTGCTCAGTGAGGGGTGGCTGTATCTTGGAGGTAGGTAGTGTCAGTATTACCTCTGAGGTAAGCTTGGGATGGAGATATGTGTCAGTATTACGCCCAAGGAGAGGAATTTCACCATGGTTGCTGGCTCAACAGGAAGATGTTCTCGTCTATGTCTCTTGGTTTTCAGTTGCTGTGCTGTTTATCATCTAAAAGTCCCACTGAGCTTCCTTCTCCGCAGTGATTTTGACAGAGATCAGCTTTGGTGTCTCCATTCTGCTCTATCCTCCCTTTAGTCCGCTTTGGATTTTATTGTGTGGGGGAAATAGAGCGTGCTGACTGCATTCCATCCAGAGAGTAGCAACCATATTTCCCCCTATATTTTCCATACTGTTATAACTGTGCCTATAACTTTCCACTTTCCTTTCATTATACCCCCACAGGTTACCTTTTACCACAGGGGCAGTCCTATATTCAGTCCTTAAGGGCCTGAATACTTAACAGGAAAAAAACCTCGTAGGCTGGTCTAGGGAAGGAAGGAGAAAGTGACCTACAGGTGAAAGGTGTGAAAATAAAGTGCGTGAGTTAGGATTTAAATAACGTTATATCATTTAGATATATCATGATGTATCACATATCATGATATATCTCTTGTTATCAGCATCTGAACTAATTGTCTAGATTTCTTTTGTAGTCTGAGGAAAGAAAAAGCTATTTATGGAGCACAATTCATTTCTCCTCAGAGTAGATATCTAAATACAAGCAGATGAACTGTGCTTCAGAAATGCTCATTTCTCTCTACTGGCTCTCATGGGAGTTGACTTGGCTAGCAAAAATGCAAATGGCTAGAAGTGGGGACATCCAAAATAAAATTAATCTCATTACTGGGGTCCTCCCCAGCTCTAACACTATCACTGTATCACTAAGTTAAAAAATAGCAATGGAAAGCTGCAATTAAAATCAGCATGTCTCACATAAAACCTTGAGTGACAACAGGTTCTTGAGAGCTTCTGCTCTGCTGCACTTCTTCAGTTTTTTCTTGCATCCTGACTCAGCACCATGTAGGCTGGAATGCTGGGCTTGGTCCTGCTCATTTCCAGATCAGCTTTAATTGTTGCATCCATTGTGGTGGGAGGTCCCAAGGAACACGAGTGCTGCAGGGCTCATAAACCCAGAAGAGCTTATTTCTGTAGTAGCCCTCCATGGAGCATTTGCTTCTTTGGTTGCTTTTCAGATTCATCTCAATCTCAAAGAGCACAAGTCTTTATTCTGTACTAGGCCATGTCACACTTGATTGAACCTGCCAGATCTCACTAATAATTCTATTAAATATCTGTTTTCTTATGCAGTCTTTTAGGACAATTGAAATGCTTGGATCTCGTTGGAAAGGTGCTTTCCTTTCCTTTTTTTTTTTTTTTTT
>VZRR01002172.1:124792-330146 GCA_013398015.1 Oreocharis arfaki
AAGTAGTCACAGAAGGTAAGAAGAAGAACTCACTGAAAACCAATCTGGGAAGAGTACAGTCAGCAGATTAAGGCCTGTTCTGAGTCTTCATTTTCCTCTCTCATTTTTCTGATGGATCTTTGGCAGAGCAAGGCAGACATGTGGGCTGTATTTCTAACCCAAATTTTTTTTGACAGCCATGCAGCAGACTCTAAGATGGCAATTGATTGTAGCGCTGTACACCTTAAACATGTTAACTTAACACATGCAGGGACTGTGCAATTACTCCCCTGGGTTTTCTAAAACAGATCTCAACGTTTCTTACATACATTCTGTGTTTTCTTGCAGAGCTGAACCTGACAAAATGCACTCTTGGCAGTGAGGATGCTTATAGTGCTCAGCATTGTGGTAGGGACAGAGGCACGGTGGTCCTCTCTCCTCCAATGAACAGTGCAGAAAAGTGTTTACATTTCACAGGATATCGCTTCACCACACAATTCAGTCCCAACCAGTTGTTATATTAAAAAAAAAATAGCGTTTCCATCACTCCGAAGAGTAAATCCAACTGCCTAATCTCTTCATTTGTGTGTTTCTTGTATCTATCAAACAGAAGTGCAAAATGTCATGGTTTTGCTTCCCCAAAAGGTACTGTAAGTAATTCTTACTGAGAGAAGAGGAGGGGGAAATACAATTTCAAAGCAAGTTCTGCTGGCTGTTTTGTGACAGCATAGATTTAAAGGCATTCACAAGAAAAGCAGTGTGATTTCCTCTACTGGCAGGATTTGGCATCATGGTTTTAAATGGACTCAGTGTTTTGCCCTTGCAAAAAGGGCAGAAAGAAAAAGGAAAGAAAGAAAATTGTTTTGTACTTGTCTTTGAAAAAGACTAGACCAAGAAAATAATGAAGAACTGATAGAATTGGGAAGCACAGTGGCTCAGGATTGCTGGCTGTGCATGTTTAATCCGTCAAGATAAGGCCAGGAGACACTTGGTTCTGATTTTTCTTTCAATAATTTCACATCTATTTGATGACTCTGAATGCAGTAGTAAGACTCCTATTTTAACTGCATATGAGATGCATTTCAGGTCTTATTCACAATTCTGGCTTCACAGCTCAGGCCTGTCACTACGAAAAGATTGAACAAATGTACAGGAATGATTAATTCCTAAGAATAAAAGCACCCAATGAAAACCCTAGCCAGCAGGTCTGTAGGATGCTCAAGCTTGCCCAGCACACTAAGGTTTTTTTTAACTAAACAAAATTCCCTTTTTTTTTCCCAGGTGGCATCAACGACACAGCTTTTCAAGGTCAAAAAGCTGCTAAAACTCATCCAGCCGTTCTCTTTTTTAAAACATTCTAGGAGAAGGGAGGAAGCAAAGGTAAGCTGTTGCCCTTTGTGATGTTCTCAGTTTGTTAAACTGGATTCACCATTGTATCTGGCCCCCTTTTTAGACTTCTTTATTCTTCCTAGGCTTCCAATTTAAGTCAGTGACTGAAGGCAGCAAAACGCTGTTTTCACAGCACTGACAAGAGAGCTTACTTCAGTTAATTTGTCATTTAAAATCAGCCTATACCCCCAAACTTGGGGCTTGAATCCAGTCTGAACAAGATGCTTGAACTTTCTGAGATTATCATGCTGTGGGATGGAGAGGTTTTCTCAAATTCATTGCATTATACATGTAAGAAGAATGAGGTAGAGGTGCTTTGCTGGAGTTATTCTTTCTGGGAATGTACTACTTATCTGATTCATATGGACAGTGTATTTCCTCTGCCTGCAAAATAGAGTTGTATCCATGCAGCTAATTTGATTTCTCACTACCTTGTAAAACCAAGCAGTACTTTTCTTCCTCTTTCTCATTAACTGAACTTGATATATAATTGTTGATATTTTCTATGTGGTGGCTATATGCCCCTAAAGATGGGGTTATGACACTGGCTCAGCTGGATTTAATGTAATACAGTCAGTGGCTTTCACTTTTCATCAGGAACACAGTGAAAAAAAAAGATATGTTCCCCCATTCGGTATGATAAAACCTGAGATGCACATTGCAGTCACTGACAGAGAGCACTGCAAAGCCCAACCCCTTGACCTCACTTCTGTAGGTGCAGACGACTTTTGGACTCAGGAAAATGGTGTACATCTGCTCCACTGTGTGGAACAGGTTTATCCCCGGGGGCTCCACAGGAACACCTGCTTTTTTCTAGGCCAGAACCAGATCAGAATTATGTGTTCTCTGGTATACAGAATCACAGAATCAGGTTGGAAAAGACATCTAAGATCATCAAGTCCAACCATTAACCCACCACCACCAATGTTCAGCACTAAACTATGTCCCCAGGTGCCACATCCACACATTTTTGACCCCTTCCAGGGATGGTGATTCCATCACTTCCCTGGGCAGCCTGTTCCAGTACCTGATGCGTCTTCCAGTGAGGAATTTTTTTCTAATAACAAATCTAAACCTTTCTTGGCACAACTTAAGGCCATTTCTTCTCATCCTACCGTTTGTTACTTTGAAGAAGAAGACTGACTCCAGCCTGTTTATAACCTCCTGTCAGGAAACTGTAGAGAGAGAAAGCCCCCCTGAGCCTCAGAGAAAGCCCCCCTGAGCCTCCTTTTCTCCAGGCTGAGTTTCCCCAACTCCCTCAGCCCCACCTTGTGCTCCACCCCCTTACCCACCTCCGTTGCCCTTATCTGGACATTCTGCAGCACTTAACCCAACACACGGGTTGTCACATTTTCTGACATAACAATTTGTGCAAAAAAAGGGATAAAAATATAAAAGCTAAGGTTGCATTTCAAAATGTATCAGTTAATACTATGTTCAGTATTAGACCAAGAGTATATGTATGAATGCAATTTGACTTGTAGCATTGAACAAAGCCTGGTTAATGAGTCAGAGGCAAAATTCATATCATAATTGCACTTGCAAAACAAAAGTGCTATTATTTGCTGTTCATTTAGAGCAACCCTCCCTGAATAAACAAGCAGAATATTTACACATTCAAGTCTCTGTGTCTAATTGTGTTTGTGCATGTAGTTACATATTGCAATTACTGTTCATTGATACTATGCATGCATTTTTTAAAATCTAACTTCAAAAATTCATATCTAGCTTTATTGCCTCACAGATATATCTGAGGCTTGTGTGTGTATGTATTTATTTATTCTATTTTTTTCCAAACAATTACTTTCAACTAAAGGTGTCACAATCACATCCACCAGTTATGTACTGGTTTCTCTTCCAGAAAGGATTATATGGTGAATGAATAGAAAAAGAGAAAATTCAGACTGTCCATTGCACAAGGAAGTGAAGTAAAGGATATTCACATGGAGAATGAGAAAGAGGCTGAACCTTAAAAGTTTGAGGTAAGTTTTAGTAGTAGCTGGGATTTTTCCTTGACTAATGGCAATTCATTAAATTCTGATCTTGAAATGACCCTGAGTCCTACTCCACAAAACTATATGCTCAGGTCTTCCATGATGGAGTGAAAAAAAGCACCATTGTCCCCTTTAAAAGTTAGGTCTTTTTTGACTGCCCCATAACGGAGTTGTAAGCAGTACATAACTAATCCTCATCCTAAAAATTGGCCTTTTCCCCCCAAGTGAATAACATTGGATTTTGATTTTAAAATGCAGACAACTTTAGATTTACAGTTAAGGACTGTATAGAATGATATCTGGAGTACAAAACACAAAATAAGAATTAAAATATGACCCGATAAGGTATAGTAAGGCACAGCACTCTTTAAAATGGCTTTAGTCAGGATACATTAAACTGTTGAAAATGTGCTTTAATTCCACTTTAAAAAGTAATCAAGTCCATAAATTACAGGTAAAGGAGGGGATAACTGATTTGAAATCTGAAAGACTGCAAAGTGATCAGCTACCAGAAGAAGATACGGAATTCTTAACTAGAAAAAGAACTATTACAATGTGAAAAGGGAAGACTCTGGACAGGCCAAAACCAAAAAAGTCTTTATGCCAAGTTGTAGCAGATGAAAATGGTGTCACCAAAAATCTTCAAGCTTCTTTTCTCATGTATGATGATAGTAATATATATAAGTAACCAAGAAATTTTAATGTTTGTAGACTCTGTTGAGTTGATAACAAAGTTATCAGTCCTTTATCTTAGATCTACATGAACAAAAATCTGAATTTCTGTTCACATTGTTTGTATGGTTAAAGAAGGAAAAGTTCAAGGGAAAAGAGTTAATTTCTTGCCACCTATCACTTCCCTTTTTGTGACTGAAAATCTTTAATTTGGGATTGGAAATCTTCATTCTGTTATATTTTGCTCCTGGAAAGACCTATATATTTTTAAAACTTCTTAAAACCCTTTTTTTAAAAAAAAAAACCCCAACTTTTTTTTCCTGAGCATGAGCATGCCAGTGGGGCTATTTGGATTACTATGTAAAAATTCCTTGATCTCTTTCCAGAATCAAGTTGTAAAGAATAGTGAGAAAGATAATCAGTAGAGCTAGTCAGGGGAAGACTTTCTGTGATGTGCTTTGTGGTACTTGGGTGAAACCAGCCAATATTACAAAATTACGGAAAAAAACACTAGCAAGTAACTTCTTTGATCCATTTCCATCAGGATATGTGCAATCTAGACTACAGCCACATACATTCACTGTTCTACAGCACCTGTTACCACACTATTGGGGTAGATGTTATAATACTTACCAAAACATATATGAAATCAATTTCAGAAATGCATCTCACTACACGGGATTCCAAATCACTCTATGGATTCATTTTAAATTAGTCTAGAAATACAGAGGAAGCCTGCTGGTGCATGGAAAACCACCTTATCAGTGTTCAGAAACACATAGAACCCAATACTAGAGAAACCACTCTTTAGGCTCTTTTACAGAGGGCTGAAGACAAGCCATTTCCAAGGAAGTCAGGAAAGGAAAGCTATGGAGGACACTGTGATGGGGAAATGGGTAGCACAGGGACAGACAGATGTGCTTGCTGTGTTAGCCCCTGATGACTCCTTTTGGTGTCCACAGGAAAAGGAAACTGAAGCACTGCAGCAACCACTGCCTGTAACTGTGCCTGGCAAATATTTTCTGACCACAGAATGCACAAAGCTCAACAGATTTTTTTATTTAAATGGTTAAATCCAAACTAGAGATTCCCAAAAGCCTTCCCAGTGACTAGTTAAGCCTACAGATACCTACTTGTCCACTAACTAGGATACCTCAGTAGTTGTCCACCGAGCCAACACAGAAGTCTTTTCTTAGTGAGCAGCATGGTGTTTAATCTCCAGTAGGACTCAGAAATCAGCTTTCTCCTTTCCCATAATACCTGCAAAGACTGATCAAATGAATACACTTAGAGAAGAAAGGTGAGATTTCGTGCTGAACACAGGGGAAAGGAAGAAGAAATGTGTTGTGCATTTCCCTTATTTTTTACTTACAAACTGGTGTTCCACCCAGAGGATGAGAAACTGAGCTTCAAATCCTCCTATTGTTTGTTTAAAGCAGGAGTTTGTTTCTAGGAGCATGTGCCTCTATAGTCTGAGATTAAACTTCTTCCCATTTCTGCTATCAAAGCCTTCCTGCAGCCCTTTCCTTCTTAGGAGGTAAACCTTAAGCCCATCTCCTTAGGATTCCCTGCCAAGAGTTTAGATAATTGAGACTGCAAGCATCTCTGGATTAATACAATTTTAGCACTTGTATCGAGAAGATGATAGTACGGACAATAGCAGGGCACTTAGGGTTAGGAGTGGTGAAGCTGTGCCTTGTTCTCTTACATGGATCAAGTCACTGAGATGATTGCTTTAGTCCTCCCTCATTGAAAATCCAACTGGTGTCTCAAAAACTTTTACTTATACAACAATTTGTAGTAGGAAATATAGAAAAATGTTTCCAATATAAATTAGAAGCTGGAGAGGAAATACAAAATAAACCTGCTTAGGACATGGTGGTGAACGTAACTATTCATGCTTAAGTTTTGTATCTTGATGATTGTGAGAACTGGGATGTTTTCAGCATGTCATCTCCTCTAAAAAGACAGAGCTGTCAAAGTAGCCTAAGACTTGATTTTCTTCTGTTTAAGGTGGAGAATGCAGTCAGCTCTGGCATGGCCCACTTCTGCTTAGCTCTGGGTTTGGAATGTCCTCAGAGAACAGCAGGACCATAAGGACACATCCCAGTCTTTTCTTGTCTGTAATCTGTAACACAGGCAAGGCAGTGAATTCTGTAGCCTAGATAGGAAGGCTGCCTAGGATAGACAGCAATTGCAATGGTGGGGTTTTGTGATAGACATTCTACTGGAAATGTCTCTGTGCTGCAAGACACACTAAAATCTAGTAATGGAAAATCACAGGTTTCTGGTTACCAGCATCACTGTCTGAGTTCAGTCCTACAGATGAGAGGCTTTGTCTCTAACTACCCATCACCTCACTGTCTCAAAGGAAATCTTTGGGTGAAGAAATAGACAGAAATAATAAGAGACTTCATTGCCCGGGTATTACTATGTCAAGAAAATAAGATCATCAAGGATCTTAAACAGAAGAGTTTCTATAGCTGAAATGCTGTCAGGGCAAATTGCATCATTAGCAACTAATTAACAATGGAATATTGACAGTTCAGTAAGTGGAAGTACTGTGTGACCCATACCTATCATTTTGTAAGGCTGCCTTTGGCAAGCAGAGTCAGCTAGAAGTTAATACCATGCATGCGCAATGAAAAGAAAAAAAATCTACAAACAGGGAAATCTTATTGTGTTTCTTTATTACAGCTCATTTGTGTATTTAAAGATGAGCTCGTTTAGAAAAGAAAGTGTATCAATGTGCATAGATGCCGATTCTGCTATACAACAGTTTTCTTGGTATAAAAGGGCTGAGATCCTGGACTGGTGCTTTGAAGTTCATTCTTTTAGCAATCATAATCGCAGAAAGAAAATGAACATTATTTTGAATCTCAGCATAGTGAGAGATTACACATTTCCCTTCTTTTATATTCTACGATGGAAAAGGCAAGGAGAATATATCACAGTATCCCCTTTGATACTTTTGCATTATACGTTTTTTCCTCACTAGTGGAAGAGAAATCACATATTTTATGATATAGCAGGCACATGAATGGAGAGAACCAGGAACACAAGGGGGAACGTGGAAGGGGACTGGTGATCTCAAACATAATTTAAACACTTTGTACTTTATCTGGTCCTCATCAAACCCACCACATTACAATCTAAAATATACTATGGTCTTCTCAAAGAATATGTGGTATCAAAAGAGGAAATTTTTCCTAGTTTGTGCCTATATTCTCTGCCAGAAAACAGATGGATGGCTTGCACTGTGCAGGGTAAGGAATGTACCCAAGCTGAAACTGTGAACAATACTTGCTTGCATTTATAATGGTAAGGTGGAACAGATGGTGACAACTGAGTTGAATGTGAACAGTCGATTGAAATAACCTAAATTGTCAAGCTATTCCTGTATAGAAAGCAGTGTATGCACCATTCGAACAAATTGAAAGTAGCCTTCACGTTATTGAATCAGTTGGAATTGCCTTGCATTGTGAGTTATGCTGGCCTGACAGGGTTCCACAGAGTATAAGCTGTTTCATTTTGGTAGCTATGAATGCTCCAAAGCCAGGGCAAAACTCTCACAAGTTAAGAAAAAATCCATAACCATTCTACTCTCTGACTCATTCTGTTGCAGAGAAACTTCTGGGCAGATACGTAATGAGATTAACAGGATTAACAAAAACGTCATGTCTTCAGTTTTAAGCCCAAGGACAGACTGTTCTTATCAATAGGCTCCAGATCTTCAAGGCAAGGCAGTAAACTAGATCAAAATAAGCTCCATCAAAAATACTGTTTTCCACTTTTGTTGATGTAATGTGTTTACACTCAGCATTTTAAAAGCAGGTCCTTAATGGCTTTTTGTAGTCATGCTGTGCAGAATGAGAATAGGCTGCTTGATTTTTGTGTGACAGATTAAGCTTTCAGCACCTCTGTGCAATACTCTAGAAACACGGGAGGCACTGATGGTTGCACACTTTTGTGTAAGGGACATGGACTCTCCTATACACAGCAAGAATGGTACTTGCCAGACCAGTGTGCATGACAAAAACCTGAATTGCACTGAGCAGAGATATCCGAGATAGCCCCTAAAGATCTTAAAGAGAGGCTGCAGTTTAAATCCTACCCAGGAAAGTAAGGAGGGCTTTGAGGTAGAAGGAGTTACTGGGAGGTAACTTGCTGCTGATGTACTAAATCAGCTGGTTTTGTGATTAACTTCCATATGCATGCTCTTTTCCAGTGATAAAGTTGGTGAATGCAAGGTAGTTTATTTCTTTTTCATGCCATTTTGATCAGGGATATGAACATTTAATTTTTCTGTATCCCACCGTAGCTATTTCTGTGCCTGTACCATTTTACTGTCTTGGAGTCCGCTCCTGAACACAGTTAGGTGTATCAGTGGCTCCCATTCCTCCTCAGAAATGAGACGAGTGGAGGAGCCAGCCAGTGTTACTCCACCCACATGGCACAATACTTACCTGATCTATTGACATCCCTTTCTTACCTGGTCAGGAGCAGAGATTGGAATCAAGTGGTCCAATACTAAAAGTGAATGTCCCAACCGTGATGTTACACATGATTTTGAGCAGAGGTCCTTTTGAGCATCTCTTTTAGAAATTACTCTATTAAATTTTAAACCAAGTAGCCACTGGAAGCTCACAACAACTTCCAGAGCCAGTGAAGTAACTTCTTTTTTCACCTGCAGATTGTTTGCAAACAGATAAAAAATCTCAAATATTTATTTAAGCCCTCTTTAACTAGGAATTGTACATCTCTTTCTTGCATGTGGAACTGAGAATTTATAAGGTGAAAAGAACGGATGAGTCAGAGATTGCTCTGTTAGAGCTTTTCTTTCCTGTATTTCTAAGGGAGTGCTGAATACGTGCAAAAATACACTAAGGTTTTAATTAGGGTGGAAAACTTCTCCTAAAATACTGATTTAAAGGAATGAACAAGTATGTTGACATATTCAGCTATTTGCTAATCACAGATAATTAATCCTCCATAATGGCTAACAAAGTCTAACATTACTCTGCAAATAATGTATAGCATAATCTTATATATAAATATTGCATGCTGCATTCATTTAGCCTATTAAATTGCATTTAGCGGTGGTCAAAAGTTGAAACACAGAGTTTTGCATATTTTTTTAAGGATCTAATGAATCTAATATTATTCATCTTGGCTCTTTTGACTCCAAGTTAAATGGAAGCAGGAGCAAGCCTCGGGTAAGTAGTTAATTGTGTAGTACTGTGTGCTTAGAAAAGGGTGGAATTCCTTCCACTGCTGACATTCATAGTTGGTTTGTCTAGACAATACCATGAAGATTACCTGTTAACAACCCTTGTCTGAGCCTAAGTAGCTAGGAAAACATTCCTGTATTTTGCATATATATATGTGTGTGCATGGGTGTGTGTGTAAACAAAATTATCTTCAGTCACTTTCATAATCTTGAATATGAAAATGACTGTGTTGCTCAACAGATGAAGTAAAAAGCTCTTATAAAATTCCCACACAGAGGTTTTGATAAGGCTGTCTCTCAAGAATAAGCATACCTCTTTGACCACTGGATTTAATAAACACAGGGAAAACAGCAGTTTGCTAGCCCGTAGCATATTCAAAGACTGCATTAAGAAAAGGAAGCTTAACTTATCATCATAATTGCAGTTTCTTGGCATAAAAAAGTACTGTGAAATGTAACACTAGGACTTGTTATGAGGACTTTCTTCATTTTGAAGAAAACCCTATTGCTGAGGGTGATTTGTTGTAAATGCCTTTTCGTCATTTGAAGAGCTCTTCTGTAGACATTTCAGACATGGTTCCCCTGAAAAACTCACCAAGCTGTTTTTTAAAGAAAGGCAAGGGTTAGAAACAAGACATGCTTTCAGGCACCTTTGTGTTTTGGTGCAGTTACACACAACTCCATGTGTAAAAATGGGGAAGAATTTTAACAAAACTGAGAACAGAGCACATAAAATAAAAACGGAAATTAAATAAAAACAAGATTGTATTCTATTTAATAAATGCAAAGCCTGGGTCCCTTCAATCCCGGGAGCCAAAGAAAGGATAGAGAAAGGCAAGTCCTTCAATTATTCATAGACATAATTCAGCAGCAAGCAATCATTGCCTTTGGTTCCAAGGATTCAGTTGGCATTGAGCAATTAAACCAGATGTCTTTTTCAAAAAGAAACTATATAACTTTGACAAGACATTAACACCTATCCCCAATTATGTCTTATTGGATCCAAGCTGTCATCCAGGAGAACGTTTGTACTAGAGTTGTGATCAAATAAAATATACTGAGTTATAGTTATGTTTATGTGGAACTTGGGTCTCCATACACATACATCTCCTCTCTGATATGGTTTAATCGTTCTTTCATTTCAGTAAGATTCAACAAGGTATCATTTTAGGAGAAAATTCCTTTCGTCCCAAGTGTGGAATTTTCCTTTCTCTTGTAAACTGGATAAATGTAAAGAGGCTAACGATTCCAACATCTCTGAAGAACATCTAAGTATCTTTAAATTGCCACTAAGAGTATTCCATACACACTTGAAGGGAGAGGAAAACAAACGAACAAAAATCTCTGCTCATGGAGAGTGATAACAAAAGAAATTAGGTTCAGTTAGTAATTTAAATTCTCTAGTATGTTTCTTTCCAATGCATTTGCAGGAGGCTTGCATTTCTTCCTATCTTGGAGTAGCTTATCTACTCTTATCTAAGATTTTGTTTTCACCCTCTGTCTTCTGTATATCCAATTTTAGTGTGCTTTGACACTCCTTTTCAAATAAAAATGTAAAACATTGGATTCATGTATTAAATGAAGTGTTCAGTTTCTATGTACCCCTGTCTGTTGTGAATTATGACTTTATTGGGAATGTAAAATTAAATAGAAATCTTAATTATTAATTATTAATGTTTCCCAGATTCAACCTTCCTTCTTCCAAAATTGGCTCTGCAAAGTCCAGCAAGGCAAGTCTGCCACGTGATAGAAGCAAGATGCTCCCAAAGACAGGACTCACTTAAGACTATGGTGGTGACAGACATTATACACTTTTTATGCTGAGCTTATATGTTAAGTTATTTCTTTGTAGAATAGGTGAATACCCATCCCGAATCAAAAGGCTTGCATATTTTCAGCCATGTAAGGTTTACATGTCTAATCCAAAACTATAAGATTATAAACAAGTGCTAAAGACTGTACTTATGAAACTGTTGAAAAATCAGTCTTGGCTTGACAGTTAAATCATTTGGCACAATGATTTTTCTTGTGATCCTGATTAGGACCACAAGAAACACAGTGGCCATAGCAGATATCCAAGCACCTTTGGAGCATCTGATGGTTTGCATCATGCTAAGTGAAATGGAAAATTGCTACTGCAAAACTAGAGATCTATAATTCTGTCTGGAGTGTTAAGATTGACTAATGAAAATGATGACAGGTCACAAGTAGCTTCTACTACTACTGTTGGTTAAATGACACCCAAAATAGGCCAGGTATGTCAGAGGGATGTATTCCTGGTTCTAATGTAATCCTTGTGGACTTTTTCATGGAAGTTTAATTAATGCCCCAGCTAAACACAGGGCCTGGCAAAGGTCATTTGAAGTATTTACTTCTGTTAGCAACTATATTGCAAGGGATGCACATTCAACACATTCTTGCCTGAACGATTTCAGAAAAATGTCATTTGGGCTTTGGGGATAGACTGCTGCCTCATTAAGGTTAGTGAAACAGGAAGGGTTGGTTCTCCTGGACACTGAAGCAAAACAGTGCACATTTTTACCCTTTGGTCCAAAGTAGCAGATCTTTAAACTATAAGTTGAACCTACTGTACTAACAAGGATCTTCCTGAAATTTGATTAGTAAACTCTTACTGAAAAAAACCCAACAAACCAACCACGAAATTTAGACCAGTTCAATAAACAAGATCAAAACCTATTCAAAGCGATAAAAATCTACAAGTGTAATTGACAAAAGTGTTGGGTTGCAAAAGATGGTGCTACAGTAATAAACACTTAAGGCTCCCAATTAATTTCTGACTGTGACACTTGGGTGACTCACAGCAGCTGTAATTGAAAGGTTATGACCTGGCTCCCTGAGAACACGTGTAGTTAATGTGTTTGGAGTCCCACTTCTCAGAGAATGTAAATTGACAAATTTTGATTGACAAATTCAAATCAGGGAATACTATAGCACAGCAATAGTATATTGCCCTGGAAGTACATACGCCCTGCTCTGGAAGTCTATATGCCCAGATAGCCAAGTAATCAAACACAATTCTGCCTCGAGACACTTTTTGTTACCTTGGGGAAAATCAGCACAAAGATTTGTTCCTCCTGTGCAGAACATCCTCTCTTGAAACAGCTTGTTTCTACTCTATTACCTGGCATAACAAAGGTTAAAGAGCTTTTAAAAAAATTTTATTTATTTTATTTTCCTTTTGGAGCATATCCTTTCAAGAAATAACTGACCATTCAAGAAAGCAACACTTCGCATTTAAAATATAACTCTGGAGGGGGAAAAAAGCAACAAATTAAATCCTCCTCTTCTCTAGCAGAGAATACAGCTTTGGCTTAGTGAATATCCTTTATCATTCAGATATGCTGTTGCAGCACTCAGCCATGCCGAATATTTATTCAAAGGGAATTCCTTTTGATTTTCCTTTTATTCTATACCTCATAAAATGTTCCAACACAGTAATCATTATCTAAACGATTATTCAGATGGATAGTGCCATTATCTTAGTTGTACATCCAACCTTGCTGCAATCCTTGCAACCACATTGCTTATTTCAAAAGTCCATTTTCAGCTACCTCATGGAATGAAAAGCTTTAACCTTGGGATAGAAACAGCAAAGGAAAAATCTTATGTTAAAGATTTAAATGGTATTTAAGAGAGTGAAGAGAAGGGGAAGGAGCAAATTATGTGGTTATTAGAAACCACCTTCAATCAATTTTAATGCTGAATGAACAAAAACTGTAAGATGCTGATAGATATGCATATTACCAAGCTAAAGGTTTAGAATCTTTTATTTGAGATCTTTCCTGACTTGTGTAGGAAAGGATATTTCTATTATATATGTATATTTTATATTTATTTGGTATATATTGGGTATTAATTGGGTGTTTATTGGGTATTGCTGATGGTTTTAAACGCATATTTTATAAAAGGATCATCTATTAAAAAGAATATTTTCTTCCAGAAAACATTTTAGTTGAGAGTTAACAGCATATATTGATGAAAAATCCCTCTGCAAGAATAGAAAATGTATATGGAATAAAGGAAAAATACAGGCAAAGACTGGACAACTTGAAGAAAATTGGAACCAGTGGGATTAGCTGATTAAAAAAATATTACTGCTGTAACTGTATGATATGAGGAGATTAGGTGTGCTGTTTCTGATAGAATCATAATGCACCAACACTATTACATTCTTCTAAATGTTGCCCTTTACGTACTTCCAGTTTAAAGAGTGTCTTTGTGAAGGAGCACAAGGGACGTAACAGCAATTTGGAGGTTTTTCCTTCTCTGGAAGCAAGCAGTCTGTGGAACTTCACCTACTTGTTCCTCTGGAGTCAGGCTCTGATGTTTTCCCCTGAATGCACATCCATGCCATCCTAGCAGGACTGCAAGAATGAAATTGAGAGATAGTGCACCTTTCTTTGGGGGGTGTAAGGGTGTGGACCTATGACAGAGGTATAGCACCAGGCCGTGTCATTCTTACTAGTGAAGGTACCCAGCAACAGGAGTGTGCATCTTCCCACCAAGCTGAACGGCACCTCAGAAGGCAAAGAAAAGGGAATCTCTGAAGCTGTTTACTGTCACAACAGATGACAGTTCACTCTTGAAAAAGGAATGTTTATAGAGTAGAAGAAATCACCTTCGCATCTCAGATCACTGAGTCTGGTATTTTAATCAGTGTGATCTGTTTGCAAGATGGTTGCAGAGTACAGAACAATATTCTGCTTACATGATTTTGTTTCTCTTACCCAGTTTGTTTCAATGATTTAGCTGGTTGGAAGACAGAGATGTGAGCAGCAAAATAGTGAATGAAACCTACAGATCCCAGAAATTTTCCCAGGAGAAAAAAAAAAAGACAAATATTAAATTAGTGATGTACCCCTTTCTTTTGATTGCTAAGCAACTCACTTGAACTCACTTGAGGCAGTAGTTTCAACTGAGGATTGCAGGGAAATACCATCACCTGAACCCAGGTGAGCTGCACCTCAAAATCATCATTCTTGGCTGCAATATACATGCAGGGTTCACTGGCACATTTGTGGCTGACTGCCTTGCTCTGCCTTGGAGCTAATTCCAGTGCCTGGGACCTGTTAACATTGGTGACGTGCATGCACAGCTCTTGGGCACACCGTGGTGTGCAGTGCCTACAGTGCCATCCAAGTCCTGACAGATAAAGAAAACAAAAAGGAGAATTAAAAAAAGAGAGGGGGAAATGCCTCTGCTTTCTCAGGATCTGCTGACAGACTGCGTGTCCCTGTCTCCACCCATACTGGAGCAGACCTGTGAATATTTATGTATGTATTTATATGTCCATATATGCATCACTAATATCTCTGTCACCTCTGTCTCAATACACAGTAACACACTTCAAGTTAGTGCATTTTTCACCAGTAATCCTGAATCTCCTTTCCCATTGCTTCAATAAACCATAGCGTTTGTGAAAGCTCTCATAGAACTCAGCCAGACCCATAGTACTGGACTGGTGAAACGCACTATTTGTGCGTCTGTCATCATGCAGGTTCTTATTGAACTCCACCAGACTGACAGTGCCACATTGGCTACAATCAGAAATTAAGTGCAGGCACACCCAGCTCCTCTGATTACTAAGGACCAGCTGGAACTCAGGAGGGTTTATTTCCTGCCAAATTTCCATACCCTTAATGCAGCAAAAAAATTGGTGAAAAACAGTGCAGAGTGCATTGTGCACCCTAGCCCCAGCGGAAACCATTAATCCACAGGTGATTTGCTCTTTATTAAAGGAAGATTGCCTCTGCAGTGATGTGGTCCCATTTCTTCACCCCAGCTTCTACCTCTCTTTTCAAACAACTCCACAGAAAACTCTGACTTTAAAGAAGGCAACATCTATGCATAACATTTTGTCATTTTCTCTAATTTTCTGTCTTTTCTAATCACTGCCAATGCTGTCTTCAAGTCTCAATTGCTCTATTTTTTATCTAAGCCTACACAAGCTTTTTTTATGGTAGTGTTCTGTTCATTTCCCCATTATTTCTTAGCTAAAACTTTCCAATTATTTTGTCTTTAGTTAAAAGACTTCACTTCTTCAAATTCACCCACGGCAACTTCATTATTTTGCTTTCCAGCTATCTATCCAGTGTCAATTATGGGACCATTTTTTCTGTGTTACCGAAGCAATGATAGTCCAGCTTTCTAACAGAGTGATAACAGCGTTTGACTCACAATTTTTTTTTTAATTGCTCATGGATTTCAATCTAATTTGTGAAATTCATTTCTATTTTAAACACGATGAAGTAGAAATGTGATGAGCTTTTAAATGAGTGGAGGCCAGGAATACAGACATCATTGCCCCTCTGTTCACTTTGACCTCATTTTGCTGGCAAGCAGAGCTACCCACTATAAAAAGGATTCAATACAAATGGCTGATTTTTATTGATAAATGTGTCTAATTAGCAGCATTTCGGAGGCACTTGACACCACTAAATCAAAGAACTGACCTTGATATCAGAATATTGTACCTCATTACACTGAGAAGAATACTGAAAATGAACACCTATTTTCTAAGTTCTTATTTCTCATATTATTTTGTAACCGTTAATATTCAAAATCTGTAAGTTTCTATTAGAAGCATACCTTAACCAAAATAACAGCTTCAGATATTTTGGAGATACTTACGTCTGGAGCTGAAAGCAATATTTGTGTGTAATAATTGACTGATTAATTAAAACTAAAGTTCAGGCTTAATTTCCTTGAAATTTGAAGAATCCTTTTAATCTGGAGCCCTGTCACTTTTCAGATTTCCCATGTGGTTTTCATTGTGAGGTGCTGTGCTGCAGCAGGATGAATGATGCTGATTCATGTTCCTTGGCCTGTGTGATGCACCCTAATCAAATTCTCATTCTTTCTGTAGGAGCCATTTATGGCAGTTAACAAGGAAGAGCAAAGTGAAATCTTTGGGCAACAGAAACCTGGGAGAGACCCAGCCTGTGTTTCCTCAGGTTCTGAAGCCTTCCTGGGAAAAAGGAGACAGAGTCATGTCAGTCATGGGAGGATGTGACCTCCCACATGCTCATACATAGAGATGCTTTCTGAACTACTGTGGAAGTCTATATGAAATAAATGGTCAAAACATTACTTTTTTATTATTATTCTTTAGATTTTCAGAGATTTCCTAAAAATGTTGCCAAAACCTAATGCAATGACTGTATTCTTTTTCATATAATACTTGGGGTGTTTTACCTTTTGAAGGATGTACCACCTATTCCACAAATACTATATTATAAATACTACACTAAGATTGCATGTAGTTTCCACAGGTGATTGTTTTCAGTCTGTTTGAGATTCTTTTTAGAACAAATGGCATTCAAAAGATGCATTATCCCATGGCAAAAGGGGAAACAAGGTAAATTAACTGCATTTTGGTCCTTGGGACCCTGTTGTGGTGAAAAATGGGCAACGCACCAGAAGTGTGGCCCTCAGCTTTCCCTGATGGCTCCAGCAACATTGCCAGTGCCCATTCCTCTGTCAGGAATTTCACAGCCTGCTTTGAAAGTGCAAGAACCTCATCTGCTGTCAATAAATCCACAAAGGACACCTTTATTTCAAGCTGTTAGAGGTTTGGATTTCTACAGAAAACATAAACAGCTCTATGTCCTTCAGCAGTGCATGCTGTTGAGATTTGTTTCAGATAATTAGGGTGAGGGTGGTGAGGCACTGGCACGGGTTGCCAAGAGAAGCTGTGGATGTTCCATCACTGGAAGTGTTCAAGGCCAGGCTGGATGGGGCTTGGAGTAACCTGGTCTAGTGGAAGGTGTCTCTGCCCATGGCAACGGAGTTGGAAAGAGATGGTCTTTTAAGGTGCCTTCCAACTTCCAAATTATTCTCTGATTCTGTGATAATTAGAAAACATCAAGCAGTCTGTTAATTAAATTCCAGTGGGGACGCAGCCTTACCTGTAAGCCTCATACCCTGTTTCCTCTGCAGCAGCTCTCCGTGAAATGGTACATGGCATGAGTCTGCAACATTTCAGTGTTGCTAAACTTCCTGAGCTGATTAGGAGACAGGCTTTTTTCCCCTCCTCCTTACCTTATCTTACATTCAATGTCTTGCAGGGTGTTTTGTAGCTTAACAAAATAAATGCTTTGCTGGCATGTTTTATAGTAACATACATGTATAGGTTTTGTTCTTCCTGCAAGCCACCACTATTAATTTACATCAGGAAATTAATTTGTTTCACAGATATACATGAAGAGAAAGTCATTGCTCAAAGTCATTGCATCCTGAGTAGTCATAGTAAGAACTACCTAACAGAGAGCTCTCTGGAAAATATGGAGTTTTTTGTAAGTTTCCTTATCCTTTTGATGCAAGTGGCTAATGAAAGAATGGTATATTTTGATTAAATGTAGTAAATGGTGATAGAGTCAGACATCCTTGACAAATTCTGTTCAGTCAGAACAATGTGCTGTTTTAAATGTGAGAGGGATATAAACAGCAGCTCTCTGCTCACGGCTGCAATGCATTACTGCAGCCAGACCACCAACCCAAGAAGTGGTTCTTCATTCCCTTCTGAGGTGTTTATGAAGATATAAATATAAGCATTTATACATCTATTTCAGTGCTCAGAGTCTTCTGAGCATATTGAAGCTTTCTAAAAGTCTTTCTGTTGATTATTTTACTGAGCTACTTTTCTCTCGCTTTCATTGCAAACCAGTCTCAAGAAGGTTTAGCTCAGAATCTACCAAAATTGCTCTTATTATTCTAAATGGAGATAACTAGTTCATACTAAAATAATCTTTCACTGAGAAACTTGGATTAATTTAGGAGAGAGTTGAAGACTGTGTCATTACTCATATCTGGAGGAATTTGTATTTGAATATTGCCAATTAAAAGTGCCCTTAGAAATAGCTGAAATAGGAACAACTTCTGAGGCTTGTGTTGCTTTCTAATTATATCTCGCTCAGAACTTGAGGTCCCACAGCACCCAGCAGTAACAGAAGTTAGAAATGGCATGCAATTCTTAGAGGACTTTCACCGAACAATTATTCTGGCTTGCACTGAATTTCTAGTGATTCCATAAATTTGAATATTCCATCAATGCTTCCAGCATTTTGTGTAGGAAACAGCTTTTGTAAACTCATACTGGTATTTTTTTCAGAAAGGTTTTCTGCTCCAAAACCAATGATTCACTGTTTTTTGATCTTATTCCGTTGTTTCTAATCTGCTCTCTTTGATTGTGTTTTTAGCTGTCTGAGGTCTCTTCTAGGCCTTTTACTTAGTCACACTCATTCTGGTATTATTAAGTAATTTCTGGCTCCCAATAAGTTTTGCTTTTTGAATAAACACCAAAGTTCAATAGTAGCTTAATTGATGCAGGAGTGGTATAGAAGAACTAGGTATTTTTTTGTTTGAGATACCATGGTTTTACAGAATTTTTCATATATTAAAATATTCTTGTTATATCTGAAAGGCATCCCACATCCCTAGGAAAATTCCTCTGAAGTCATATCCAGGCAGGAGAGGAGATGGGTGTTTGTGTTGCTGGAGTTGTCATCACCAGTTCTCATTCTCTGCGATCTTTTACCAGTCATTAGAGCCTAGAGCAGCCTTTGAGGTGCTCTGAGAGCATGGCAAGGGAGGAAACCAGCTGGATCCACTTTCCTGCACGTCTTTCTGTTCCAGCAGCTGGTACTTGCTTAATAGGAGAAAAATATGCTTTGAATATTCCCACTTCAGTCAATACAATATATTTAAATAGAAGAGAGTTCCACTCTGCTTCTTCAATGAATATTCTTCCTTTCACATGTCTGAGTAGCTACAACTTCCCTACAAGTAACCCACTGAATTTGCTTTTCTGTGTATCTTCCACCACTGTTTCCTTTGGCTGGGCAATGTTACAGCATTTTATCCAAGGAACTTGTTTTAGGCCTCAGCTCCTGCAGGTTGAGATATCAACATAGACTTAGGCCAGAGTCCCAAAGGAGTACCTAGGATTACCAAAACACTAAATTTCTGTAAGATGATAGTCCTATAACCAGAGTATATGGGTCACATCTTCTCCTTGGCTCTATCTGTTGCATAAACACAAACCAGTAGGGAAGACGGTGTGTTTAAGGTGATTTCTTGTCTTCTCATTTAATTTGCAGCTTACATAGATGTCTGTGCAGACATGGAGAGGGCAGCATTGCTAAGCCCCAGAAGGAAAGGGACTGTTTTATTGTGTGGTGTTGGTGAATCAATGGGACAATTCAAAATGACATTTATTTATGGATGCTTGTTCTTCAACCAACAGGTAGCTGCAGTATTTCAGGTATTTCCACCCAACACAAACTCCTCACACATACAGACTTCTGGCTGAAGGCTTCGCTGTGACGGCAGCATAAGTGCATGGATTTTACAGCAATATTCCAGGCTGACAGGCAGGTTGCTGGGAGCCGAACATGACTTCTGATCTTCTGCTGCCCAGGTAAGTGTTCAGTCTGTTCCGTCTCAGTTCCATTGCTTCTTTCTTTCACAAGTCCATGGTTCTCCTGGATATTTTACTACTGAGTTCCAGCCAAAAAAAAAAAAAAAAAAAAAAATCCAGAGAAAAGCAGAACATTTATAATTTAAGAATAAAAAATAAGGTTGCTGGAGGGTAAAAATACCACGAAAGTTATTAACTATGGTGGTAGTGTCTATTTAAAATGGTAATGAAAAGCAGTCTGTTCTGAAATAAAACTATTAAATAAAGACCCAAATAACATTTTCAATCAGACCAACACCACTGGTATTACTTAGCTTGCCCAGAGTTTACCTGAGGACCTGGTATTTTGCCTTCTGGCATTCTGGCAGACTCAAAGTTCATGGACACCATCTGATGCTCTGCTCTAACCACTGGTTTTGACAGAGTCACACCAGAATAAATTTTTTCTGAAAGGATGAGCAGACCTATTAAACACAGAGTGGGGACTGTCCCAAGAGCTGACGGTATCTGATAAAATGGTTTTGTATTGGTTGCAATAGGTTCAGTACTTGTTTTAACACTGATTTGAAGGAAGAAGTATCTGGTCTTTTGCCCTGGATTTTGTTGCAGGGCAGCACCAAGTATCGGTTTACTCATCCTCTAAGAGGCATCAAAGAAGTGCCTCTATTTGTTGTCTTTAGCATAGTTGTGCCTCTTTTACACCTGGTTGGTGTGGGATGGTGCCTTGCCCCATGCCTGCCCTGTGCTGCCCCAGCTCTTTGCCACATGGGACAATGCCTAGGACTTCCTGAGGGTTTGCTGTTGCTTATGGTTTCCTTCAGGTTTTTCAACAAGTTAAAGCCAAGTGAAAGCATCTTTATACATGTATTGGTACCTGGACGGAAGCTGGGTCATCTTGGACTTCTGCATTTCGTTGTCTCCATGTTCTGAGTAACTCAAGCAGGATGTAGGTTACAAAAAAGAAGGGAGAGAAAAGGTGTAAAGAGAGCTCTTTTGGCTTCAGCTAGTGCTGGGCACTTGGAACTGTATGTCTGGACTTCGCATTGTCTGATTTTCTCCCTATAACCCAGTCTCCCTCCTCTCTTGGAATAATTTGGATTACGGTCTTTTTTTCCCCATCTGATCCCCTCACTGTTTTGGTTTTTGTCTGGGTGTTGTTTTTTTTTTTTGTTTGTTTTTTTTTTTTTTCCATATGAAAGCTGGGACAATTTATCTCAAAATACTTGAAGGAAAGATGAATCCAGTTTTTAAGAACTCACAGGGGTCTGCAGCTGGGGGCCCATGTGTTTGCACAGGGCAGAAAGTCTCCAAGCAGATGTTGCTGCTCCTCCAGAAACGTGCACAGATATCGAGAAGTATTCTCTTCATAGCTTCCTCCTAAAAGGCAACTGCTAAGTAAGGTGCCATTAACTGGTTTTAGTAGCCAGAACCATAAAGCAAACAATGGGGAGCTGAAGGATCTCAGGCAATGAGTTCCAAGAGGCCCAGAGAAGGAGGGCACTGTGGTGAGAGGCGATGGATGACATCAGAGTCCTGCTGGGGCCGAGACTCTGCTAAAACTCCATATGATGTAAAGAGATGGAAGACACTTTCTATCAACTTCATAACAGTTTTCTAAGGAAAAGCAGCTGCCTCTTACCCTTCTCTCCTGAAATAAAACAGGGCTGCTCCCAGTTTTCCATTTTTGACATTATGTTTCTGTTAAATAGTGCTTTCTGTTGGGGGAAATAGAGGGGGAGATGCATGGAGGTCACCATTCTTACTCTTCCTGTGCTCCTCTCAGAGGGTATTGCCTGAAAGCTGCACTCAGGGCAAGCATGCTATGCAAATCTTCTAGTGGGTTCATCCCACTCCAGCTTCTTCCAACTAACACTGGATCTGGAGAGCCTCGGAAAGCAGCTGGGATGTTACACTTCAGCAGGAACTGACCTTGGGTCACCCCAAGGGATATAACTGGTACCTCTGTAACCTCAAATGACCCCAAGAAGCCAAGTGGGGGATGACAAATGATAGTAAGGCCTAATTCTTGAGCCCCAGGGGGACCCAAAAGTCTTTTTGGGTATCAGGATGATCTCAGTGGATGTCCTGAATCATATTTGGTCCCTAGGTAACTTCAAGGGACACTGTGGGCTCATAGGAACATCTCAGAGGACTTCTGAGAAAGAAATACAGGACAGGATGGGCCTGAGCTGATCTGCAGAGTTAGATTTGGTGCATGGGCATCTGGAACTGACCTCTAGGAGCTAATGTGGCAACCCCAAAATCACATGCACAACATACGTGTCTGGGGGCAGAAGAAGTCAACAGTTAGAACATGGGCATCATCTGTGGTTGCTAATTAGCACACGGAGTTACTTGAGATCACCAGTTAATAGATGGGGTCACTAGAGGTCACCTTTACTCCAAAATTTTGGCTCATGGTCATCTGAAGTCACTAATTATCACACAGAGTTACCCCTGTTCCCAAAATTTCAGCTTGGGGTCATCTAAGACCAACCAGTCATCAGCCCTTTGCTTGGGGTATCAGCTGAGGTCACCAAATCAGCGATTCATTTATAACAACAAGAGTCTCTGCTGAGCATTGTACAAAGACATAAAGCAGAGTTACTGCTGGGGACAGTGTCAAACACATGATTATAAAACCACAAAACTTATTTTATACCATGGTTATTAATTTAAAAAAATCACAGACATGTTCACTATCTATCCAGCTGCTCCTATCCATCACTTTCACTAGGCTGTCCCTTCCAGTCATCCAACACTATTTTAACACTGTATTTTCATCTGCAATATGATGTGAAAGCAAATGCCTGATTTTGTCCTAAAAAAAATGAGAGTAAGGGCAAGAAAAACAGATAGGAATTAATACTTACAATCTTAGGGAGAATTATTTTTCCCAACCATCTACCTCCTTAACCATGCCCTCTTTAACAAAATGTGCTTCCTAAACTTCATTGTCTACTGTGCTCTAAGAACACAAGATACTATACAGGTGCCATAGGTGATATTCTAAGCAGAGAGAAACATGGCAGCTGTTTGCAATCTATGCAATACTACAGAGATCTTCTCTGTAGCACAGAACTAAAACCACATTTTTCAAGCATAAAAAAGAAAGCCAAACCTTGCTGTGTTCAGACCTTCTTGTCTTTAGCCAGGGTTTAGCAGATACATTGGAGATGACTCAATTGTGGTGAAACTGTGTAGGGATGCAGAGCAAACAGGAGTCCTTTTCACTGCCTCAAGGCAGAAACGGCTGCAGCAATGAGAATAAAGGTCTGTCTGGAAGGATAAAACTGTTTGATCAGATCAAAAACATTTTTCAGAAGAAAACTCAGTAACCAGGAAACAAAAATAAAAACTCCTTTTTTAATGATCCAAAATGAGCTGAGTGTGGCTTGGGTTTTAAAAGAAATGAGTACGTTGTCAACACTGCAGCCAAGACACTAGGTATGATTCTTCCCACTTCAGTTAACCACAGCATGTCCATTTGTGTCAGCTGAGACACAGATGGGCCTCCAGCCTACAAACTGCAAATCTCATAAGGAATTAATTAATTGTAGATGGTAAATAACTAATGAAGTAAGGCAATGATTTATATCACATTTAAAGTCACATCCACAGTCATATTGGGCAGATCGGAGTATCCACCAATTCAGCAATTCTGGATTTGTATCTTTGGCACCCTCAGTCATTAGGATAACGTGACTCTTTAGACGATGATATACTCTGCTTGCCAACCCACAGTCCTTCCAGTGAAATCCTGCTGCACCGTGGCAAAATCTGACACCCCAGTGAGAACACAGCCGCTCACAGAAACAAGGTTTCATACTCATCCAAAAACCAGATTCTACCTTCCACTTGCCCTCTATTTCATTCACAGCTTCCTTCTTTCTGCAGTGTTCTACGGCTTCTTTCCTTGGAAACCAAGCTCCTCCTCTTCCTCTTCTACTTTGGGCCTGCACATTCCTGCAGTGGGAACAGGGGCCTAGAAGTGAAAAATAATTCCCCCCAAGGGAGGGAGTTATCTGCTGGTGCTGTGCTAATGATGGGCTGTGGCTGATATAATAGTAATGCTTAAATAAAAGCAGAAAAGGTATGGAACCATGTGCCATGGGGAACTGGGTTGCTTTATAGAAATAAAGGAAGGGAGGAGATGAATAGGTGAGACAGTCTCTCATCACCAGACATGACTTCACCTATAGGCCTTCCTCTTGCCTCACAGCAATGACACTGGCTTTCTTTCACAGCAATTCATGCATTTCAAAGGGCCAATAGCATAAAATGATTCTAAAAATAGGTTAAAGCCTGAAACCAAAAAGCAGCTGTTTCATTAGCAACAAAAGAAGCAGAAGGGGAAATAATTGTAGGACAGAGCTCCCTAAGCGTGCCAAATGACTTGCATTTCACGTATTTTATGCTATCTAACAGACATTCTTCTAGAATCCGGACACATTTCAGATGTACAGTAACTGATACAGCTAGAACCTGCTGTGTGTGCTCTTTTCTCCTTACACCAAGAAAGATTACTGAGAATCAGAGTTCTGAGACATGACACATATCAGCATTCCATGTTATAGGACATCCTATAGGATCATTTTGCACTGGAACAGGATCATTGCTGTGTTCTAACAGCTGGACACGTACTCTGCACTTGTGCTTATGAAGTATCAGTGTCACAAGGTGGATTCTCTGCATCCTACACATCCTTGGACATCTGCACTTCTCCTGTAGAGAAGAAATCCTATCCATGAAGATCAACATTTACCCTTTATCCAAAGCCTCTGCAATTCATCACAGGCCAAGTTCATCATCTATCTTGGAATGACAGCCTGGAAACAAAATGCAAACGGTGAGCAGAACAAAGTGTGATTCAATGTCCTCAGTCCAGCCAGGATTTACTGTGTTAGCTGGCAAGAGAGGATATGGAAACCCATCCTATGTGTGTGAATACACAGATATTCCAGTTTAGAACATGTACTGGATTCAGACCGAGTTTAGGGATGGCAGATCTCAGTGCTCAAGACATCATCAGACAGCTGGTATGCACACTCAGGTCGGAACTGAGATTAAAATAAACATCCAGCAGATTTGTACACCACTGGCAACTACATGGTGTAAAAAGGGACAAAACAAGTTGACGATACACCCTTCAGATTAAAAAGCAAGGGCAGGAAGAGATGCATCAATACTCGAGTTACAAGCAACGCGTGGAAATGAGAAATTCAATCCTAGTTCTGTTAGACACCCGAATTGATCACAAATGCCTCACTCCTCAGTCTCCATATAACCCACGCCTAGGGTCAACTCACCCAGAGACCGTCATAGCAGACATGCCCCCTGTAAGAGCCCTCAGTGGTGGGCCAGCTCATCTTCCCAGTAGTTTGCCAGGCAGGGTATGGGCAGCCAGCAGCCACTCATGGCTTGTGGCCTGTGATGTCCTTAAGGAGTGCAGTTCCCTGAGTACCCAGAGGCTTAGAGATGTGCTACACATGAGTTCTGTTCCCATAGAAAACATCATGAGCCCATGTCAGCTGTGGGAAAATGGTGTGGAAGACAAAGCAGTCTCTCATTATTCTTGTACTTCATCCCTATGGACATGCTTTGCTACATGGGCCTACACCTGGTCCCTGCATATGGACCACCACTGGAGAATTCTTGCTGTTTTCATCAGCTTAGAAACGCTCAGTAGGACCCAGCCTTCCCTACTGCTGCCTCTTCCAACCCACAGCAAGCTCTCCGTACGATGTGGGAGGCAGAGCTGTGTGGGTCACGTACAGGGATCTGTTATTCCAGGTCCCACAGCAGTGACTATTGAGGTGTAGCTGACATTCTTGCCTCTATGCCAAGGAGCCTCTTTGCTTAGTTTCAGCAAAAGGTAAGGAAGGTCAGCAGCCTCAGAGGAGTTGCAACAGCATTGCCTGGTCTGGCTGCACCAAGAGGGGTTCAGACAGAGAGCCATAAGGAAAAGGAGGGCTGGGATAGGGCAAGGGAGAAGAATTTGTCAATAAAACAGCAGATACTTGAGAGAGAAGGCAACTAAAATTGCTTTTCTTTTTCTGGCTAGATGGAGCTTGTACAGATGGAGACCATACTGCTCCTAGACAAGGACCAATGATACTTTGGACAGCACAAAATGACCACAGCCAATTGAAGTGTTCAGCTGCCAAAGTCACACCTGAAAACATGCTGCTATCTGGGCAAAGTAAGAAAAAGTGCTTTCTGCACTGCCTCTCTCACTGCTTGCCTCAGTTTTAGCCTTGGAAGACACCCAGTGCTTTAAGGACCTAGGCAGATGGGGTAGAACTGATCCAAATAAATCAATTAAGAGGTCCGCATCTGAGCTACTTGGATTAGACTCTCTCTTGAATTATTAACGGACATCATACAATTCATCATGCACTAAAATAGAGAGCTAAAATAGGACAGGTGAGTCATGCCTAAAAATAGATAATCACTTCCATTAACTAATAAGGGAAGCCTGGAGTGCTCTGTTCAGCTGCAAATGTATCTACATCATGGGTGTCTGAGGTGGAGAGAAGTGAATCCTATCCTAGGTTATTGTCAGTAGCAGGAACAACTCCTTTTCCAAGAGCCTGCAAATCCACTGGGACAAATACTTGTGCTGTGCTTTGCTGCCTTTCTCTGGCTGCCTCCCCCTAATTGAGTGCAAAGCCCAGCCAAGGGCATGACAGCCAAGGCTGAGATACACGGCAGAGCTCCCTTCTCTTTTGAGGTACGTTTCAGCTGTATGCCTCTCCTGGAGATCAGAGCTACTTTTCTAAAAGCCAAGGCTTTTAGACTTGGCTCCACACCTGCAACAGTGCAGAAGAGCTAAGTGCCACGTGTCAGATGAGTGGCCATGGAACACAGTGCTCCTGTTGTTCCTGCCAGCCCCCTCCTGCCATAATCAAGGGTCAGTCCCACAGTAAGCTCCCAAAACTAACACTTCATTGTGATCCTGCGAAGCAGGAGAGAGGAGCTGTAGGAATAGAGATGGTTGCCTTGTGATTATCTTCAAGGTAGGTGCTGAAGAAGAGAGAGAGTCCCAGTGTGTCAGGCCAGGTGGTTTAAAGACAAAACTGCCTGGTGGTGACCTGGAGGGATCTTTATTGGCAGGAAAGCCACCTTTGGGGCTGAGAAGCAAATTGTGCTCTCAAAGAAATGCTCTTATAACAGAAGAGAAAAGACTTAACCTTGCAGGGCCTGAAAAAATAATTGGGAAGACTTGCATGAATTTGAAAGCTTCATTTATCCATGTCACTATGCCACCTCCAGAGAGGCTGTGGTGGGAAACCGAGCTGCCAGAAAAGAATGGGAAAATAGTTTGGACCGCACAGCCTAATCCAGAAATCATTCCTGACTTCTGTTTCAATTCCAAAATTAGCAGGGTTTCTTTACATCAAATCTCCCACATCCCTCTAATATCACAGCATTTTTCTCATGATCACCGCTCCTCCATGACCACATTGGTACTAGTATCTGTTTTCACCAAGGGAGATAATGACTCCCCAGGTGAAGACACAGTGAGTGCTACTGAAAAAGCCCTTAGTTCATTGTTAGGTTTGCCCAGACAAAATCCTTTTCCTCAGGGAGAAGATGGATGATATTCTCGCTGTGTATTAAGATTTTTATCTGGAGTTACTATGAAGAATTAGCTTTCCTCCTCAGCATGCCCAGACAACTAGTTGTCAGTAAACATCTATGGCTACTGTGTGTCTTCTTTGCCCACATTTCCCTTTTCCAGCTCCCAGCCTCTGGACCATTGCTATCACCCAAGATAACCAATCCTTCACTGACAATGTCCCAGAGCAGAGCTGCACTCATCCTAGTAAATCTTGATGCTGGCCAGCAATCCTCTGCTACCATGCAGTAACGAGGGAACAACTGTTTAAACTCACTGTTTATGCATCTAAAGGACCTCTGGGCACTATTGCAGATCCACTTTTAAGTACCTGTTTGTACAGATAGAGAATATAAAGAATTTAGTCAAAGAGACTTCGGAGTCATCAGTAACTTGACATTGCAAAAATGTAAGCCTTCTGGGTGACTATCCCAATGAGTGCTGTGCAGATTCTTGGTAATTAGTCTTACAAACACCATCATTAAACTTTAAACTAATATAAAGAAAATGTGCAACTGAGCATGCTAATAATAACACAAGCCAGTTTGTTATACTGAATGTCTCCATAAAGATATTCTTTGTAACACCTTTGGCACAGCTGGGACCTTGCATAATTAAATTTGATTTCACCTTCTTACAACTCTAAGCATAACTGGAGATTTCTAATTAGTTACAATTATTCTTTTAGAAATGTGTTTCTATTTAGTATAATCTTGTATTCTTCTAGCCAAATGCCATATGTATTTATTATTATTATCTCCTACTGACAGCTTTTTAACTGAGACACTTTGACCGAGATAAAGAACTATATGCCTCCCAACCACCACTCTATGTGTGGCATCTGTTTTGGGTGGTAAAATAATTTACTAAGTGAAAAATAGCAGTTTATCGAGATAAGATAATTTTCCATTCTACTATTTTAAGTAGAGATAAAAATGCAGACTGATTATCTTCTAAATCTAACATTTCCACACCCCACCCCACCAAAAAGCTGCTAATAAAGTGGCCTCATTAATGAGACTTCCTTACCCAATTGTGTTTCCCTTCTGCCTAAAACAGCAGACTAGTAAGCTGCAGTTCCCTCTCAATGTCTACAATAGCTGCCTAGCTGGCATGCTCAGGAGCACTCCTTGTACCACTCAGTGGGAGACCCAAGACCAGGAAACTCTGTGTCCAAGAAACCCACCCCAGTAGCAGTAAAATATGGTCTAGCATAGGGACAGCCCCTAGTGGTCTCTGTCGGTGCAAAACAACCCATGCTCCTATGCTACCTGTGCTCTGAAGCCATGTGGTGCCAATTACAAGAGCAATTAAGCAAAAAATGCCTGTTGTCGGCACAGTTGTGCCCCAAGCCGAAAAAGCCCAGATGTGTTCTCTCACAGAGTTCATTCAAGCAAGAGGCAGAGGTTGAATTACCAGCTAAAATGGAAACAGACAAAAAGTGATAAATTGGAGAACAAACCACTGGAACTTATTTACTTCTTGAGGAATTAATGAACCCCATGAGCTCATAGGTTGCAAAGCAAATTAAATAAATGTCTTTCCCTTTTAAAATCTGGGGAATTACAGCAAGTGGAATTGACTTTATGCTTGTCTTCCCTCTAATTCACTACAGGTAGCAATCCGGTGAAATACAGAAGGGAAATGGCAAGACAAATCTATATCAAAATGAAAACAACATTAAATGAAGGAGTTGAAGCAGGTCAAGGAATAGTGCATAACTTTAAAAATTACATAATTTATTTTGTCATACTTACTATTTCCTTACTTTATATTCACAGATGTAGGCCACAGTATGCCTTAGGAGCTGATTCTATCACACGAGACTTTGAAAAGATCGACCAGCAAGTTAAAAGTAAATAAAGTTAGAAAAGCATTTATACTTACCACATATACTGCAGGGTCTCAATGCTTTCTAGGGCAGTGCTGTATCTAACTTAGTTTGCAGTTTTCTCATCACCAAGCATTCAGAAATTCTATATGTAACATGTACATCATGTTACTAAAATAAATAATGAGTTTACTTTACTTACTTGCAGATTTTGATGCATACAGGTTGTTTATTCTCCATGTTTTCCACATTGCTTTTTCTGGACAGGAGCCTTAGAAATTTACTTTGGGGGTAGGGGAGAAAGAAGCTAAAGTTTGAGGTTACAGTGTTTCAAGAAGCATACCAAGCCCTTCCCCCCAGCATTTTTAGGTTAATGACACAATTGTAGTGCTTGGCAATAATACTAACAACAAAATGGGTTTTTGTAGGCTTAGTCTCAGATTCAGTCTCTTTTCTCCAGAAATATACCTGACAAAATTGGTTTAAACAATTCAAACGGTTAAAATATTGAAACTTTGAGTCTACCATGATACTTCTGGACGCTGACACCTGAAAGACAACCTGTATTAAAATTAAGACTGTACTAAAATCTGTAAAATTTTGATTTCTAAAACGAACAAAATAATTTTTTATTTATAAAGCTATTTTGGTACCAAAAATGACTTGTTTATGGAATATAGCAGGATCCAGCTCACACAATATTAACATGCCAACATCACTTACGATAGATTAAACAGGAGGTTTCACTTTTGGCATATAAAGCTGTCTATTCTAGGTCACTGACAGTAACCCTCTGCCATGAAGCAGTAATAAGCTTTATAGTTTAATTAAAATATTACTTTTCCTTTTGTGTATTCACGATGATTTCTTATCCTGTTCTCTTATTTGGCACAACTACTTCATTATTGATGTAAAGCAGCAATTTGAAATTTAATGATTAATTTTCATGTAAATCTTTCTTGTCTAAATAATTGATGGGAAAGATGAGCAGAGGCGTTTGGAGTCAGCAGTTGTTGTTCCTTCTGCTTCTTCATATCTCTGCAGTAGTAGCCTCTGTCAAGCCCCCTAGAAAACACACGTTTTGGGGGAGATGGCTTGAATTCCCCAGCCTTGTATCAGTCCAGATGGGGAATTATCTGAGTACAAATCTCTGCTCTGTCCTCCAAAAGCTGTACCTTCATCCTGCCTTGCATATGGTTAAGTACCTGATTTTGCATAAACCCCTCAATCTTCTGCATCATAGGGAGGCTGCAAAGCTGCAGATAGCTGATCCTGCAGAAGCCTAATTTGTCCAAATGCCTATCAAAAAATGCTCAAATTTAGGAAAAAGGCCAGACAGCAAAATGCTACTGCCCTGCAGCATAAACTGTGCTTGACAGTCAGGACTGAGTTGTGCTCTGTTCCTTTGCAAGGATATTTATTTGCTGGATTCACAGATGTTACTTCTGAATATCCCAAACTACTACCATAGCACTGAAAATACTCCATCTCCATCTTCATCCAAATTCTCCAATCCCTGATTTTCATTATTCAGTAATTCCTATTAACATATATGGCACAAGCCTGTAATTAATCCCTGATTGTCCCTTAAACCCCAAGGGAGAAACTATCTGGATCTACCCAGGCATCTCCTGGGAGAAGCACCAAGTCTTTTCCATGGTTTTAATACAGCTTGCATTATGTGATTTTCACAGCAATTAATATATTAAATAAAATCATAGAATGACCTCCTTTCATAATGTTTAAGTTTTAAATTTCATTACAATCTAAAGAAAATACTCTGGAGTAGAAAACAGGTTATTCTGAGAAAGAAATGTCAGCGGCTTCCTCCTACTCTGCCCTGCTAACATTTTAATATATAAGTATTCTCTTTAAAAGTTAAATAGAATTGTAAGCTGTAAGAGGGAATAAATGTTATGAAGATAAAAATCTCTATTGCCATTTAAGTGATAAGTTAAAAAAAGCAACCATCTTTGCATGCTTGGGGGTATTTTTCCCTCAGAAGTCACTTTTTAATCTGATTTAAAGCCAATTAAGTCTGAACATCTAAAATGAAGAACAAGTCTTTGAATTTATGTATAACTGATTTAACTAATCACTGTCTTACTGCAGAGCTACTAAGCAAACAAACTATGAAAAATAAAAGTGAAATTAGATCCAAATCGCAGTCAACCTTGATTTTGTTTTTAAAATAAATAAATGATCATCCTGCACAAAGCCTGGGCCTCTATTTTCTACCAGCCAGTCAAAGCTGCAGTTATTAGATTTTAAAAATAACAGTGAAAAATTATTTTATAGTTAAAAGTTTTGAACCTCACATTTTGGACAGAAAGCACATGTGTTCCTCGAGAAATCCTCCTCCAGACAAACTGAGGACATCGAAGCAACTGGGGAAGTCCAACTCCTTCACCAGCTATCCTGATTTTGCCTGGCCCTGCATTTGCTGCTTGGCTTCTGCAGTGTCTTACATCCTCTTTGACCAAGCGTGCTGGCTGGCTGCTCTCATGGGAGCTGTCCTTCCATCCCTCAGGCTCTCCTTCCCCCTCGAAGGAGGCGACGGTCATCGGAGCCCGCCGGACTCGCGGCTCTGGCACAACGGGCATCCCCAGGCTCCTGCCCGCCCCCGGGGTCAGCCAGCACTGTGTCCCGTCCTCATCCACGACCGGCTGCGAGCGCTGCAGGGGAGGGCTGCTCTCCTCACTGCGAGGAGAACCCGAAGGACACGTAGGAAATACAACCTTTTCATCCTCCCCTGTGAGCTCCTTCCTCATTTGCCAGCGCTGATGCTGAATGCGAATCAGCTCGGGCTCCAGCAGCCTCAGGCTGCCTTCTTCAGGTAATTAGTCCAGGTGTCCCATGCTTTACTCTGACTTTCTCGTAAATCGATCAACTTTGGTAACCCACTGATATTTCAGAAGTGTGTCTGAGTCCTGGAAATCTCAGTTCCTACCACATCTTATCTGTAAGCTGAAGCAAGATTGTGTTACTGTCATTGTACTGTAGCACGGTGAGTGTTACAGAATTCATAACTGTATAACTACAGGGAAAGGGAGTAACTTTAAAGCTCCCTGTCATACAATACCTTCCTTTAAAGTTGTTGTCTGCTTCATATGTGGAAGCCCCTGTCTCATCAGTGAGATGCCTCTGGAATACTGCCAGAGACCATGTGGCTCAATGCCTGATAAGGCAGCTTTCTCGCTGTGGATCACAGGCTCCATAGCTGCAGGCAGAACTCCTCCCAGACAGATTAGTACAAATTAACGTGTGCATCCAGCAATCTTGCTGACATTTTTCCTTCCCCTCTCACACACATCCTCCTGACCATTGGAACTGGGGTCACAGAGATTGCATCTAAAAAAGCACTATGCAGGTGCAGCTAATTTCTGAAATACCTATCAGCTGTCTATCATAGCTCATATCCAGCTGCAAATGCTGTTTGCAACAGCTCAGAAACCCTGCAGCTATTCAGCCAGGGCAGTAAGAGCAAAGATGACAAGCTCAAAATGATAGCTCTTAACCCATTGCCTCATTCCTTTCCATGAAATAAAGCTTTTCCTCCTCCCCTTGTGAACTATGTAACAGATTGCAAAGTTTCCGGAGAGCAAAAAGTGGGAAATCTCACATATGTGCCTTGGAGATAGGTCTTAGGTGTGCATATGAGGAAAGAAACTCACTCAGACTATTTATTAAACCCCAGCACAGTTCTGTGCATCCAGCTCGGTGCCGTGGCAACAGGCAGCAGTCGGCTTCTGCTGTCATTTGTCTGTGCTTTTTCTCAAGGTTTAAGTGAAAGGATCGCTCAGCTAGAGGTCATCTTCCTTTTTTTAATATTTTTTTTGATAGTCCAAATTTTACCACAGGTTAAATGTAAAACTTCAGTAATTTTTAAGCCACTTGAAGATTCTCTCATTCAGTCTGTAACATATAAACGTTCCAATTTCTCATCTTGTTTGCAGTCCCTTCCTAATAACCCTTGACACTGAAGAGGATTAAGCAACAGATGATTTTTGCAAACCATATCATACTTGCCAAGCATTAACTGAATGCCATTAAAGATCCAAGCACCTCAGTTGGAATTGCAGGTATTTCTCTTCCTGCACACACAGCACTGAAGAGCTCACAGGAGACAGCGGAAATGCAAGAGATTGCAATGCAAACAAACTCCAGGTTAGCTCCCAATGTTTTGTCAGGGATGGTTTTAGTCCTGCACCTCTCCATCCCAGGAATCAGCCAGCCATAAGAAGTGGGTTTCCTAAATTACCGTGGTGCACTGTAAGCTGCCCCAGTATCGCCCTTTTACCTGGTATCTTTAGATGTATTGTAGTCCAGTTAGCCAAGGTGTCAGGAGGGAACATATTTATGTCCTTCTTTCTTTTAAGAGCGATATATTAGGTGATTCTTTTTCTCCTAAACATTTACAACCAGAAAAATTGAAAGAAAAACATACCATCAAGAGATTTGAACTATTTCCTCTCTGCTGTGGAAAAGAGTGAATTAGTTAAAAGGTAATAAAAAGTGATGGATTTGTGGGAGAGCAAAATTAGCTGTGATATATTTTAAAGTACTTTTGATATATTTATTAAAAGTCAAGATGTGCTTCAAAAGAAATCCCAGTGCACTTTCAAGAAACTGCATGGCTTAAAAAAGATGCACTTAAGAAATGAATCAACACTTCTTTTTTTCAAATTTGCATTGGGATTTATCAGTGTAGCACCAGTAGTAGGGAAGGTTTTGTTGCAGCATTCTAATTAGCACAGATCTTATCTAAGTTTGAGCACTCTTAATTCACAACAATAGAAAGAGATGGGTTTATGTACAAGATATTTTTACAGTATTTAGAATGGAATAGTTTTCCCCTCCCCTGCCTATATTGCAGTCCCTGTAGAAAATGCAAAGAAAAGAAAATAGGGTGGACACTGCTGATGGCAATGCACCAGTGAGGTGGCATTCATTATCTTCTCCCGCATAATTACATTTAGGTATATCACCATTTTAAATATAGCATAAGCAGTCGATTAACTTCTATTTTCCCCTTATAAGCCCATAAACAGACTAAAGGAAAACAAATGGGGGAGGGAGGGGTGCTGAGGGAGTGAGGCAAGGAAGGAGGAAGGCACAATTTAGGAATCGCCTGAGACTGCAATTGATTAGGAAAAACAAGGTATGGAAACTCATACACACACAAATACACTCCTGTTATTCAAGGCTCATCACATCTTCCAGAGGACAGTTTAATGGCCACTATCTATCTTGACCAGATGAAGTTCCTTTTCTTAATCCCCAGTCCTCTTAAACGTGAATCCACTGCTATTTAAGTTTGTCACAAAATATTTTACTTGCTTTGCCATGGTATTACCTAATCAGTGAGTATATTATATCATAATAACTTGTATGTGTTCCCTTTGGCACAGGAGCAGAGGACAGGTAACTCTGCCTTCCTGAGCTAGCTATAAACCACGCTATTTAAACACTAATGAAGAAATCATACAAGACAAGAGACCCTGGTCCTCATTCTGGATTAATATCATGGAAAGACAGATCCTTTCTGCTTTAGCAAACCGAATTTTTTCTCTCCTCTCCCCTCCACTGTTTACTCAGTGCCTTTACAATGCCTGTACCAGGCAGAACAAGCCATTTACCTCTCAGACACAGGAGCCACATTTGGGGATGCCTTGTGGGGGCTCCCGAGGCTGGGGTGGAGGGGAAGCTGGGCACAGGCACTGCCAGACTAGTTCTCCGGCTATGGAACTGCCACTGCTCACCAGACCACGTGGCTCCATGGAACACACCACAGCCTCCAGGAATGTCCACTGGGATAACACTGAGCAACAACTCACAAGCTGGATCAGCATCTGGCAAGTTTGAGAGTCTAACCTGCAAAAGAGGCAATGATCAAAAACTGAGTTAAATTGACAGTAAAAAACCTATTAGAGTTCCCATGCCTGCCACACTCTAGGTGCATAAATCATGGCAGGTGTGTGTCACTGACCTGTAAGAAGTCTGTTTCCTTTGAAGAACAACAGCTTGAGTGAAAACTATCTTGTCAAGATATAATGGCCTCCCTTTCCCCAGCCCAAACTGAGTAAAGCTATTAAAAGCTACCAGAATATAAAAGGCAAAATATTTACTGCATGGTTATTTACACATGCTACATAGTCACCTTGAATTATAATATCACTCCTGCTTTTAGCTGCATTTTTAACCTTCTAGAATCCTCTTTTCTTCAAGCCAAAAGAGAACAATAAAGAAGCTAGTATTTCATTGTATGCTCAGAGACTGCTAAAAATTCTGTGATTTCAAGTTCTGCTAACACAGAACATATTCAGTATTTTGCTAAACTACCTGTATGTATTAAAAGTAAATGGTAAAGCAACAGGGCTCTATCTGTGGTATTAGAATTGTGAACTTTTGGAGTTTTTTGACAGATAGAGAAATTATAAATATCAGCGAATATTCCTCAGTGCTTCACTGATGTTCCCCCTGAGCAATTTGTTTACTGCTTCAGGATATTAGACAGCCATATATTTTACTTTTCCTGGTAGTAGCCAATTTGCAAGAAAGCAAGTAATATAAAAATAGCTATTTACTCAGTAACAAGGAGTACAGTACATTATCACTCAACATTGATGTTGTTAGAGGATAGCAAATCGATAATCAGTTCTTATTCTGTAACTTTGTAAACCATCTGCTTCTATCATTGCTAAGCGTGTTCTGCTGCAGCAAAGCTGTTACTGCCATACTAACAAACAATTTGCTTTATAATGTCTAAAGACAATGTTGTATCAAAAGCCTTCTAATCACCTCACCGTTTAAATAAATGGAGTGGTTGGGTTGTACAGAGATTCTGCAGAGAGGGATAAATTGTAACTCCCAGCTACACCCTTGCCAGAAAAATATTTTGTTTACCTTTCAAATGCAGAGTTTGTGTTTATATGGTCTATTATGTTATTAGATCCCACATGGCAATTTTATTATTACCATTTATCACAAAATTTGAGCAGGCTCAAGATGTGTATCTGAGAGCAATGTGCTCCAGTCTCACTCCAAAGATCTCTTGCTCTGCTCAGCTGTCTAGAGGTGAGTGGTCAGCTCAGCTGTGTGCCTCAATTCATGACCCAGCATTCCCTGTAGAGGCCCTCAAAGGTACCTACTGCTTTTCACTAAACATCTATAGACCTCAGTACTCTTTTAAGGTACAGTTTTATTAAACATCTAACATCTGAGAACAACTTGGGAAGAACTGTACTGTCATTGTAAAGTCTCATGCATCCCATAGAATGCTCAAGAAACATTCTACTGGGGATGAAAGTGGGAATGTGGGGTGCGAAAGGCAGAACTGCAAGCAGTTCACCAAGCTCCAACCCTCCAGTAATCACTTTTAAGCTGCCACTAGAGCCATTGGTTTCCTCATCGAGTTGGCTGCTCATTAGAAAGAAATGGGCAATGCAGACTCGGGATCCCAGTCCTGCTCTGTTTTACCCACAGCCCTTTGCTTCTGCAATAAATCTCGTCTTTACAACTCCAGCCAGGAAATGCCATGCTGCTGACTGGCTGCTCTGCCTTCCTGGCCCCCTGCCCTGGCACAGCCCTACTCTCATGGGGTAGTCACAGCTCCAAGACCCCGGCTCCTGCTCTTGGACATTCTCTCAGGGGCCAGGATCAGGTTATTTTCTAAATAAAATCGTAAAATGTGGAAGTAGTTTCCAACCTTGTGTGTCCACATTCTAAAGACAAACAATAATATAAAGAAAAGGAAAAAATTTAATTGTATTTTAGTGTATTGACTCCTCTGGACTCCTTTTCTTTGCTTCCTTGGCTTAGGAGCCTTTCCTATAAATCACTTTCACATTTAGTGTCACCAGCTTCACAAATTCATTCGTCTTTGCTAAAAGCATCATCGCCTGTGTTGATTTTACCTGGCTCTTCCACCCATGTGTTTTTCCTGCATGTTCCTCTTCTAATTTAAACTGCCCAATGACATCATATTTTCAACATTAAGTAATATTAGTTTTATTTGCTTGATTTCAGCTTCACTTTTCTCTCATGCAGAAAGCCAAAGGCATGTTTATAACCTAGATTACTCAGCGATGTTCCATTGCATACTTGATAATTGTTTTCTAGTTCCTGAACTGCTACCACTTCTTTGCATCTGGTGCCAGCCTGAGCTTAATAAACCATTTATTTTTGCTATAGGCAGTACTCTCACGTCATAAAAAATGCAGAAATCTCATTCTGAAGTTCCTGCTTACTTGACATGTTTATTTTCTTTTTGGTTCTTTCCCTTCCATTTGCAAGCTTTGACTTAAATCTTTTGCTTCGATTACTAAACATCACCCTACATATATAGAAAATTTCATTAACCAGGATCTTTTTTACAATTCTGCAATTGTAAAAGCTGCAATTTTTGACCACCTCTGAACTGAGAGGCTTCATTGAAGCGCAGTAGTGGGTTGGAGCTGAGTTGATTGACGTGTGTTTTGGCCAATTGCGCTTTTCCGAATTTGCATGTTTAAGCGTTGTAGAAGAGTGGGAAGTGCGAGTTGTCCCAGCTCTCCCGCGGGGCAGCGGGGGGGGGGAGGTGGGGAGGAATGGGCCCCGGGCTCCGTCTCTTAGAGCGGATCCGGGCCTCTCCCCCTCCTCGGCGCCTGTGAGGAGACGCTGCGGGAGAGCCGTCCCAGAGCCGCGGGAAGCTGCGAAACGACCATGAGCTGCAGCATAGCCAAGACCATCCAGCATGGCTTCTGGAGACTGCGGGACTTCCCTTCTACCCGCCCCCGCCCCCGCCCCCGCTCCGCGCCGATCTTGCGGGAGCAAACAGATCTGGTCTGTCTGCTAGTGCCAGTNATCCGGGCCTCTCCCCCTCCTCGGCGCCTGTGAGGAGACGCTGCGGGAGAGCCGTCCCAGAGCCGCGGGAAGCTGCGAAACGACCATGAGCTGCAGCATAGCCAAGACCATCCAGCATGGCTTCTGGAGACTGCGGGACTTCCCTTCTACCCGCCCCCGCTCCGCGCCGATCTTGCGGGAGCAAACAGATCTGGTCTGTCTGCTAGTGCCAGTTCAGAAACCACGTTTAAGCAGAAGAAAAAAAACTCCTTTTTCCTCAAAATATTAGGGAGACTTTTAAAACCTGCATTGCTAACCACAATCTCATGTTGTGTCATCCTTTGTGCAAGTTTCGTAAATGGAGGGGTGTGTTGGAAGAGAGGGGAGTGTGTTTTATTGCTGTAATTTCTATAATTTCTTTTTATCTTTAGTTCTGTTAGTAATAAAACTTTCTTTATACTGTACTTACCCAAGTGCGTGCCTGTTTTGCCTCGCAGATTTTTTTTTTTTTTGTTTTCCTCAATATCATTGATTTCCCCTTATGCAGAATAACAGATTTCATGGGGCTTGGCACGTAGCCAGCTCAAACCGCGACAAGCTCCTAACTCCTCCTTATTTTTAAGCTATCACAAGTAATTTTATCTGTTTTGAAGTTTTATCTGTTTAAAGTTTGATAATCACACAGGTCAGTCACACATCACAAATTTTTAACTTTACTGTTTTCCTGATCAGTTTATTTCACTTTGATTACATTGGTGAAAGATAATTTTGGATAGGATGTATTTTCTGCATAAAAATGTGTCTGCATGCACTGTTACAACAGACCATGGTGCAGTGAGACCCCACCGTGACCTAATGGCATGAGTGCTAGGTGAGTAGTTTTTCTGCATTAGAGCTAGTGCTATGAATTTGCCATTGCTCCTACACTATAGCATTCCCACTATGAACTAAAAGCACTAAATGTACACTTTCGTATTTGTTTTCTCAGTGCTAAAGATGTAATGTGTTTCTCTTTAGGGTCTCTTCCTTATTTTCTGGGTGTTGGGGGCAGGGTCCTCGCAGGCTCTTTTTTTCCTGCTTACAGTTAGGCACCAGGGTTGGCCACCTTTTGGCATAAATTCAGGGCAAAATCACTGACAGGGAAGTAGGTCAGTACAGGCACTACTGCTTTCCAAATACAGGCCCATCTCCAGCATCAGCTGCCTTCCAAAAGCTCTCAAACTCCCATAAAAGGAGTTAGATTCTAGCACATTATTTTCAGTGAAGGCTCAGACACACACTGAGCTTGGCCTGGACCAGAAACATCAATCTTTTAGATCACCAACGGACCCTCCTTAAGTGGCCCAAACACCGCCTGCCTAGCGGGGCAGCTGGGCTCCCCAGGTTCAGCCCACCCCTGGAACCCAGGCTTTCCTCAGCAATTCTGCTGACATGAAGGGAGAGGCACACACCAAAGAAATCCTCAGAGAAATCATAGGAAGGCTTGCTTGGGTTCAAAGGGACCACCTACAGATGCCACCTACTTAGCCAGGTTGCTCAAAGCCCCATCCAGCCTGGCCCTAAACATTTCCAGAGATGGGGCAGCCACAGTTTCTCTGTGCAAGCTCTTCCAGTGCCTTGCTACCCACTGAGAAAGAATTTCTTCCTAACATCTAATAGAAATCTCCCCTCTTTTAATTTAAAACCATACCCCTTGCCCTGTCACTATCTCCCTGTGCAACGACTCACTTATACATCAGCTTGTTCCACCAGCTATCCCCTCACAACGCTGGGCCTGCCTCCTTGGGCATCAGCCCACGGCACTGGCAGGGTGGAGAGTTACTGACAGGAATAATATAAGTTCACACTGACAATCCCGAATCACTGAAAAATGTACATTTTCAAACACACACATTTTTCTAAAGCTTAGCTCTTAATTTTAGCACAGCTGGGGTATAATTTTTGAACATGTAGGACTGACATTTCTCATTGCTATCCTTGCACTGGATCAACTCATCTGAAATAGATGACATCCATCTATTTGCACTTGAAATAGTATTACTCACACTAGAAAAGCTCCTCTGTAAATAATATCTCAAACATTGACAATTGACTTTGAATGAGATGGCTACTCAGAGGTGAAAAAGTCATCCAGGATATTTTCTTTTTTCCCCAATTGTAGAGGATATATATGTGCACACCATAATCCCATCTATCTTACAAGAGTGCTTTAATTCAGGAAGAAAAATAGCTTTGAACGTTCATGCTGAGCAATACTTAGACACAGCTTCACTCCCTTGAACTCCACAGGCATACAGAACTGCAGCCAACATTTGTGATTTACACCATCCTGCATATCCCAAAATACTTCCTGATGATGCCTGAGGCTTTTGTTAAGGATTGATGTGAGTCTGCTCTCAGGCTCATCTGTCCTCTCTTCTACCAGTCTATCAACTTGTCTTCAGATACAACTGAGTCCTTGGTTTACTAAACGAATTTTTGGATACTGCTGAGCCAGTTCGGAGAACTCCAGGCAGAAAGGACATGGAACAGATGATTCACAGGGACAGTCTGGAGTCACTCTTTCAAATGCCAGAGATACAGTTCCCTTGTTCCCTGAGATAGTAAATACTTAAGCAAGGCATCGTTTAAAAAAAAGAATGCCTGAAAGGCAGGTAACTGGTTTGGTCTGCCTTCCTTTAATAACAAAAGCAGGTTTTTGGAGACTGAGGCCCAGATTATGCAATAATTCTAGCTATGGGTAGTATAAAACAAAGTGACATTTAAATAAAAAAAAAAAAAAAACAAACAAAAACCTGAACAGTTATGGTTCCAAATTTCCTTTTACTCTAGGCATAAAAAAAAATACCTTTTGCTTAGTTCTCATGTTATCTGCTCAGTCCCTGTTCAGGCTGTAAGACAGTCTGAGAGATCAGCAAAATAATCAAGGAAAGTGAAGAATAAACTGTAAAGAAGGGAACAATCCCTTTTTGTTCTAAGTAGAATTAAAATACTTCCAAATTCAAAAGACAATTTAGTAATACCTATTGGCATTACTAATTAGCCCACTGAGGTAACTGCTTTGCTATACACTTACTTACCACGCGGTCCTGGGAAGCTCATCCTTAACCACTACTGTCCAAAACGCTAGAAAAGGAGGTTAATTCCTGGTGTTTCTGGCATTTTTAAGACACCAGCAGAAGACACCTTCCAAAGAGTTTTTCCTGATTTTAGTTTGGAAGATGCAGAGGAATGGAGCTTATTGCTCTGCTCTGCTTCACCCATGAAGAAGGACGGACACACAATTGCTGCCACAGTGCTGCTCTCAGCTTTGTGAGGGCGTCCTCCAGGCACTCCAGTGCTGCAACCACCACATCCCACCCTGAGCACATCCCACTCACGGTACCCACGCCCTCCCACCACCCCTCTGCCAGCAGTGGGAGCTCATGGCTTGAGTCTCAGCAGCCCAGACACTCTCCAAAGGCTTCCAGTGCTGTAACAGTAGAAAAAGAGAAAAATACAGCAAAAGTATGTTGCCCAAGACCACACAAGAGACATTTCCTTCTGATTTTGAGAAAGTGCTGGTCATAGTTTCTAACAAATACTATTTTTGTATGAAAACCTGCACAAAGGGTGACTTCGTGCAGCAGTTCTCAAAGCTGTTTTCTACCCTGCAAACCATACATTAAATTTGTATGGCTAATGAATGAACTAATCAGCTAACTATTTAATACAAATGTGAGTAAACAGACAAAACTGTGTTCAGGTTGAAAAATCACCTCCTTGCTTGGGTTCAAAGGGACCACCTACAGATGCCACCTACTTAGCCAGGTTGCTCAAAGCCCCATCCAGCCTGGCCCTAAACATTTCCAGAGATGGGGCAGCCACAGTTTCTCTGTGCAAGCTCTTCCAGTGCCTTGCTACCCACTGAGAAAGAATTTCTTCCTAACATCTAATAGAAATCTCCCCTCTTTTAATTTAAAACCATACCCCTTGCCCTGTCACTATCTCCCTGTGCAACGACTCACTTATACATCAGCTTGTTCCACCAGCTATCCCCTCACAACGCTGGGCCTGCCTCCTTGGGCATCAGCCCACGGCACTGGCAGGGTGGAGAGTTACTGACAGGAATAATATAAGTTCACACTGACAATCCCGAATCACTGAAAAATGTACATTTTCAAACACACACATTTTTCTAAAGCTTAGCTCTTAATTTTAGCACAGCTGGGGTATAATTTTTGAACATGTAGGACTGACATTTCTCATTGCTATCCTTGCACTGGATCAACTCATCTGAAATAGATGACATCCATCTATTTGCACTTGAAATAGTATTACTCACACTAGAAAAGCTCCTCTGTAAATAATATCTCAAACATTGACAATTGACTTTGAATGAGATGAATGAGAATGACAATTGACTTTGAATTTCACCTCCCCAGCTGCAAATGTACTCTAAAAATAATTGGTTTTCTTTAACCTTAGCAGGTAAGTTTACCATTAAAATTAGTGCTTACCTGAACATATTTTGGTGATTCTCTGATTCTAATTTCATAGATGTTAAGTAAGGATTTCCTATTTTGAGTCTAGAGACACAGCAGTAGCAAAACGCACACAGTCTAGCACCTGGATAAATACTTGGCATAATATTCAGGTAGGAAAACAAATCTGCATATTTAATACTGCCAAAGGGAATCTGTCAAAACCAGTGCAGAGAAGCACTGGATTACATCAAATATATTTCCAATTCTTGCTCGAGGAAAAGTAGATTTAGAGTTAATCAAACAGCAATCAATCAACTACATTATTAGAAGACAGGATTTTTCAGCTCTGCTTTAAATTAATGAAAAGACCTTGGCTCTGCTTTGTGTTTGAGTGGTGGTGTGATCTGCTGCAGAACCCTCTAAGCCTTTCCTCACTGAAGTGGATCTCCATGAATAACCACCAGGCACTCAATAATAAAGAGCTTTGGGATAGGTAAATGTGTAGGGATGACATGAGGAGTCATTTGAAAGAAATTACAGAAGAGAGAGGACAGCTATCATTGGGTTTGTGTATCTCATGTAAAATAGTGTCCAGCCCTGCAGAACCAGTGGCTGTAAACACAGAACCACCTGAACACCAGGGCCCTGGCCAGGTAACTGCACCCTCTCCCCTTTCCCAAAGGGGTTTCTCCCCACGAGGGCAGAGGCACTTACAAGAAAGAAGCCCGAATCAGTCCAGATCCTGTTGCACCTACTTCTGTCTCAAAGAGAACTTAGTAAGGCTTACTTCCCCAAACCACTCAATTTCAATCAAAACACTCAAATGAAACAATCTCATGTAAAAATTTAGGAAATCAAAAATTCAAGTGTAAGGCACTGCTGAAGCAAAAACTTGGCTCCCAGTCAGAAATCCACCCATCAGAATTCAGTGCATCTCTCATACTGCACAGTTGAAGTAGCAGTAAAAAATTTAAATGACAGATATATGGTTTTGGGAACCTTATTTTAGGCTTGTTTGCTTGTGGTTTTTTTTTTTGACAGAGCATGATTTTTGGCATCATGGATCCATGTGTTGTCAACCTCCTCATGATGGGTTTCATTAAAAAACCCCTGAATTTGACCATTTTTATCAGCTTATTGATACACATCCTTCTCAGATACACCTAAACCTGTGCATGGGGGACTATCCACTGGCAACTAGTAGCAAAAAATAATCCTGTTAGCACCTGCAAGTAATTTGCAGATTACATGCAATACCAGCAGTTCAGCAACACCTCCAAGGTCAGTGACAGCTGAATCAGAATTATTGCTGACTTCTACCAGTAACAGAGAAGAACTGGATATGAAGCATTCAGACACCCCTGATTGGATATTTTTAATTTTTTATTTTTTAAATTTATACTACCATGAATCTTCCTTATACCAATTTAAATTTCAATGAGCTCCAAAGATGTACCTTAAAAAAAGGAGGCGCTGTTGGCAGGCACATTTTTCTGCTGGCAGAACATGTTCCTCAAACAATTACGTCTTATCACAACATTCACTTAAAATTTTATATCAAACTGTATCATGGGGCCCTTTTAAAAAACCCTCATTAATGATGATTATGTAAGTACCATTAGATGTGAGACATTCCCATATTGCTCGTAGGAGTTTTGATTTAATTCTGTTAAAATCTACTCTGCCATTTGTGTAATCACTCCTGACATTTTACCTTTTGTTTTCTAAAACACTATTGTCTGTCACAGGAAAAAAACCCCCGATGATATTTCAGTTGTCATCGCAATCTGATTGAAAAGATGCTATTAATTAAATCTTTGTACACAGTTATACCTGAAAACTCACTGACAGCTCTTGGGGGAAGATATATTACTGGAAGACAGTAGTTGTTATTTAGGTCTCTGAGGCATCACCAAGGCACTAGTAAATCCCACACACATTCCTGTGGCTCAGGCTGGTATTACTCAGCATTTGTGGGGAATAATTCAACTTTGGCCTTTCATAGTGAATAGCATGGCTCAGGGTGGTCCATGACTGTAGGGACCACTGCAAAGGAATATTTGCACCTGCTTTAACTCAGGAGATGAGTTTGCAAACACACAGGGAGCAGAGCTGAGAAGTCACTGTCCTCACAAGACATAATACAAGGTGCTGGCTTAGGCAACCTAGGCTGAGGTTTTTACCAAAAGGAGGAGGGCAAATACATTTTACCAGAGCTGGAATTTTAATTTTCTGTTTGTCACTCATTTACTTTTTTTTTGTCATCAGAAGGGTTACAGAGAAAATACTCTTTCACAGGATAAATAAGTAGAAACAGCTACAAAATTCCAATTGTCTGTAGCCAGAGCTTTGACCAAGTCCCTTAACTAGCAGCAAGTTTCCTTTCACAGAAGTTAGTGGCAGCCCTCTTCAATTAATACTACACTACAAATATACACTACATATATAACATATATATACATTCTCCTGAGCGGAGACAACGTCCATCTCACAAACAAAGAGGAGAATTTTCTTAAATTATTATAATAAAAAATTATAATATAATTGTTTTTTTCAGCATTTTAATTTTAGTGCCCATATCTTTATAGGGAATAGGGAATTTCATCAAGAAAGAAGTTCTGAAAGTTCTTACTTACCTTGGTCACATAGGACACAGGGAATTAAGTTCTCCTCCATAATGTGCTCTTTGAGCTGGGGCTGGGGCTTCTGAGTACTCTGAAGGTACATATGTTGTGACTAGTGATCAAATTACTTCATGAGGAAAAGTTCATCACAGTCATGGCAACTGCTTAAAATGCAACATAAACAGGTCTGTGTCAATATTTTGACCTTGTGTAAACAATTCAAGCTGCATCAGTCTGGAGATAATGACACATAATGCTGTATAAAATGCTCTGAAAGGGTTTTACTGAATTAATTTGCATTTGAGCTCTGGAATAAAATTGGCCTGCAGTGGTAAAGTGTGAACTTTTGTGGTCCTGTTAAATATGATCCTAACAAGATCTGGAGATTACAGAAGGCATCCTGGGAAAGGGCTTCACTACTACATGGTAAAAAGGAAAAGAATGATTTTCAGAGCCTGCACTGTCTTTAATCCATTTACAGAGCTTCAGAAATTCAGTATGACAGACTAGAATGTATGATTCTGTCTGACTATAAATGACGTATTTCTTACCACTCTGATGCTACACCTCTGGGCAAACACTTTTTCTCCTTTTTGCAACATCATGAGTTCAAGCTGGAAAGGACAGTGATCAGTGTTTTAGAACTCTGCTAATAAAACTAAGGGAAAGCAATCTGTACATAGGAGTTTATTTAGATGCCCACAAATTTTAAATCATTCCCCTTCATATCTCAGTCCACTGGGTATCTTATCCAACTGAATTACCATTGGGTTTTACAATGTGATATACAAAATGAGCTGACATTATGATTTACAAACATCCTTTGAGTATCATATAAAACACAACTCTTTCCCTTATTATACAATCATCAGGGCAATGCAAATAGAGTCAATACATTAGTAGCTGAAGATGATGGGGTATTTTAAGAAAATAAATTTAACTTTATGACACAAAGCTGTTAATTAAACAAAAAACTGTTTAAAAAATTGGAATAAAGTTATCTGAATGACTGAAAGTAATTTTATATTCTTTGCCACTGTCCCCTTATAAACATAATAGTATTTCATTTAAAAGACAACTAATTTTTTCACTGTATAGTCACACTTCGTTCTTATTAATCAGTTTCACATTTTCTGCATGAAACTATGAAAAACTCACAAATGTAGACTTTCCAAACTGTAGCCACTATACTTATTTCTGCAATCTTTTCCATATATTCAGTGCGTTTAATTAAATCAACAAAAAGAAAAAAAACCACTACACAAATGAGCAGAACAAAACACAACAGCACATTAAAAATGTGACATTTAAGCTGTAGATCCATCGCAATAGAAATATATTCTTGTTGTAATGCCACAAACTTTCTAGCCTCATGAAAAAAATAGACATTAGCTGAAGAGAATCTAAGCTCTAACCTCTACATAGGGCTGAGAGTCTTGATTTCAATTTCTGTCTAAACTTAGGTCCTCAACAACACAGTAAATTTAAGTATTTTTGACTGTCATAAAATATGAAAAGATAAAATCTGTTTCTGAGCTAATAATTAGGTAATGGAAGCTACCAAGCATAAAGGTCTCCTGTCCTGCATGTTGCTGAACAGGTGCCTCTGCACTTTGTCACATGGCAGCAGGAACTGAGGACGACAGACATTATTACTGTAAATATAAAACAGGAAAAATTCTGAACTCATCAATGATGTTACAAATGCAAGCAAATTCTAACCTAGTCAACTTAAACTGTATCTTCTTAAGGGTCTCTGACTGTTTTATCACTGTATAATCCAGAGGAATTATACTCAACAGAATACTGACAATGACTGGTGATTCTTTCTTGAATATGTGTTGAATTGGCAGTGGAATGGGGTTTTAGTTCCATTTCTCACTATAGGAGTATTGTTGCTGCTTTGCATGTGTGTAGAAGAAAGTGCTTATTCTGCCATTTCATTCAGTTCATGGCATTTAATTTTATAGTTTAAGACAGACTTATTTTGATTACTTTCATTCTGTCCATACCTTTGAATGCTTTAAAATGTTGGACAGCTGTGAAATATAAGTACTATGCAATCTGACTGTACATACATACATATTTTCATAAATACATCTAACAGAGACCTTGGAACCAAGTATGTGGTATCATGGGACAAAATCACGACAGGTTGTCTTATTTGTAAAATCTAGATTCAAAGTAAGAAGAGCTGAATTCTATCAATGTTGTCAATACACAAATTAAAACAAAAATACAGCATTAGTTTATCCATGAAATAATTTAAACATATTTGCAAATTTCTTGACAGGAAAGGTGTGTAATTTACAACACTGAAAACTTGTAGCAACCATTGATTTCTACGCGCTGTACTGGAAGTCACCCGGACAAGGCTAGCAAGGATGAGCATCGTGATAGGTCCCAAAGGCAACTCCCAAACATCTTCCTTGCTCGGAGACTTTGGTTATTGTCTGTTGTATAAAATGCCAATGTATACGGCTTCCTTTCAGGTGTTAACTCCAGTAGTTTTCCTCCCTCGGCACAGTCCAGTCTGGCCAGGTCAGTTATTGTTGAGACACTCTAAATCCACAGAGCAGCAGACATTCCCATTCTGCATGGACAAACAAGCAGAACAGGTGACAAAGAGCAAAGGGCTGCTGGCAGGCAGAGACAGGTGCATCCTTGACACAGCTACCACCTAAAAACACCTGCCTCCAGCATCCAGGGTGTCAGCATTGCTCCCAATGGTGGCTCTCTGAGGAGGCTGACTTTGCCAAATAGCACTGAATTGGCCTGAACTACCACAGGAACTCGAAACCTGGATGTGGTCCCCAAAATGAAATACACCACAGCAATAGCAACAGAGATGATTGCATTTTTCTCTCATGCAAGAAAGTTAATGGAGAGAATTTTGATGTGATCCATACAGGGAAGCTTTCTGCTTGTCTGAAATTAGCAGACAGTTCAGGTTCTTGGTTCATGGCAGATATGGAGGGGATGGGGGCAACATAAACACTATACAGCTGTGGAATTTAATCCATTGTTAAGTATCTTTTTCTAACATCCAGTCATTTATAAAACATTAATAAAAAAGTACAGCAACCACTAAAAGCCCAAATGAGCATCTTCTTTTTACTTTTCTTTTTTTAATCCATCACAAATCTACAGAAAAAACCTCAAAAGAATGGCAGAAAAGCTACCTTCAATAATTTAAAGCCCTGGGGCAATAGCTTGCTCTCCCAGAGTGAACAGAAGAACATTTTATATAACGCAAAACAACACTTTCATAATTCTGATATTAGCACAGTGCGGTCATCACTGCACAAAGCAAGGGAAATAGACTGCACTCCTGCACGAGAGCCATTGGATTAAATACCTCTTGATGAGATCAGGGAACATTCCCTGTGACATTCCCTTCCCATCACTGTTGTGGGAGTGCCTTTATCTTGGAGCTGCAATGCCTTTTTACTTGTGTATTTGCTGGTGAAACTTTTATATTAGTGTTTTTGCCTCAGCTTACCAGCTCTGTAATATATATTTTCATGAACATCCACACTAGGTAATTATTGAAATGTTACCCTTGACTCATAGTGAGAAAGCCTGAAGGGCACTCCAACAGAATGTCTGAAAGTTGCACTAAGATATTAACATATCTGTGCTCAACATTCACAACAAGGAGAGAATTGTTTTGCTTACACTCTGCCAGACAGAAAACACATGGGTTTTCTGCAGGCTCTCAGGTCTCATTTGCTTCCCCAAGATCCTAATGTGAACCTCCAAGGGCAGACAGGGACCCCAATTTTATTCAGGTGCATTCCATGACCATTCCAGCTGGCCCATCGTACCTTGCATTTGCAGGTTGTACACGGAGATCCCGCCATTGTCCATACAGCACCACTGAGCCTTGTGATTCCATAGCCATCTGGACAGGTTTTCCTGATGTCATAGGTGATGTTGTCAGCCAGACAGGGGTCACTGACACAGTGAGGACAGCACTCTCCTTCTGAGATGGCTGTGTACTCGCAGCTCAGAGTCGGGCACTGAAGAGGCCAACAATCCACCTCTCCTTCCTATAAAATATGAAGCAAATGTCATTGAACTTGCCATTTATGAACCACCAAGAAACTTTGTACCCTTTTGAATGGAAAAGCATTGTTTTGTCAAAATTGCAATAAACTGAATGGTTCAGATCTCAGTTTGGTTGATCACACAAACACATTAGAATACTGAGCTGAAGCTCCCTAAATGTAGCAGATTATAATTTGGTTGATTCTTGACTAAACAACAACACTGTCATCATCGTAGCAGGGGAACTTGAGTTCTTTGGGGTTTTTGAAGGCAGGGTTAAATACTCGGTCTTTATATTTTCTACAAACTATAATTTTTGCTGTGATTGCCTTGCAGACTCATGCACTCTTTCTAGTCCTGGTCACATAAACGTCTCTGCAGGATCACAGCAAGCGTTTAAATAGAAAATTAATGCTGCAGATAGATATAGGTCAGTACAATCGAGAAGCACTGAACATCAATCTAAGTAGCAACAGCCAACACCAACTTTGTCAGCTCCTAAAGGAATTGTTAGAGCAGTACCATTTGTGTTCCACTGACTCATTTTATTCCATTATTTATTTATTTTTATTTTATTATTATTTTTACTTGAAAAAAGCCTGAAACAGTTTAGTAGATACAGACATGGAGAAGACAGGAACATCAGGTCACTTCTGCAGAGTACTGCTCTGTACGTCTAAATTTAACCTGGACAGGGCTTCAATAACTTGCATTATACTGCTCTGTGAACACTTCAGATGCTGAGAACATCACACACTGCACAGAACCTTACATACAACACTGATTTAGGGCATCACTGTCTTACAGCTCTAGATGTTATCCCAATCATAAAATTAGGCTGCAAGAAACTGCAAGCCACAACCTCAATACTTACTCTATGCATTATGGATAATTACCTCATGTCAGTAACTTAGCTTTGAATCTAATTTCCTTCCTGATGCTCAGACACCTCTTGATTAGTAACATATATAAAGACTATGTTATACAGACAGCTATAAATGGAAAACTGATAATTTTTAATGAACTTCATTGATGCACTAATTAGTATATCTATGGAAAACTTAAAGCTTTAAAGGAATAATCTATAGTGTCTAATGAGAAAATAACTTGTTGTTATTTTGTATGTTTTTCAAGTAATTTCAGTCTTCTTTATCCTTCTTTGTTTGGTTAATTATTTCTAATTTATACAGTGGCACTGGCACTCCATGTTTCCAGATTTGCAGAATATAAATAAATAAATAAATAAATAAATTCTTGGATCCTTTTGACAAGACAGGCCCACCAGATGTAATTAAAACCTGAAACTTCTTCAACCAATCCCATTGCATGCGAAAAAGGTTTGAAAATGTCATTTAAAGATCAGACCACCTTATAAAAGTCCTTAAAAGTAGATTAATACAAAAATTAATATAGTGCCAAGGTTTCCAAGCTTTTGTCAAGCTTTTCATGTTGCTCATTAGACCTACTTATTCAGCAGTAAGATAAAAACTGATGGTATAGCTTTCAGTTCTCTGAGGCTCGGTAAGTGCTTTATCACCTCCCCCAGTCTGACAAGCAGGTGAAGAAAGAGCCATGAACCAGGCCTGTTTTGCTGAAAGTCATAATCCTTATTATTCTTACTCCTATCCAAACTTCTTTACTCATACCAGGCAACGGCACTGCTGGCAGCTGTAGGTCCAGTTGTCCCCGCTGCGGTAGAGCTTGTGCCCAGTTTGGTCGAGGCACTGGCTGGTGACACGAGTGTCGCACTCTGGGCAGCAGAAGAGGTCAGCGCTGGGGCTCCTGCAGTCACAGGCTGTTCTCCGGCAGAAAATCCTTCCATCCTGTGAGGACACATTGCCCTGACGTCAACCACAAACTGCCAGACAGCAACCCAGGTAAGGTCACAGGGTGTATACATCAAAGGGCACATCTTTGGCTTATCAGGAAATACTAATTTCTTAGTGTATTCCATGCCAATAACGACTGGATCTCGCCTGTTGTAATACAACAAATACCAGTACTATCGCAATTTCTGTCAGTGCATGGATCCAATTCTGTCTGAATCTGAAAACACTGTTTGCCTGTCTCCAGCTAACTGAATTTAAAAGCACTCAGTATCTCAGCGAAATACAGTGAAGCAATTTCATATCTCATTGGTTAAATCAACAAACTCTTCATGCAGTTGCCACTCTAATATATATAATATTTATTTAGCACTGTTTTGACAGAATGTACTACTGTGAAGAAAGTAAGTTGAATAAAGGTGGTCCCTTTAACTTAATCAGAGCAAAATATAGCACAATCACAGTAGCACTAATTGTTCTTTATTCTGACCACTGTGTCTGTCCCACATCTGGACCTACAGTACACCACCTTAAAGATAAAAGAACTTACCATCATTCATTATAATTCAGTACATGTATTACAGAGGGCCTGGATAAAGCTATATTCTGCTTTGGATCACAACTATACAATTCCTAAAGCAACTCCATTCATTTCATTGCAGTTTTTCCTAGCCTCATCAGAACTTTGTTCTGAATCTGTTATCTGATATAAGGAAGAAAATTTCATTGCAGCAAATATAAGAACACCCTTCAATGCAAGGGAATTTATTTCCTCTGATCCTTGAAAAAAACTTATTTCTAGTAAGAGTGAGTGCAGCCCAGGATGTCTTTTCCACAGGCACACGAAACAGCCATAAGCACAGCATAGGATCACAGAATGGTTTGGGTTGGAAGGGGCTCTAAAGCTCATCTTGTTCTAACCCCCCTGCCATGGGCAGAGACACCTTCCACTAGATCTGGTTGCTCAGCATGTAGCATGGCGGGTGACTGCTTACGATTTGTTGTAGGAACCAGGGTTTGGTTCCTATTTTAAAGCAAAGCCAGTCTTGTCCACGACGCAACATGTACAAAATTAGCACCAGGGAATCACAATGCCATGTCAGTTCAGTGTCACTGCTGCATTTCATCGTAGTTTTGAATGCATTAGAATATTCCTTGCTATTGTAAAAATAATTAACATTATTTCCTATGCCTAACAAGCAAAGCTGAAGACAACACAGAATTATGAGAAAGTAGAAAGCATGCCAGGTTAACATGGACCTGAACCGCTTTTGCCAACTGCAGGGCATATATTACTCTACAAGCTTTGTTCAGTGTTGTATCAAACTAATGTAGGAATTCTGTACTAGTGGCTAGATTGCCACTTAAGCTGTGGGAGGGGGGCTAAACAAGCTTTATGTCCTTACTCAGCAGTCTGAGTAAATCATAAGGAAGAACGGCAGTAGCCCATTTCCTTAGCCATGGGTTCGGCCAGCTTTAGATGCACATCGAAAGCCAACTTAGCCCAGGAGCGCTGTCACAATGACCAGCTCCAGGCATGTGGGGCTCCAGTACGAGTCCAGGGAACCTCGACCATGGCAGTCTCTCTCCTCTTCTTTGCTGATTAATAATGGCTAAAAACAGCCCATCTGCTTAAATCCAATTCAGGTTTCTAAGCTTTCAAGATCAGTTTTCAAAATTCCCCTTTTGGCTGGTGACAGTGCTGGTAATTCTGTGCTTCCCTGAGCATATTTTACATTGCCTTTACTCTCCATATTTCAGAACACTGAAAAAAACTGATGATTTTGCCAGAGAACTCTTGGTAATCATAATACACTGCTACTCTGTTTCATCTGTAAGCATCTGTTTTGTGCACAACCTCATTAGCTCTATACCTTTCAAAAACCATTTTAATCCCTCTACTGCAGTGACACAAAGCCTCTTAAGCTACATTATCTCATATGCATCTTTGCAGCTCAGCAGTAGCCCTGAGAAATACATAGAAAATTGAGAAATATATATAGAAAACCCTATTTTCTCTACATGAGTATAACATATAGCACCTTATTTCTACCTCTTCCTTCCCACCTTCCTCACTGAATCAGTTCTACATTCTTCAAAAGCATCAGTGGTATGAACATAAAATTGTTCTTATCAAAGGAAAAACTGACACACAAGAGAATCACTGCTAAGGGTGGTTCAAGTTTTCACAGAGCCCCAAAGCCAGTTTGGAAAGAAATCAAGACCCTGCAAAAACCAAACCACCAAATGGTTCTCACCCTCAGGAACATACATTGGCTTGGCAGATCCCCCTGCTCCCAGTGCTGTGTGTAACTCCCAGGTTTTTTTCATACAGGGAAGGGAGGGTTGTCTTAATCAGAAGACAGACTGGAAAGCCCAGATATAGCCAGACTGCACAGCGAGGCTTTGCTTTTTTCATGAGAGCACACTATAGCTTACCACTCCAAATTCTACCAGCCTTAAAGCTGATGGTCTGTTAAATCCACAACAGTTCAGAAAGATGCCTATATAAGACATGTCAAATATACTTAAGGGACAATGTTAATTTATAGTTTTGAGAATTTATGATTTTGTAAACTTTATGTACATTTGGATGAACAAGAATGGTTTGAAGACACTGGGTCCGGTGAAACACTGGAACAGCCTGTGCTTCAGTAATGACACTTCACTTCATTATATAAATGAAGCTATATAATTTCCTATATCCCATAGTATCCTACTTCACAAATGGCCTTGAAGTTCATTAAGTAAGGTATTTAATTTCCTTTGCACCAGATTATAAATGAAAATATTTTAAAGATGATAACTATGTGTTTCAGCCAATGCACAAAATAGATCCACCTGACTTTTGCCAGAATAACTACAGCAAAAGAAAAGCCAGTTTCATTCCAAAACTGAAATGCTGATTTGCCTCCTGGATAAAAACAAGTAAGTAGGATCATTGCAAAGTTTGAGTAGGTAGTATAAGGAATGGTTTAGTTACGTTCTGCTCTTTTCCTCCCTGCAAACCTAGCAGGCTGCAAAAGATCAAGTAGGGCCAGTTCTCCATGCAACTGCATGAAAAGGAGAGGTTTGAGAACTAGTCTGGTGTACCGGAAGCTATCAGGATGTATACAAATGTATTCCATTAAACACTGACTGAAGACTTTACATTCTGCCTGAGATGTGATAGATGAGGAGCTTTTCCTGTTTTCCCTGCTCTATAGACAAGAATTTGCTCTTGAAACAGGCAGCTACTGGAATACAATTAAATGCAAATATTAATTCACAGAGGGAAAAACTGAAGTGAGGAAGACACATAGTAAGAGTCATAACAACAGTGTCAGGCTTAGTTTAAACTATGTACTAGTTAATCATTTCTGTATTTTCATATACTAGTAAGAACATTCAACATAAGATATACATGCAATGAGAAATGGCAAATAAAACAAATTACAAGCAATCTAAAATGTGAATACTAATGGTTATAATTCTGCAAAGGCAGGCCACATGTTTTCACATGTATGAAACTGTTTATTCTATTGACTGGAATCCTTTCATAAACTTGCCAGTTCCCCAGGATTACCATAAAAGCTTGATATAGATTCAGTAATGTTGTACACTTCAGCTTCTGAAAGAAGGAATTTTAGGGAGCTTGAGGCTACTTGAAGTAAAAAATATAGCAACTAACAAGAACATACTCCCTACTGAGCCCAAACCAGCAGTGTACTTTTTAGGTTCTATTCACTCTGAACTCTTAATTTTCCCTTGCAAAACACATTTGCAAAACACCATTGCAAAACAGAAAGGATGAGGCTTTCAGCTTCTTGCAACTTCAAAACACCTCTTTCCCTTTTTTCCCCCTCAAACCCTCTCATGCGTCTCTGGCTCCCAAGCATTGACATGGAGACTGATAGGCCAATCCCATGCTCCATCTTCTGCTTTTCACAGAAGCCAAAACCTAATTTCACTTGAACTCATGTTCACACAGCCTATAGTGCCCCGCTGTGCATTTGGACAGCTTTACCCATGCTATGAATGAATCAGGTCAAAGCAACCATAAAAGACCAACCACTTCTCAGATTAGGGCGTTTCTAAAATTCTTCTGATTTCAAAGAGAGTATTCCTCTGTTAACTAGTGAAAATCAAGAAAGCAGAGCCAAATGTTCTTCTAACTTGGTTACCATATTCAGAAAAAAAAAAAAAAGGAAATTTCCAGGGGAAAAATACCAAAACAACAAAAAAAACCCCCCACCCTGATCTAAATGTTAACTCTTTAAGGTACATCCACTGATACTAGACCTGGCTTCTCCAAACATGCAGAGTGAGCTGCACTGCTCAAGTGGGAGAGCTGCCAACCAAGGCCAAGCTGGGATGAGAAGGAAAAAGCTGGCCTTCACCCTTCTTCACTTTAAGGAAATTAAGTGCCTGTTGCTGGGTCTTCTGACCTTTGACTCATGCTCAGACCTTTCTTCTCACCCAGTTAATTCATACGTATTTCAAACAAAGGGAAACACAGCCAGCTGGAAGTTGGATGACTACAGTGCTGAGAGATGCATATTCGTATGAAAAAGAAATTAAGATCAGTTTTCAGCATTTCCAGTAAGCGTGCTGGAACCTGCCCATTGTGTTAAAGGGTAATGCAAGACCCTCCTCAAGGCACACTCTGAAATGCTCTGGCCCACAGGGTGACATGGTAGAGGCTCAGCAGGGTTAGCCATTATTCAGTTGTATGTGTGGTTGTGCAAAATAAGAAAAGAAATGCCTTCCCAGAAGAATATCCCCAACCCAGCTTCAGTGTCCACAGCAGAGCTTACCTTTTGTCTCAGTGCCTTGGGCTCAGGCTAATATTTTTGCCAACAACAGCAGCACTGCAATATTGGGTTTCTGACATAAGGCCAGAGAATTAAAGGACTCCTGAAACCCAGGCCAGCTGGATCTCACCTTGCAGGAACAAACGGAGCATCTGTCCTCTCTCAGGGTCCACACCTGCCCGTTCCGCTTGAAGCCGCCTTCATGGGGACAGTCTCCAGTGCAAGATGGTCCGGATGGACAAAGGCAGTCAAACCCTCCTGCCAGGTTCACACAGGCTGAATCATTCCAACAGGTGTGGATCTTTAAGGCACACTCATCGATATCTGCAAAACAGCACATTTATAAAAGCTTCAGGAACATTTTTCATGGGGCAAGTTTTATTTCTGCATAAAGTAATTATTGCTGATTCTGCCTTGCTAGTGGATGAGGGTGCATTCCTTTTTACATCTTCCATATTTAATTGGTAGACTTTAAGCACTGATGGGTTTTAAGTTATTCTTCAGCATGTATTTTGATTCCACCAAGAATTCTTCAACTATCTCTACCAGGCTTAATTGTAAATGCTGAGTCTGATGTACCTAGTGGAACCATATGTCAGTGACAAACTTGAACCTTCAGATAAGGGTTCATACTCATTTCCCAGTGACTGGAAACTAGCGAGCAGAGTGACTTTCTGTCAACTAGACCGCTCTCTGTTCTGGGTTTTACATCAAAATAGAAGTGCATTATTCTTCATAATTTCCTAGCACAAGCAACATTCCCCATACTAAAAGCAGTCAGTTGCATCCTTTTCCCATTGCTGGAAGGTATAAGTGAATCGGAAAAAAAAAAAAAAAAAAGGGAAATAAAAAGAACTCAGAGGCACCTGATACACAAAATCAAAGCCTTAAAGCTATGTAGTGTGATTTAGCAATGACACAAAGAATAGGTGACAAGAGAAAATCATTATACACCAGAGAAAAGCAAATTACAGCATCCCATTAAATTTGCTTTCGAAAGGTAAAATATAATTATGCAATATGAATTTATCTAGGGAGTTCACGCAGCGTTCTTTTTCTTGCAATGAAAGCTATTTGATTTTTAAGCATATTGTTAAAAAGAGGTATTTCTTTCAGACAGTAAGTTTGGACTTTTCTTAAACAATATACTGACAAATTGTCCAGATGAAACGCTAGTAAACTGGTGGGTGTCTTTTCTTCCAACATGAACAATGAAAACTAATCAACAGTGGAAGGAAGGCTGGAAAAGACGCATGTGATAGTTTCTGTTGTGATAGCTCCAGAAGAGTATTAGATGAATTCAGAAATTTCAAGGAAGAACCACCATACTTATAATTTGAAATGACCTTATTGCTAGGGTGAAATTTTAACTGTTCAGTATTACCCAACCGTACTTTTAACTTCTCTCTAAACCAACAAATTCAAAAGAATTTACAAACAAAAGTTACCTGAAGTCTATTTTAGGTGGGATGTGATGGCCAGTTGCCCTACTTTTTGGACAAGTGCCACGGGTTCCTGAGTCATCACCTCAAAATGTCCAATCTTAAAAAGACTTTAAGAATTCTCATTCTGGTGAAGGACACTCTTTATAACTATCAAATCACTAAATTCAGCCTGGTCTGGATAGTACAATTCCTGATTTCAATTCATAAATAGTCCAGGAACAAGTGGAAATGTGGTCATGCCCTTGGATTTGATTAAATGCAAAAATCAGTCTGCACAACCGAGTCAAAGCTTTGGGCTGCCAGAAAATTTCTGTTCCTTCTTGTGCTTATAGATCCAAAGGGAAGCTGGAGGCAATTTTACTGCCTTCACTGGGCTTCACTCCTGGGCTAACCTGTGGGCCAGTCCTTTGTCAGAAATGTTCCCAGTGGCCTGACAGCATGATTCAATTGCTCATCAGTCAGACTTGCCTAAAAATGGTGCATTTTGCTGTCCTGAAAGTCCTAATTGCCAGAAAAGAACATTATTGCTCTAGTGCACACCTTAGCCATAACTGAGTACTTGAAATATTCACTACTGGTGGTGTAAAACGTGCAGCACTAAGAGAAATTAAAACTTGTTGTTCATTGTTTAGCAAGTGCCAGAGTACTGCAGGCAGTAAAAAACATGAAGACTGACATGAAGAGAACTATGAATGAACTGGTATCAAACGAATTATATCCAAATAGCTACTGTAAAACTTAAAACATTCTTAAAGATATCCCATTTTCCTTTCAATTGACTTTGACTTGTATTTTTTGTTGAGTACAAAGGTATAAATGAAGCATTCACTTTGCCTTTGGTGGTTTCAACAAGCGTCATCACTATTGTCTTCCCTACCACATTAAGAACTCCTTGACTATAATCTGTATAGGATGTAGTAGAATAACAGTGCAGATTAGAAGGGTAGCTTTCACAGTTCAAAACTAAAAGGATTTCACAGATGAATATAAAGCCATATTGCCTACAGAGCTGCATTTAATTGCTTTACTTATGACACTGAAATCTAATTCTGTTTCCATGTAATTTAACAGATTTATGGAAAGCCAGATGTTAGCAATTATAGAAACTAACATTATTCATGTTCTCAGTAGTACAGACCTGTTCACAAAGCCAACTTAATCTCTTATGCATATGCAGAAGGGAAGACCCCCCCCTATTTACATACCTCTGCTGCTATTCTCCATTTAGCACACATAAAAAGGATGTCCCCATTAAGAGCAGCCCAAACTGGTAAATGGGAGATTCCTGACAAAGAATCAAGCAAAGCATGAACATAATTTCCTAATTGCTACGCAGCTTTTTGGTTCTTTATGCAAATAATCGTTTATTATTATTTTATGGCATTTATTATTTAAAAGTTTTAGTCATTAATCAGATACAAAAGGCTTGGACATTGCACTCATTTTCAACTGAACTTTCAACAGGACTAATTTTCTTGGAATATCCCTCTGGCAGTTTTTTTGTCGTCGCTGATTGCATTTCCTAAAGTCAGAAAAAAGACACAATGACTTTCCTAAAGTCAGAACAAACAATGTTCCCAGTAACTTGAGGGAAAAAAATTATAAGCATAACCTGTTTTTGTTCCTGTCACTCCTTCAGCCTTAAACCAGACTTGGGGGGTGGGGAAGAAAAAAACCCCAGCTAATTGCTCCCACACTGTTAGCTCTCAGTTAGGTACAGAAAATATTTCATTTTAATGGAGATCAAATGGCCATATCAGTGTGAGATCAGCATGTAGATATCTATGCAAAGCATGAAAGAAAATACTTGTATTTAGTGTGAAATTTCTCTTAACAACTGGAATCAATGTGTCAACTTAGGTGTTGAAAAATTAACCTAGTTCAATTGTCCAAAACAATAATTTTGTGAATGTGAAAATTATGACAGGAGTTTTGCATTTAGCTAATTTTTCTACTATTCAAATCCTTGCTTAGCTCAAATTCCCCACATCCCCTCAGGTTTCATTTGCTTTCCCACAGTTCTCAGAAGATGCAGGCCCAAAACTGGAACATTTAATGATGGGCAATGCAAAACTGCACATAAATCTCATTTCCCATTATAACACCACAAAACAGGAAGGAAATAAAATTTTAGTTTATAAATCAAGCAACTTTGAAGAACACTGCAAATAGCGAGGAGATTCCATATTCTTTCCCTATATATAAAGGACAAGAACAAAATGTCTGTCTTTACCTTTGGAGGGATTACTTCTTTCATGTATCCTGTCAACCTATGGAAATAATCTGATTTTCACACCTGAAATTGGATTTTGCAATTTTATTCATTATACTGAGATTCTCTGTGGCAAAAACTGCTAATCAACCCAAATAAAAGTGGCAGAGCTTTCCTTCCCCTCTCCAGACAGTTCCTTTTCAAAGAGAAGTGAGGATGTAGTTGAAACACTCATATGAGCAGAAACTTGCTTGGACTGCAAAGCCTTATGCAATTTTCTATCAACAGCGTACAGCCAGCCAAGGGATTGCTGCCAAGACACGCCGACCATCACACAGCTGACCAGGATCTTTACTCTTCAAACACTCCAGGCAGTGCTTCTATAAACAAATGCACAGCCATAAGTACCTGACCATACAGATTCTAGCAACCAGTAACATTTTGTGGATGAAAACAGAAAGAAAGCAAACCACCCCAGACATTCTAATTTCCAGTATATTCTCAAAGTACATGGATAGCTCAGACAAGAAAACAGAATCAAAATGGAAGCAAATAATCCCTTGAGATGCAATTTCCTTTTCCATCCTTTTTGGCTGTAATGAGAAGTAATTTGCCTCAGATATTATGAGAGGTCCCACGGCCACTGCATTTGAATTGGGCAGAAGACAAGCATGACTGTACATATCAACACAACTTCATTAACTTGGTTTCACTGAAATTTTAAATCAATCCCTAGATACTATCATTTCTTAGTTTTCAAGGCTATTCAGGTTTTAATTTTAAGACTTTTCCACTGCACCTTAATAAAAGTGTGCAAGCAAGCCATGCAGTGTGGTGCTCTGTATTATCATGATAAGCTGTTGCAGAAGAAAGAACCATACTAATGTGCTAATTTTAACTGCTATGGTACATTACACCATTACAGTATATTGTTAACGTGAAAAATGTATGCTGGGCTCCCAAACCAATGTATGTCCAAGTTAACTAAACACTGTTTTGACAGATCATTTTTCCCAGGCAACTTGTCGCTTAGTGATTTTTGCCTTCTTTCTAAATCAAAGTTATTTGGAGTTGTCTTTGAAAAAATATCACCAAACACAGTCATTTTTAGCTAGAAAATATTTTATGATAGTCCTTTTATTCTGTAGACACACAGAGGTCTATTAAAGAATACTGCACAGTAAATTAGATTCTGAATATAGAATTTACTACAGGTTTCTAAAAATATAGAAATGACAAAACACAAATACCTTGAAGACGTGGAACACAACTTTCTATCAGAATACAAAAATTAGAATTTAATAAACGGAAATTAAGTAAGACAATCTGTTATTTACAGGATAAAATCCGCTGAAACCAACTCTGATACTGTGAGCTTTAAGAAATTCTATGCGCAGAACAGAAGAAAGGTGTAAAATAGCAGGTTCTAGTTGGTCTTGGATACTCTGTACCATATGCAAACCTTTCTGCCTACATTGCACTTCTGTACCAACAGAGAGGAAAGCAATTCTCAGGCACATGGGGAGATTTTCAAAGGATGAGTCTACCTTTCTGTGTGACACAGAAAGGGGGGAAAATAAACAAAACGTAATGTCCGTCACTTTTACTTTCTAATCTAGATAAGGGACACCACTGCAGCATGCCATGGAATATATGAAAGCCTAAGGAACTGATTTAAAGCCCATTCAGGTTTGACCCTCAAGCACTGCTGCACCCAGATTTTGTGGGAGACTAATCTCTGTGGAGTTTTCTTTCGTGAGCTCGAGTCCTACCTTTTTCCAGCTTTCATTTCCCCCAACCACCAACTCTAATCCTGCAGTAAGGTCTAGCTATACTACCTTTAAGGCAGAAATAAATGGTGAATCCTATGGGGATTTGGTGGGAGGAGGATCCATGTTAAAGTTTCCTTGCAAAATCTGTAGTGGTTCTTAAAGAAAAAAAGAAACAAAACCTGACAGGCACTGCTGCCTTGGTTGTTGTTCCTTCTGTGCATGCAAGTCCCAGTGTAGGGACCCAGAAAGACAAATCATTATGAAACAACCAGAATCAGTAAATCTGCACTCCAGGGTCTGAACAGAACTCTACAGTCTGGAAGCATCTCACTTAGAGATGGAGATTCAAAAGTATAATTTGCTTTTTTATTTGTTTGTTTGTTTTTTAAACAGTAGACAGTCACAACTACTGTATCACACGACAGCTCACAATTCTCTATGAAGTACTATTGTTTCTTTACCTCAGAGTGCAGCAAAGCTCCTGTTACAAAATTTAAAAAACCCCAACCAACCAACCAACCAACCAAGGCAGCAGCTGTAGCCTACAGGTTTTAATTGGCAAGCAAACTTTGGTAGCAACTTCGTACAGCAACTGTCTTTTGTCTGCAAGCAGTATTCTTAATAACATATTGTGAAAGACCAGGGCCTCATAAAAACACTACTGTGGGAAATCAAATTACATTCTCTTAATTTGAGCCTGATCACCATCACTATATGAAGCTGACATCTTTGATAAAAGCTGTCTTTGGTTGATATTTTGAGCAATAAAAGAATTTTCCCTATCTTGAAGGGGCCTGGCTAAGCCACACATCCTTATTACCCCAGCTCTGGTACAGTACATTATGACCTTCCTCGCCACATCTGCTGATTTACACAATTGTCCCTCGCCAGGTGACAAACTTTACTGTTTTCTCTTTGTCAACGAGAATACAGCTTTTAGGAGCACTGAGGGATCACAACGCTTCCCAGATAGATGCTATTTTTCTTAATGTTTTGCAAGCACTGCAGAGACAATGCAAGCAATGACTCAGCTCCAAGACCACCTACATAAAAATGGAGGGAAAAGGGGTTAACCAATGTATACATAAATGTATCCAGCAAAAGCAACTTGCTGCCTGGGCTTTGGGCAATCTGTCAGAGATGAGTACTCCCTCCCACTGTCTTGTGATCTTCTTTTATTATTATTATTGTTATTATTATTTATTTTATTGTTATTATTTTTAGGGGAGGGTTTAATCTTATTTTACTTATATTTTTAGCCTATTTATTGTTCTCCGAGTTTGTCCTTCAGGGAGGAAGAAGACATGTTTCAAAACACACTGAAAGACAATGGCTCATACCCACTTCATGTACACATTACAAATTCAGTACAGAATACACCAGGAAAAAATACTGTTGCTAAGCAGATGAACCCACTTTTATCTGAAATAGAGTGAAAGACACCGGTTCTGACCCTAAATGCTGCACCATGCAAACAAGCTCTCTAATGTGACATATTAGCTAGAATGTGCAGTGTTCTCTCTCTCTGTTGTTTTAAACAGTTCTTAGTTGCATTTTATAATAAACATCATGGTTTGAAATTTGTCAATATGGGTTAGCAGAATCTTCCAATTAATTTTTAATTATTTTATTTCATTAAACTGGTGAAGCAAACTGGTTTATTTCTCTCCCTCACTGGTACCCTGCAGCAGATGGTTCAGAGAAGCTATTTCATTAAAACAACCCCACTAATTTCACATTCTGTTTACAACTTGCATATGGCAAGATGAGCACCTCACCTCACAAACTTCCAGCATGCTGTGCAGGTCAAAATGAGAGCAGTGTGTTTTCATGAAATCTTATCCCTCCAATCTCCACCAGAACACAGAACATTTGGGGCTTCTTTTTGCAGTGCCCAACCCTTCAGCAGAGATTCAGTGCAAGCAATACTGACCTTTCCAGCAGCTGAGCCTACCTGGGGGTCATCCACAGGCTTGCCTATGTGTCTGTCTTCTCCTGACATCAGCTTGGCTCTTGATCTGCTTCCCAAATCAGCTACAGAAGGTAGGAGGGTGGGGCTCCCCATGTAAGTGGTACAAATAAGCACCAGAAATGCTAAAAATGCCTCTCCAGTTGCCTCAGGGCTTTTTGAAGGTTACGTCATGTTGCTTGGACTTCTCAAAAAGAAGGTATTCTCAACATTGCTCCATTCATCACTCATTTTACAGCATTCAAATAAACCAGAGGAGAACTCTCATCATTTGAGAATTTGTTTAGAAATACATGACTTTCATCTATTTTATCTATAGAATCATGAAATGCTGTAAAATTTCCTATTTTTTACGCAGCCACTCTCTGAAGAAGTTCACTGCTCTGACTTTATTGAGCTACCCATTGGCTTAGGACAATGTGTAAGAAAACAAATTAGCTGGACAATCTACAAAATACTGCTTTGAAAATCATTACTGTTCCTCTGCATTTTAAAATTATTATACTACCTTATCCCAAGGACTTCTAATAGCCAGAATTCATAAAAGACGGGAATGCTTTTTACAAGTAAATTTATATATTTTTGTTACAAATTTTTTGTTTAGTTTTGATTTTAATTATAGACTTTAAATTGCAGAAAACACCCTATGAAGTTATGGCCATGATAAATGAAATTTACAGCATAAAAAAAAAACAAACAAAAAACACAAAAGGAGAAGAAGAGCTTTTACAGAAAACTCATATAACTGACTAGAAATGAAGTAACTGAAATTCCAAAGAAAGGACATAACACTATCAGCCAGTTGATTTGTATCTCTACAGAAGTTAAAACGGGATCCCTTCTAAACAGTTTTAAACTCACCTGATAAAATACGACATAGAAATTACGTATAAGGCAAGTAACTGAAAAGGTGAAAAAACTGTAAGGCAGGGGCAAGGCAGAATTACCATCTTCACTATGGTTTTATTGCTGCTTACTTGCTGTAGTGTGTACTGCTACAGCCAGTCGAGGGCACACAGATTGCAAGAGCCAGCATTAACTCCTCATGGAGCCTCATCCTCTGTCCTCCCATAGAAACAACTGACAAACTCCTTCGCACTCATTAAAAATCTCTCTCTGTTCATGCTCTTGGGACCTTATTCTGCAAATATGGTGCATAGAGAATCTGATGTTATTTGCGTAATTCTAAAAATTAAATGACGAAGATGCTGAAGAATGGAAAACGAGCAAACCAAAGCAACACAGACATACCACAAATATATTCTTCTATCACTCTGTTGAAATCTGGGATTGGAAAACCACCTTTTCCCCTTTTGTGGCCAATTATACTCCGCAGCTAGCCCACTTTCACTTCAGGTTTCACAGCCATCTGCTCTGATAAACGGAGCAGTGCAGTAAGTCACGCTTTGGATCTCCTCCTGTGGGAACCTCTCAGACCCGTGAGGTGCCACGGGCTAGCACCCCTGCGTGGCTGAGGGTGCTGACAAACACGGACTCGCTGGGTGCACCCCACTCTGGCCTGAAACACAGTCACTGCTCAGGACAGCAGCTCGACAGTCACTTGGGAACACCATGCACAAGGAGGAAAAAAAAGGCTCTACTGATCATTGCTTACCAACACAGGACTCCCCGGAAGGAGAATAGCTTCCATTGTCATGGAAACCGCTTCTGCACTCACAGTGGTACCACCCTGGGAGGTTAACACAGCGTGAATGGTTGTGACACTCAATGATCCCCTCTGCACACTCATCAATATCTGCCTCAGAGAAAAACACAAGCCAGCCAGGAAATTAATTTCCTTTGACACCAATACTGTAGGTTTGTTTTTTTAAAATATCTTATTGGTTTGGAGTTTTTTTTAAAGATTTCCTTTAATAGATGGATCAAGGTTTATTACAGTTCCCAACAACAGACATTTAAAGCATGACTCACATAACAACAATAAAAAATAACGATAATACATCATGTAATCTGCTACAGATGTGACATTCTTTTACACCGTGATTCATTGAAAATGCAAGGCAAACATGCAGATTTTTTGTTCCTTGTTTGGTTTTTTGTTTGTGTTGGGGATTTTTGTTTGCTTTTTTTAACTCAGAAATTACATTTCCCTGTGCATTTAAAGCATCGCAGAACAGGCTGTCCACTGAAAAGGCAGTTTCAGCAATATTCCTGATTTTTTTTTGTGCCTGTCCTGGCACAAACTGAATGTACCAGGACACCTTGGAAAGAAAAAGCATTTTCTTCAGGATTTGTGTTTCCAGCATTCAGCTGGGATACTGGCAGCTATCTGGAACTGAAGGTGCTCAGAACACTTTGCAAACACTGTTAATCTCTTTTGTTTATGTTATCAAAATAAATACCTAGTACAAGCGTAACAGCATGTAACAAACAGAAAAAGCAGTCCACGTTTCAGCTGCAATAAAACATTTAGCTGGAAAAGAGTGAGGCAAATGACAGCAAATCTGTAGCAATGGAAGGATACAGCATGATGAATACCCTGCTGAGTTTCAATAAATGTGCTGTTTTTAGAAAGGGGTTTCTCAAATTCCTGTAACACGTTTAAAAGAGGCTTCGTAATTGCCAGTAACCTTGGCTAATCATGGCTGGCACCTGGCTGCTTCTCCCCTTAGAGCATTTTTCAGCACATTTTGTAGGGTTGTAATTAAAATTAGCAAATTAATTATATGTTAACCTTGTGGTAATTTAAGAAGCCATTATATTTTCATTTCTCTATTCAGCTCGAGCTTTTTTTTTTTTTTTTAAATTTTGGACAGTTTTTAGCTGGGTAACTTATCATTAAAAGGAGACTAAAATTATTTCCAAGTAATTCCCACTTTCACCCACTGTGATTTTTTTTTCTTGCCACATTTAAAATGTGCATAAAATTGTGCACACCAAACCAAAAAAACTTGGTGAAAATAGGTTTGGAAACTACATTTAGCTCTACAAGCATCAAAGGACAAATGTCTCACGATCCTGATGCAAGACCGAGTTATTAACTAACAACCGAGTGTAGCTTTTATCTCAATTTCCAAAATACATATACCAATGCAATTTCATGGACTGCACTGGAGTCATGTTGATGTACGTGGAAATCGATTTGAATGCAGTATCTTTCAACACAATCCCATTTTCTTACATCTTTCAAGCAATACCCAGAGAAGTTCTATTTTTCTTCATTTCAGTAACAATATTTATTCTTGTTGAAATATGGCTGAGAAACCTAAAAAATGCCGTTTTCCAAGATTCGTGTTCGCCCTCACTCAAGCATGAACCAAGTTATCTACATAACGGGATCATAACACTGTTTATTTCTAGCTTTATTCAGCTCCCATCTAATAATAAAGTCAATTTTTAAATGCTTTAAGATCAGTCACTGCTGCCACCTTTTCTGTACTTTTTACTTTGTGGAAGCTAATTTTAGTGTTAAAACACTGCACGAATCTAGCTGTCCATCAATGGTGAGTGCTGCTTGCAAACTCAGACACTTTCAATTCATTACAGCAAATGGAATTTATAACCATGATCTTTTCCCATGTCATGGCTGATAAAACAAGTTTAATCCTATTTGGAAAGTGAATAACTTTGCTACTGCGGGTCAATTGCAAATGAATCCTTCTTCTTACTTTCCTTTCTTTCCCTTTGTTGGATTGGAGAATGTTCCTGTTTAAAGACTGCTTCCTTGTGTCAGTCCTGTACTGGACTTCTATCTGTTCAATTTTACAGTTTTAAGTTACAAAATTAATAGAGTGTTCCTGAAGTTCATTTCTAAACTTAAGCCCTTTCAAAAGCACATGATTTAGGCTCACGGTAAAGGACACTAACTGACTAGCAGGTTACTTTTTGGAAAGCCTGTCTGCCAGGGTATGAAAACTAAGCAGCACTTTACTCAAAGGAAGAAGAGCATTTAGGTCATGTCTCTACGTTATGTCAAAAAGTAAAATAATACATAGAACTCTTTCAAGACTAGATGACTTTACTGTGGCAGTACCATACCTGTTACAGCTTTTGTTCCCTGATGTGTAGGGAGACACTAACCAATTTCTTCAACCAGCAGAGCTAGGAAAAAAAGACTTGCTTTCAGTTTTAAAGGTTCTTCCTCTACTTCCTTGATCTCCTTAAACCAGTGGAGCTACGCCAGTGTTGTCCTACCCGTGCTGGGGGCAGTGGGCAAAGGATAAGAGAAGCTATGTGGGTGTTTTGGGAAAATCTGCCAGGACAGACAGCACTGGTGCTGAAGCAACTAGGAAAAAACTCTTCAAGTTCTACTTCCTACCACTACCTCTCCTGAGGTCAAGCTCAGCACTCCTCCTCGCCCCCCAGCCCAGCCTTCTGCACGCAGGTGCTGATATGGGCTGGGAGGATGGTGCAGGAAGGAGAATGGGGAGGCAGCTCTCCCTCTGCTTCTGCAGCAGGTCAGGATTCCCTTGGCAGCACATCACCAGCAGCACCATGTGATACGATATGCACGAGGAGCAGTACCAACAAGGAAAACCCTAATAGCATCTCCATTTATCCAACACATTACTGTTTCTTGAAACAGTGCACATAAACACTAAAAGGGTTGGAAATATCCTGATGAGGTCTATAAGCTTCTCCTATGATCCTGTGCATTATTTGTAGCATGTGTATAAACACAGGCCTGAAGGAACAGGGAAATATTTTGGGTGTTTTAGAAATTCAGATTTAGGATGCTCAGAATACCAAGAGCAGCTTTATAAAATGGTGTGCCACATACCATGACATCATTAAGTTCATTTAATAGACCATTTCCAGCTGGACATCCCGTGTCTTTTCAAAACACTTTTTTTGAGAATTTCTTCCGCACAGAAGAATGTTGATATACCTAAGAGCCAGTTCAGGGAATTAGAATCAATTCACTTCTCTTCATCTTTGCTTTTCCAGCTTTAGATTCTAGCACTATATTTGCATACTTGCCTCAGGATAGAAGTCTTTCTATCCAAGTCTAGTTTGGGGTTTTGCTATAGAATTTGAGTTATATACACACTATTTTTGTGTGTTTTTTGTGTGCAGATGCTTATCAGAATGTGCTATCTGTACTTTCTTCTTAAAGTTCTTAAAGTTATGTCATGGTTTAGCATAGCTTGGTTTAACTGTTTAACGACAGGTACGTTAAACTGAAATGAAAGCATACAATTCTGACCTGTGAGTGAAAATGCTGTAGAAATTCTAATCTTTTTCAAAGGAGCACATTAAAACCCAATCAGAAATTCTGTCACTTCACACAGTGAAGTGTTTATTCTTCACAGAAGAAACAACTGGTGGGCATCTTCTGGCTGTGTTCCCATGCTGTAGGTGTTGCCTGCCCTCAGTGCTCCTGGCAGCAGGATGGGCAGTTTTGTATGGGCTTTCTGCACGTCTGCATTAATATCTAGAAAGTCTGAAACTGAGTGCTTGTGGGAAACTGCCAATTTAATGTTTCCTTGGGAACTGAAAATTTTCATAGTCTTAAGTTTCCTCTGCAGTCTCTGGCTAAATATCTGCACTACCTTTGCATTAAGGGTAGTATTTTTCATTTCTTGCTCGAATGCAATTTAAGACATGGCTGCCCTTACCACCGTGAAACTATTTTTGTAGGTTTTTCATTCAAGCCTTGCTATAACGTCCATGTAAAAGGAGATCTCATACAGACTATCCTGTTGCTTTTACCCCCCTCAGTCATTTAACTGCCATTAGTAGAGAATTTTTAACGGATCTGGCAACGCTCCACTGTAGTGGCTTTGCAAATGCTCAAAAATGGCACATTTTTGTATTGAAGAATAAAGGCACCAGCTGGTTTTGTATAAGCTCTCGTAGGATGTTAATCCTGTCCTTTAAGGACAGGTCTGTAATTTTTACTTTTAGCATCCCAGCTTCTACCATTATTCATAAAGGTATTTATGCAGACAAGATAAATAGAATAATATATCTCAAAATAAAACACAATGGCTTCAGAACCCTGTGAAAAACTAAAATTAAATAATTCAATCTTTTCTAATGCCCCATCACATTTAAGTCACTATGTGATAAAACTAAAAGGAAAACTGTTCAGTAACAGCTAGCAATCTACAGTGTCAATGAGACAGAAGAGTTTTATAATAAAAGTGTCTATTAATCAAACCATTATTGTATTCTTTTTCATGCAAAAAATATACATTCCTCATCTTAAGTTTCCATTGAGTAGGAGACCTTTAAGAGGAAAAGCATGTACTAACAAAGAAGCATCACACAGGCCTCAAGCTTCCTGAATTAAAATTGCACCCTGAGAGCTGACTCCATTGCTTCCAGAGCATTACAGCTTTGTTTTCCACATTAAAGTATTTTTCTTCAACATAAAAACACCAGAAAAATGTACCCAGCCAACTGAGGCATTATTTGTATATATTTAAAATACAGCCTCTTCTCATCTCCTACTCCAGCCTAAGCCTCACTTCCAGAAGACAGAGATAGAACGAAAAGGATGGCTCTGACAGCACTATGCAAACAGTGTCCCCGCTGCAAAGGATTCATTCGACTATTTCAAATAAACCCTGAAAGCAAAGACAACTACTTTGGATGAGAATAGATGAAAAAATCTCTTTGTCTCTAAAAAACTCCACAAACCCTCTCATCTGCCTACCTCTACAGTTTTACATAAACTTATATAAAGGCTGAATTTCATCCTTTATTATTAACTCTTAATTTTTTATATTATTAAATCTCTATATTAGCTTTGACAGTTCACTACAAGAGGGGCCTGCCTGTATGCAATACAAAGAGGGGCCTTGCCTATATGCAATACAAAGCAGAAATACAGTGCCAGAAGCCCCCCCTAAAGTCTGCCAGATTTTCCCAGTGCAAAGTAGGAGAGGCTACAGCACTCTGACCTTGTCCCAGGTTTGCAGCCCAGTGTGCCTGGAATACCAAGGATACAGCTGGTACTGCAATTCAGCTGTTAAACAAATGGTAACATAGAGAACACAGATAACTCTGTAATTAAGTTACATTTGAATAATGACTGGTGGCTGTTGCTCAACCTCACGGGGCCACTTCATTCTTAAGACAACAGAGATACTAAAAATCAGAAAGGACAGGAAAGACATCTGTCTGAGATCTATTATCTAAACTAATCACCAATTTTTAGTTTCACAGCTTTAAGTATCTCAGGCGATAAAGATTGCCCCCACCTCTGCCTGAAGCCAGCAGCAAGCTTTGGAATAACTGCTTAGGAAATATTTCCTTGACATTTAGCCTCCTTTTTAATTATGTTCATTTTAACTCATTAGGAGATTTTGGGCAAACAATCAACACCAAATAACATACTCCTCTCTCCTCAGTAGTCATGGCTGTTTTCACAGACTGATTTAAATTGCTTTCTATTTATATTGGCCTTTGCAGTTCCTTCTTGGGCAGAACAGTTTTGCCTGTATAAATGGTACAGGCTTTGGTCCATTTTTCTATTTTGAGGACACAGTGGTAAACCATAAAACTTTGAATTTGTTAAGATAGTGAATAAAACTCACATTCATGAACAATCAAACCCACACAAATATTTTAATAGCACTAAATGGCTTTCAGGGATGAAATGTGTGCCCACCACCCATTATAATTAAAGAACAGCTGTAATATGCTTTATTGTGTAATTTTGAACTGGTATAAAGATTTTTAATCATTTGAAACTGATGTGCAAATTTAGAATGATAAGTTTATAAAAAATAAATGGAATTAAACTGATATCAGATTAATAACACAGACTAGTTGTACCAGCATTTTTTAAGATTCTTTTAATATATAACATCTAATTTATTGAAATTCATTTTAGTACTTTATATATTTATTCACAGTCCAAGATGATGTCTTTATGATTTTAGTGCATGTCTCTCTCATACCCTCATATTCATTGATTTCCACGCTAAACATGCAGCATACTTAAGAGTATGCAACTGAAAGGTCCTGGATCATTCAAATAAATCTCACTTCACAAGACTGGAGTTGAAAGAATTTTTTCTTCTCCTATTTAAAGATTATTGGGTGATGTAGGACATAAGAATTGGAGCCAGACCATTCAGTAGAAAGCCTGTCAGGGTAAAGAACTATTTCATATTTAGTATTGCATTTGAGTTTTCATTGCAAACAGGATTTTAATTATCACTCCACAAGCCAGAAACAAACAGGCTGCCTTCACAATTAGTAGGTTAAGTTTCAAACTGAGGCTGAGACTTTCTGTCAAATTTGAGGCCTATGGTCAATATGTCTCTCAAACTACATCATCCTGAAAACAGCAGGGCTACCAGCCCAGTGTTTAATGTATTCCAGCTGTTGGAACAATAGTGCCAGTCATGCACAGTGTAGCTGGTTTGAGGATGGGTGTGGGGAACACACAGTTCAAAAGAACCTGACTGTCAGCTCCAGCCATTACTGAACTAATGACACTGAAATTCAGGACAGAAGTTTAGCTCATTGCCTGCTAACACCTTGCACCTGCTGGCAGTATCCCACAGCTCTCCAGAAATGTCCTTTCTTACTCTTTTTGACATTATGCTCTTCCTAAACACACCGGAGCACTTTGTCAGGACCCCAAACTTAGTATTTTTCTACCTTAGGAACAGTGTGTGGTCTTCATGCTACAGGTACCCATGTAAATCAGTCTGGTAGCATTTCTGCAGAGAAACTGAACTGCAGACCACTAATTAATCATAGACCACCATTATTTAATTTATATAGTATATATCAATATATATTTATTGGCAGAGAGACATAATGTGCAATTAACAGGTAAGATAAATAAGGCAGAGAGTGATACAAAGAACTTTCCAAAGTTGTCCAAAGCCAAATGGCGAGAAACTTCTCAATTTTGTAATTCCAGTCCACTATCCTCCATTTAGATCACCATTTTCTATTCCCTATAAAAATTTTCTCAAGCAACCAGGTAGAGGCAAGGCCAACCTTCATTACCCTCGTGATTCATGAACACGAGCTTTATTTTTTAGTAACATTCAGTATCTTCATCCACGACTGCTAATTCAATTAAACTGTGATCCTGGAGTTGTACCTGCATACATTATATATAAGCAACTATTCAGAATATTAGATATGCATACTAGAATAAAATGAAAAAACAAGATCAATAGGAGAGGTCTGTTGTGTCAATGGACTTTAATCAATGGAGCCCTCAGCATACAGAGGTATTCTTCTACACAGCCAGGATTATACAGATTTTTAAAAAGAAAATTCAAACCCATTCCTAAAGCAAAGTACTTTGATACACACAGCTGCTTTAAGCCTATTGAAAACATATCTGCTGTAAATTCATTGAATTTACAATGATTGGTAAAACCATACTAAAAACTTACTACAGATCGCAGAATTACGTTTCAGAAAATCTGCATGGCAAAATACATTAAGTATCTCATAAAAAGAATAATATATCAATGAGAATAAAAAGTACTTTTGACAAGTGATTTTGGCATCCTTCAATTAAAGAGTTGCACATTCTCTGCCAAGATCACAAAATTTAAGAAGAATCGCCTAAAGGGGACAGATGTTAAGCCAAAATATCTGATAGGTGCCAACCAGCTGGAACGTAGCTTGGCACGGAAGGAGCTGGGGGTCCTGGTGGACACCAAGTTGAACACGAACCAGAAAGATGACTCTGCTGTGAAGAAGGTGGATGGTGCCTTCAGCTGCATTAAATAAAGTAGTGCCAGCAGGGTGAGGGAGGTGATCCTTCCCCCTGCTCAGCACTAGTGAGGCCACACCTGAAGTGCTGGACCCAATGGTGACCTCCCCAGCACGAGAGAGAAATGGAACAGCTGGGGAGAGACCAGCCTCGGGACACAAGGATGAGTAAGGGCTGGGGCATCCCTCACAAGAGGAAAGGCTGAGAGAGCTGGGCTTGTTTAGCCTGGAGAGGAGAAGGCTCAGAGGGGATCTTACAGACACATAAATAACCAGAGAGAAGGTGTGAAGAGGATGGAGCCAGGCTCTTCTCAGCAGTGCCCAGTGGCAGGACCAGGGCCCACGGGCACAAACTGAAACACAGCAGGGTCCATCTGAACATCAGGAAACACTCTTCCAGTGTGAGGCTGCCCAGGGAAGCTGTGGAGTCTCCATCCTTGGAGACACTCAAAAGCCATCTGGACATTCTTCTGGGCAACTGGCTCCAGGTGGCCGTAACTGAGCAGTGGGGTTGGACAAGATGACTCCCAGAGGTCCCTTCCAACCTCAGCCATTCTGTCATTCTCTGATTCTGCCTCAGAAGGAATGCTCACTTGAATGAAAACTGATGAACTACACGCGTTGCAGGCTGCAAATTGTTTCATCAGAGCTACAAAAGATGAATGAAACCTCTTATAAAAAAGAGGACACTGACAAACAGCATTCTCTACCCAACTTACCAACTGTCTGCAATCCAGTGCACTGCAGAGAAGGAATCATTCAGGTGACACTGGCTCTATGTATAAAAGCTTCATGGATGAGCCTCACCATTATTATCCAGTGCCATCAGACTTCATGCCCAATCTTTAGGTACAATGCATAAGCAATATATCCCTCCATCTAGCAGGTGAAATGCTGATGTTCAACATCAAAGAGTGATAGAAATAGACTATTATCTTATCTAGAACATCCTGAGACAGAGAATAGATGTTCCCTTCCACAAATTCTTCGATGATTTGTCTCAACCAATTTTAGAACAACCCACATGGTGAGTCCTCCCCCACTTTGTTGGGAAGATTATATTGCAGCCCAACAGCTCACAGTGTTAGGAAGCTCTTTTGATTAGTTTGAGCCCTTCTATAAACAAGTATACCAAAACAGCACTTGTCAAAACAATTTCACTGCTAACAGGAGGCAGCAGCTGATGAGCAAATAATAAAGAGCACATTTTCTTCACTGTGGCTGGGGTGGCTGAGTGTCAGTCATTCTCCTTAAAATTCCCATGTACACCATTGTGCCAAAGGGCACAAGAAGCCAATCCAAATTACAGGCTTAGATCATAATAGTGTGCACACTCTATAGCACCCCTGAGAATTTAATAATAATGAGAAATATTCTCAATTAGTTTTTTTAAATCTTGAACTGATTAACAGCTTCAGAAAAGCATTTTCATTCATACAGTAATAAATTCTCCCAAGGAAGCAAATCCCCAAACAAGTATAAAACGAGCTCTTGAAATTGTAAGCAGAATAATGTAAAGCTCTCTGCATCCTTAATTAGGGATGAAAATGGTTCAGGAAGGGCTAATCAATAAAGTGCAAATGATAAAAATGCATACTTTTGGAGAATGTGTGAACACAGTTTCATAAGAAGATGAAATTTGTGGTGGGTTTTCCACACAGCACACTGCATTGCAACTGCTCTCATCACAGGAAGATCCCCAGCCACCCTGGAATATATATATCTCTGATAGTAAGAAAGGTGCACAAAAAGATCCTATAATAGATACCAGATAATATCTAATAAATAACAGAAGACTGGAAGGGCTGCTTAAGAGAAATCAAGACTCTTGCACCACTCTGCCCATCTCCTTGTGTTCATCATGCAAGTAGAAGTCATTCTCTGTCTTGGTCTGCTTGAACTTTCTCCAGCCCCACCACCTTCCATCTGTTACCTCTACCACCCCCTCCAGTGCAGTTAAATTTACCCATGTTCCCAACTCTGTCACACCACATGCACAGCCATAAAAAGCGCTTTGGTGTTGTGATTCCCCATGCACAACCCAGTAAGTTTGAGAAACATGAAAAAAATGTGCTTTCCCAGTTAAACCTGGGCACTGCCACATTTCACTTCATTACATAATCAACGTGTTGCAAAAAAATTACAAAAATTTGCTAAACCAACACAACGAATCCACTGACACCTTCAGAATGAAGGTGAGGATTCATCCCAGATGTTCAACTGTCCTGTGCATCGTCAGGAGTCAATGAGCTGAGATACAGACTTTAAAATACTGACTGCTTAATGTCTCCTGTTTTCTTGAACATCTCAAATCAGAATTTATTCCAGTGTTAAACTTATTTGTTCTATATAATGCATTTTAAAATTGCAAACATTTATATGTAGTTTCAATCAACCTAGAAAGATTTCCTCCCAAAAGACTCAAAATTCCAAAAGTCTTAAAACCCTTCTTAAAGTGAACTTCCTATTTCACATGCACTTCTAAATCTAATTAAGGAGAGTAAAGTATACCAGTGTCTGTAACAGCACAATGTTGCATCCAGTGTTTCTTCCAGGTGAAAAACTCAGTTGTTACTGTCACCCTTCTTTTTAAATAGTGCAATGAAATATTCATGCCTTTTTCCTTAGCATAAAATGTACTTTTTGAAAGCATATGCTTTCTCTTTCAATGTTAATTATAGACTGAATTTTTAACTTCACTAAACCTTTAGTTGTGACTTTGATCAGACCCCAGTTTCCCCAGCCTGGGTGCTGCTTCAGACATCAATAATTCTAATTAAACCAACTCTCAGATATGACTACATCATTTCTCTAAGCAATTAAAAATGTGCAACTGAAACAAGTAAAAAATCTTTAAAGGAAAGCCAGTGGACTTACATAGTAGTAATAATAATAATAATAATAATAATAATAATAATAATAATACCTTGCACTTCTATATTGTAATTCATCCTGTTATCTCAAAATACTTAGTAGCACAATACTTTGTTAAGAAAAGAAAAACATAAAAAGCCTCTGTTTATTTGATTTTCTGAAAGGGGTTTAATTATTCAAGATGAAGATACAGTCACTGCTTGCTGCATGAATAAGACCTCCACTCCACTAAAACCACACATTCATCCAAATTAGTTTTGTGCCCTTCATTTCATTAAATTAACGAAGTTTTATTATACCTATGTTGAATTCAATTGTTTTCATTAGTATTCTCAAAGGAAGGAGTTCCTCATAGCAGTTGATTTTACAATTTGAAGACTACAATATAATTTACTCTCTTCAAATGCACTAACCCATACAACTGTCCTCAAAAAACGTATCTGCAAACGGTGGCACATAGATTTTACTAGACTAGGAGCATCACCTTGAACATTGTAGTATCTGAAACAGCTATATAGTCTAAATATTAGTGCTTGGGGGTTTGGGGTGGTTGGAAAGACTTGGTGAATCTGGCTAGATGAGTAAATCTGGGATTAGAAGCAACAGCCATTAGAGGTTTAACACCGGTGCTACTACTGTCCCCGTGTTTTATCTTAAAAAATTTCTCTGCATTTCTGTTTATCTGCAAGCAAATATTTTTGATACTACAAAAACTTTTAGTAGCTCTTCATATGCACTTCAGATAGTATGTAGATGAACGAATGAATATACAAAATGCTATCATTTTACAAAAGGATTATATATATGTATGTAAGTATATGCACAGTCTTGTTTTTCAGAGCTTCGAGGTTGATCTGTAGCACAGGAGATACCAAAACATAAAAAAAAAAAAAAAGAAAAGAAAAAAAAGGAAAAAAAAAAAAAAAAAAAAAAAAAGCGCTTCCCTTTGCATATTTAAGCATTTAGGAGCAAGAAAAAAACCCAGTGTAAACAGAGCACTTATCCTGTCCCTTTAGATTTCTTTCCTTAATTGTGCTGGATATGCATCTTTCTTCCGAGACTGTGGTCTCCATCCTGCACATTAGACCCAGATGAGAGACTGGGTGAGGTGAACTACTCCAGACAGTGTGACCGCAGTGACTCATGTCAGGAACAAGGACAACAGCAGTGGTGGCTTAGCCATGAACATCAGAGGACACAAGCAAGAAAAGGGATGTAGGGGAAACTGTTCCACAGTAGAAAATATGACCTCAGCTAACAAATAGCAACAGACAGTGGAAATTACTCCTAGCACCACATGAAATCACCTAATATGTCACAGTCTGTAAGATTTAAATCACTTGAGAGTCAGTAAAAGAGATGCTTACTGCTTGACAGTGACTTAGGCCAACGGTGGCTCTAAAACAGATGATCACTTAACACCAGAAAAGCATGTGGCATGCCACTGGCAAGGAACCTGGGACCACCAAAGCAGAATACGAAATATCTGGCTTTCCAAAACAAGGTTTTCACAGATTGCGAAACACAGCAGAGAAAAGGTAAAATGAGAGAGGCGCATTTTATTTGGTTCTCAACATGCCAACTTAGAAATCCTATAGACTGTCATCTATATTTATGAAATACAGTAAAAGAAGATGCCTTCTTTACTTATCCTTTAGTTATCTAACATATTACCCCAAAATTCAGCAGTCTTTTAGATGCAAATCTTAATTTCTTTAATATCCAGTCAAAATATCGATTTTGTCTTTTTTATTAAGATGGGGTCACTTATTATCCTCCTATGGATACTTTCTTAGTAAAACTACCTTATTTTCCAGTAACTGAAAATTTGATCCCTCACAGATTTTCAGTTATAGGAATAATTTTATTTCAAACCATATCATCAGTGGAGAGTTGGGTGCTTTCAGGCTACAATTCATCTAACACCTACTTCAAATGCTTCCTTAGGAGAAGATGCACCATGCATCAGAAACACCTACTTCTCTCCACTCACTATAACAAGTTTAGCTGACTACCCCAAAGGCAGACAGCCATGATCTCTCTCATTAGAACAGGGTAAGAACAATTCTATTTCAGTTGGCAAAGCATGCATCTACATGAGAAAGAAATCAGTGACAACTGTGCTGAAGGCGTCTGTAAATCTAAATTATGTATCAGAATCTCAGACTGGGGTGTCAGAGGTCTCTGCACCAAGCTGCTGTATCCAGCAGGGCCCATCGTGAGGGCAAACCAGAGCTGCCCAGCTCAGAGCTGGACGTGTGGAACCCTGTTTAGATGTGCCCCCTGGAGAAGTTACACCCTTCTCGGCTGATGCACTTCTGCAGGAGCAGCAGTACCAACTGCACAGAGCACACCAGCTGTGAGGAACAGCTCCAGACACCCACAGGAGGCCACTTCTCAGAAAGCTGAACATAAATTTGAAGGGCTCATCTTCAGGGCATGTAGACAAGTAAACTACTGGAGCTGTTTTGGCCTCTTTAATGGTCCACTGGGAAACCCTGGATGGAGGAAAGAATTTAAAAGGTATGAAAACAGGGTTTCTAACAATGCTTTAAGGGAGATATATTTTACAGTAAGCCTGTTTTTTATTTTTCTTTTACCCATTTTTATATCTTCCTGTTTCTTCCTTCCTTTTTATTTTCTTATATAGAATATAAAGTTCATGTGACAGTATAAAGAAAAGTTAGCAGAAGAAAGAATATTCCATACACTGAGCAACACAAATGCTGCCTTTTTACAGACCATGCTTTGAGCTTTGTCCTAGGCTGCCTCTTTTTTGGTTGCTTTGAATATTGCAGAAAAGTACTCTGACCTTTTCAAAGTCAAACAAACCACACATGTTCTGCTGGCAAAACCTTGTTCAAGCTTCTTGCCTTCTTGCACCTGGCCAGTGATCACTCATCACCTCGTCTGAATTTTTTTTTTTTTTTAACAAAGACCTATGTAACAGAGAGTTTTTGGCCTAAGCACACAGAGAACATTCCTCCATTTCCAATATGGGACTAGAATCTTCTGAACTACTTTAAAAGTTTTCATATTTTATAATCTTTCTCATCAAAGCTTAAATTTTTACCTTCATTTATATTGCTGTTAGTCAAAGGCATCCTTGCCCTGTTAGAATATTGAAAACATGAAATGAGAACTCAGTTTCCTAGGAAGAACTGAATATTTATGTCTTTATTTTTCAGGTTCACTGTGATGCTTCAAAAACATTAAAAAATAACATTTCTTCCTCCATTAAAGGCCATCAAAATAATACACAGTGTACAAAGAAATCCTTTTTCCAATCATTGTCCGCCCTGGAGCTATCTACAGCAGCTATTTCATGACATAACATAGTTATGCAGGCAAGGACAAAGAGAAAGTGTCCTTGACCACAAACATTAGACTTACTATAAGGAGCACAATATTCCAGAGAGAAGTTTTTCAAGAACCTAGCTGTGTCAACATCAGAGACCATATTGTGGTGAAAACCAGTTCAATTTCCAATTTCAAACTGCTGTGCATTCACCTTTGCATAACACCTGTAAAGGTACCATTTTCCCTAATGCAATTTCCATCCTGATGTGGAGATATAGGGCCATATTTGAGCTCCACGGACTGCACTTTAAGGAAGGAGATGCAATCCCTTAGAATGCTACCTTCCAAATATGTCATATCAGAAAAAAATAAATATATAAAAAAAGGTCAGGGTAGAAAATTTAATTCTGAATGAAAATTCCTTTTTTTTTTCCCACTACATCAAAGCATGTCCTGTTTGTTGCTAAAGTGCAGTCTGGCACTTGGATCAAAGCATCTCCTGGCTCTATTGTACTCAAGCAGAAGTGTCAAACTCTTTCACTGCAACACTAATAAGATATGCTTTGATGTACTTACGTGTGTGTGTGTGTGTAAAGCACTTTAGTAATTACTTAGTAACCCATAATACCTTAAAAATAGTTTACCCAACTATAACTTATTTTGATATGTCACTGAAGCCACTCCAACCATTACATGACTGTTACCAACATCTTATCAGGCAAGATGGAAACAAACCCTCAAGTAACCTTTTGAAATACAGACATTTCCTGTGGAGGGGTATTTGGTGTGTCCATCAGAGAACAATGTGCAGGGGAACAATGACAGGGCTAAAGAACATCACTCAGGCGCCTTCTGATTAAATTAGAGCTGAGGGACATGCTCATCCTGAGCCAAACATCAAAGAAGACAAGGAATGGTGCGTGAAGAACTGGCCTGGAGCCTGTGATGAGATATGTCCATCAGAACAAGTCCACAGAACTATCTTCTACCCCTGGAAAATTGTGTCTCCACAGGTTAACATCAAATCATACCTGATCTCGTTCCAAAATAGGTACTTCCAAAAGCTGACTAAAAAACGGGGATCCCCAACTTGCTCACTGGATAGCAGAGACCTGGCTCTGCTCCCCAGCACAAAGAGCAGCTCCTGCATCTGTAAGGGAAGAGAGCACATCCCTCCCAGAACACCTGACTTCTTCCCAGCCCCTCCCAGCTCCAGGGGGCAATTTGCCTTCCCATCAGGAATCTGGAACAGGGCACATATTCAACTACACTGGGATATGTAGAAAGGGAAATCAAAGCATTCAACTGAACATGTGTCAGCCTTGGATTTCTGGGGAGAACAATTTCCAAATGTGTTGTACTGGGTTTGTGTGGCCAGGTTTTGGTAGCAGAGGGGCTACAGGAGTGGCTTCTGGAAGAAGCTGCAGGAAGCTTCATCCATGTCCAGCAGAGCCAGTCCCTGGAGGCTTCAAGATGGACGTGGTTGGATCCTGCTCTGATTTTATTAGAAATAAATGCAATTAATTTCTCTAATTCGAGCTTTTTTTGCCTCTGCTGGTATTCAGTGAGTGATCTCTCCCTGTCTTTATCTCAACTCATGAACCCTTCATTCTATTTTCTCTCCCCTGTCCAGTGGTGGAGGGGAGCAAGAAAGAGGCTTTGACTCTGAGATGAGCTCCGTTGGTCAGAGCAGTGAGCTGGTAAAACCATGGTTGCGGGTTCAATCCCTGTGTGGGCCACTCACTTAACAGCTGGACTGGATGAACTTTGTGGGTCCCTTCCAACTCAGATCTTCTGTGACCTGGTGGGTGCCTGGCATCCAGCCAGGGTCAACCCACTACACGCAAATCTCTTTGCAATCTCATTTTTCCTTTTTCATGCAAAAGATTAGAAAGTCAGTTTCAGGCTTCACATTAATAGTCTTGAAAATTTCATTGAAAATAAATCCAATATCATAGTAATTGTCCTAATTTTTTAGTTCTGCTTCATAGTTCCAACACATGACTAGAAGTGAGGTAGAGCAGAGTGCATTCTTGTTTCAGCTCTACAGAGGACTCACTCTGATGCTGCTGAGAAGCAAAGATCAAGTTGACAGTTTTTCCTTCTAACTTGAAACAGTTTTTACCATTTCCAAGAGAACTGAATAGAATTTCACATGCAATTAATCAGTTGGATTGCTCAGATTCACATTAATTATTGTTTTCATTATTCACCACCTTCTTATTTGTCTACACTACCCTTTTTAGCAAAACACCTTATTATTTTTCTTCTGGTTTTAAACAGCCCCTTTGGTTCTACAGCTCATAAAATTCTGCTTCTTGAACAGCAAAATGCTCTTACTTTATCTTTTTCTCTACTTCTGCACAGTTTATCTCTAAAGCTTGAGGTCTCTTGATTTATAATTGCTTACCATTTACTATATTGTTAGTTAGAGACAATTTACTGATATACATTAGCACGAGGACAAAAAACACGTTGTTTATTTCAACAGCTTATTAAAAATATATCTGAAGAATGTCAGAAAATAACTGATCCATATTCTGGAGCACTGGTTGTCAAATGCTGCTTTTGCTTACATAAAAAAACTTGATAAATCATATATCTCATCATTACCTTTTCAAAATTTATTTTATGATGATTTTCAACTTTCATAGTTTCTTTTTTTTATATTACCTCTTAAAACAGTATGCAGTCTTTGTACAGACATAAAAGATTTTAATTAATTTCGGTTTCTTAAGATAGTTTAGGCTGTTGCTACTTGTTACAATTTCTCCAATTTATACTATAATTTAATGGTTTAACACTAATATACACACTAGTACCACTGTTAAGCCATGAAAAGCCAACACGAGAAGAAAGAAATAATGTATCAACAGCAATACTGAAGATGAAATTTTAATATTCCCATTCCTGAAGAATTTCTGGAAGTATTTTCAGATTCCCAGGACTAAATACTTCAAAACACACCAAAACGTTGCTACTGACACTAACATGTTCTCTAAAAGTAAATTCCAACTTCTTAGCTGCCATCAAGAACTCGTCATTCACCCAACATGTTATAGGTACTTGCCATAATACACATTTCACAGACAGAGAAAAATGAGCCTGGAGCGATGAGGGAAGCACCTCCAGTCACTTAAGTTAGTGGTCTAGTCAGGACTAAAATCTACAGTCTGTGAATTTATTTCCTAACAGCAGACATTAAATTACACCACTGCAGCAACACTCCATAAAAGTGACAGTTTGGATCATGCTTAGTAATTAATATACAACTTGAAACTCTATTAAGCAGCCTGAACAAAATCTGTAATCCAGAAAAGACTGGGCAATTTCATAGATAGAAAAGAGAGCACCTTTCATTCCTGCTATTTGGTACTAAATTAAATGCCTTGTCTTTTCTAAATGTAAGTAATTTCCTATTTGCATTATAATTATCCTGTGAAACTTTCTGTGGATAATGAAATAAGTTTAGGGAGCAGCATTTCGGCCCTTTAATCTCTTGAGAAGCAAAGAGATGGAAGCAAGGTGGCCAGAAAGAGAAAAGAGAAAATGAGAACAAATGGTGAGGTTACAAAAAGCATGTGTGAAATGATGATAACACTTCAGACCAGGCCCAAAGAGCCTATCATTATAAAGATATATTTCCATGTATTAGTACTTCTAATAAATAAAAAATTTCAACTCTGAAATGAACCTACTTGTAAAACTTTCTTTAAAGGCTGTTCCATGCCTTGCTCCTGCAGCTCCAACAGCCACAAGCCCATCCGTCCACACAGAAAGGACAATACTTTGAGGTAACTAGGAACACCCTTGCCCTCCTCCCCCAGCACACTGTATTTTGCCAACTTTTTAAAAACGAGGAAAAAGCAGAAAGGAAAGCATTCCGGTGCTCGTGTCCAGCTGCTGGCTGTGCCACTGATCTGCTGGTAATGATGGACATATTATTTGAATTTATATCCTGCAAAGACTGTTTGGGCATGGGGAGAGGGGTATCACTCTCAATCCTCAGGCAGCACATGAGAGACAGGGAGAGATGAGCAGTGAGAGACACGGAGGTGTAGCCATCCCTGGATTGAACAGTTATTGCTTCTGGAGCCCAGCAGAGGCACCTGACCACACTTCGAGGAATCTATGTCCATGTTTATCACTCTGGGCAAACAACAGCAGACCTTAAAAGGGAACTTCCCTCAGACCCTTCCCTGAGAGGAGGGGAGATGTGCCACACCTCAAGCACAGGAAGTCATCCTAAATCAAAACTTTGACATTAAAAATATTAATAGCCGCTCTGTAAGCCATGTACAACCACGAACAGAAATGCTCTGCCTAATGTCTCCAACCAAGAGCAGCAGCTACAGTTGGGTCAAGGGTCTATTTCCAAGAGCCCAACTTGGAAATCCCAGGGCAGGATTCTTGGAGCGCTCTAGTTAGCTGGGTCCCAATAAAGCTTATTTTGGAGTATTAGTTATAATGGCTTTAGCATGAAGTGCAGGGCTGGGCATCCCCGATAAGGCAGATAAACTGGATATATACAGAAGCAGAACTTAGGGCCTCTAGGACATTGTACCTGTGAAAACAGGAGCATTCACAGACATACAATTACAGAATTTAATGAGGGACTACACAGTAGGACATCCAGCTTTACTTCTTCACAGCCTCATTACAAGTGACTAAATTGCCTTGGAGATCCATGCTCTTCCAACTATGCCATCTCAGTACACTCAGCAATAAAAACAGAGTAACAGTACCCTTAAAGTTCACCAAAGCTTACTGATAAAACAACCTGAGAACTGGGAAAGGTAGTTTCTTTAAACATCTGTCTTGGAGCTCATCTCATATTTTTATCAGACATGAAAAAGAAGGCACAGCTTTGGTTGGTATGACTGGTACAACTTTGGAAAGCACTGCCAATGCCAGGAAATACCAGAACTTCATTCTGAAAGGTGGGAAAAGTCTTGCCTAATAGAAATGGAATGAAAAGTATCAATACAATGTGCTTTGTGATTCTGCTTGAGAGCCTAGTAACAATAAGCATTTCTACTAAAAGTTGAGAAATTATCAGTGAGAAGAAGACCATGTTAATCAATCAGAGGATGAAAGGATAAGGAAGATTAGCTTTGGTGAAAAAGGCAAAAGCTATCTAGAATTTATCAACAGAAGCATTTGTAACAAAAACATAAAACTATTAATGCCATGAAACAAGCCACAGTGATGCTTATCTCAATACAATTCTTTTCCAACTCTGCTCAAGAATTAAAAAAAAAAAAAAAAAGGCAAGAACTGAAGAGAGGCACTAGGACATACAACAAGCTATTTTACAAAAAGCAGTGTTCCTCACTTATTTTGCTTGGCACATTTCAAAGCCAAGAGGAGATATTATTCCTTTATGTAAACTCATTAGGACAAGTTATAAAAAGGGATTTTTTTTCATTTAAGAAGAAGAATGACAAGTGGCAGAACACCAATACAAGTGAGTATAAACTGTCAGGAATAAGTCTTGAATGGAAATCAGTGGAAGACTCCTAGGCATAAGAAAGCAATGTCTGAAATATCACTGCAGACTGAGGAGCAAGATAGTAACTTTTTATTTTTAAAGAAATAGCTATTTTTAGGACAGATCTGACAAATCCATAAAGACAACTACATGGAGAGTCTCCCATAGTAAGTGGGAATTAAGTTCATCTGAATGCTCCTAATGCAGTTACAAAATGCTAGATAATTTATCATTTTATTAATAATATTTTTTAATATACAATAAAATTCTAAAGGAGACAATGCTGTTTATTCTTCATGATATCAGATATCACATGGCAAACTCTTAGCCATTTTCTCTTTCCTGTCTAAACTGAACTTGCCTGATTTCCATTATAATTTTATTCTTTGTTATCAAATCCTTGCCATCACATACCAAGAACCTTTGCTTCTTCCCAGACCAGCCAAACAGTACTTTGAATACAAAACACAGGATTCTTTCAGACAGGAAGGACTGAAGAAAGGAAAACTACTGATGATTCAACACATATTTTTCAAAAATGTTTGTTGCAAGAGCAGCTTATCCTGCAATGTTGCTGGGAACCAGCCAGATCTAGCTAGATATAAACCTCATTGCCTCCAAGCAACTACCTTCTCCTTCACATAAGACCCAATAGATCGTAAGAGCTAATTTAAAAACATTACGATTTCTTGTTCGAATGTGCAATTAAGAAGAGAAATGAAGATTGAGATTAGCAATGGCAGAAGATCTCTAAACTTTATATTATGCAATTAACATTTTAAATAGAATGGGTCAAAATAACTAGGCTTTTTAGTTGTTTGCAACATTGGAAAGTGAAACAACCATGCTTCAGGTCAAATATTGCTTCATTTATTTTTTAGCATTATTTTAATGTTTTCAAGGGCTTTAAAAGCTGTTTCACATTGAAAATGAGAAACATTTGCAGAGGTTTCCAATGCTGCTCCTAAGCTTACAAACAGATACAAAATTACACCGGACTCTTACACCTGGAATAGCCATACATGAAATCTTGGTGTGCTGTCAATTACTCTGTGTGTGCAGGGAGATTCATTCTCCTAGAAACAGCTCATTTAATCAGAGGTACCTCTGACTACTGAAATTAATGGAAGTTCAGGGCTCAGGGTTACAAATGATCATTTCATAATGCTCATTAAGAGGACTGCTGAACAGCAGTGTCATACAGAAATATTCTGATTTATTTAGCAGAAAGTGGGTAAATAATGCAGGCCAATTTTCAAGAAATTAATAGAGTTGAAATAGAGTTGAGTCATTGTGCTCACGCTGTTCTACCTCGAACATTTTTGCTGGCCCACCTCCTCTTCCCTGACCATCCATGCCGGGAGAACTACGCAACAGAGCAAGACCTGGAGCAGATCACAGCTTGAGTGTGATGCCATACCAGAAAGAAATCAAAGCCACCACCACCTTGTAAGGAATGGACCAAAAGCACTGTATATTCTCTCCTATGTTCACATTCCTGAGAGCGTCTTACCTACAGTATTATGTCCACCAAAAGGCAGGTAACAAGCTTAATGGCAATGTGGATGAACTGAAGATCCAGAGGAGAGGACAGCAAGAATGATGAGAGGTCTAGAAAACATGGATCCAAGGGAATACTGGGGGGAAAATAATATACAGGTGCATATAAACTGAAGATACAAAAATAGGTCTTAATTTTGGACAGAATTGAAGTAGTATGCTTAAATTACAGCAAAACAGATTTAAGATACTAGGTCTCAAGTTCCTATTCTGTTACTGACTTCAGCAAACTCAGGGAGTGAGAAAATACTAATTTCCTTACACATCTCTCATTACTTTCATGTTCTGGTAAATGCAGCTAAGTGGCAAGGAAGAAGAAGCCATAGAAATTCCTGAATTCAGATCCCGACATGGAAGAAAAGGAGGAGCCAAATGCCCCAGATACTGTGTTTAAAATTCTTTCTGACCCCCTAGGAGATACATTTATATATTCTACCACGAATTTAAGCACAGTTTGATACTAGTAAAAGCCTTCCTAATCCTCTTTCTGGCAATAACTCAGTAGCCTACCACAGCCAGCTAGGCAGGATTCTTTTCTTTTTCAGCTTTTTACCTTGGTTTTCCCAAGGTGTCTTACAGATCACAAGGTATCTGGAATTCTGCTGAAGAACTATCCCATCGAAGAGTATCTCAGAGAATTGGAGTTTGCCAGCTCCCTAGAATGAGGATCTCAAAAATCTCCTGAGCAGAGGGTGACACTTTGTTCAGCCAGGTTCACAGATGAAATATTAATTGTGTCAAGAAGAAACATCAATAGAAGAATGAAAAAAAATTAAGTCACAGATTTCAAGAAAATGTACTCCACTCTAATTCACTACTGCCAACTAACTCAATGAAGTAACAGTAGGGTAAAACCAGTTTGATCAGAATAAAATCAAATTCCTTCCCTCAAAGGCAGCAATATGTTTGATCCCGTTTTAAGACAGATCTCCACATTTTTTATTTGGTAAACAGCAATTTTAAGAGTATTAAATGCCAAATGCCACAAACCACACAAACATAAAATGGAATATATAAATTACATCACAAGATATTGAAGGATATCACCATGACATTTTCACTGAAGAAACTGACAGCTCTGTTACTGTCTGGAAAGCTGTCTGTTAACTCCTAGATAACACCTGATTCATAATTAAAATAACACAAGCATATTCCATTTACATTTTAAATGAATTTCCAAAAAAACTTTTTACTTTAGCTAGCAAGGTGATATTGTGGTGGAAAGAAACACAAGCTCTTGTACATGAGTAGCAATGAGTGAGAAGAATCAGACGAGAGTAAACTTTAACAACAAACCTGGCCAACACAGGCAGTGTGGAAAAACGTAAAGAAGAAATCCATCCCCCATACACCACCTACATTTCTCAACTTCTAGAAGGCCACTTGGTTTTTGGAGTGCAGCAATCCTGTAAAGGTGGTGTTAAGCATGAGTTTATGCCCTTTTTCATCACCTCTCCTATAAGGAACATTTGAGAGTTGGGGTTGTTAAGTCTGGAGAAGAAAAGCCTCCTGGAAGGTCTTATTCTGGCTTTTCAACAGTTGCAGGAGGCCCCTAAGAAAGAAGAGGAGAAGCCTGTTGTGATAGGACAAGGAGTAATACTTTTAAACTAAAAAAGGGTCAATATAGATTAGATGTAGGGAAATATTTTTTTTTTTAATGCTAAAGATGGCAAAACACTAGAAGAGGTTGCCCAGGTTGACCATTCAAGGTCAGATGGGACCGGGCCCTGAGCAACCTGATCTAGTCAAAGATGTCCCTGCTCATTACAGGGGGTTTGGACTAGATGAGCTTTAAAGGCCCCTTCCAACCCAAACCATTCTATGGTTTCTCAGTGAAAGCACTCTAGCTGTACTGTGCCTGCCAAGCAGCCCTAGGCTGGCTGAAAAGGATGCCTTTTTTGAGAGGAGGTTTAGGAAACACCACTTGCTGCTTCTCTACTATTAGTTGTCTCTTCTAAGCACTTCCAGGAGGGGATTTCAAAATTCTTCCCCCTCCCTCCAATCTCAGAGAGGCAAGAGATGCCTCACTTGGCTGTGAAATGCCAATGCCAACAGGGGAATGGTGGAGAGGACCAGCCCTGCTGCAGTTCTTGGCTTGACTGCAGCGAAGCCCCAGCTCTGCTCATGGGAGGGGAACAGGAGGGGTGCTCCCAACCTCCCCACAACAGCATCAAGAGCAGCCGACCCACAGAGTGGCTCTCTGCAGAGCAAAGAAGCCAACCCTTTTGACGTGTCACTTTCCAGCTGGGCTGGCCTTACAAAAGACAGAGAGAAAATTCACTGTAAGCCAAGCCTGAAGCATAACCAGCTATTGGGGCTGCTCCTATAAAAGAAGAAACACTGTTACGATCAAACCATCAAAACTTCTGGTTACAGCTTGGCAGTGGTTTATATATGAGCAGGTGATACCTTAAAAATATATATATTTTCTCCTTTTATTATGGAGGTAAAAAATAATAAAGTACGTATTCTGGACTTTCGTATTAGGGAAACAAAAAAGAGCTCTCAGGCAGAAACCTTGAATGTCAAGTGATTTTTATGGCTATGAAATAGACCCTGAAAACCAGAGGGTTTTAATAGAAGTGTCAGTCACAGTCTGTAACTACTTCCACTCCAAATTATGACACAGGTGCTTACTGAGATTTTTAAAGCAACATATGCAGCAATACTAGGTGGCTAATCTGCAGATTACTAGGACCAAGAAAATTCATTCAGGAACTTGGGATATTGCCAGCATTCATGCCTCCTACTGTTCATGAAGTGAACTGAACATATTGTAAATGAGGCTCTTGCTTAGCCTTATTTTAATCATTTCTAAATTGGATATGGTTCTCTCTTCACTTTGTCCTTTTACAGTAATACCTAGTCTCCTAAAAATCATCATAAATCACCTGTGAAGGTTATGCATTAGAGTGCTTTCAGGAGTGAGACTCATAAACCTTGTCAAAATGTACATGCTGTGTGGTGGTATTTTGAATTGGAATATAATAATTGCCTTTTAATCACAAGACATTTCCTAAGAAACTTTTTTTTTTTTATGTGAAAGAACAGTGCTCTCATACAAATTAATAGCTGAATTTCTATCATATCTCTCCTTGTTGATTTTGTCAACAGAACTACATTTTCCTTCAGCCTATACCTAATCCTAAATGACAGCAATAAAAGGCCCTGATTTTCCCCAGAGATCTGGCAAGATCAAAGGACTGGGAAGGTCAACTTTCCTGAAGTGTTTCCATGGGCAACTGGTCATACCAGAATTGGATGTAGGGAACCTTGTGGAGATACTAATTTTTAACAGCAGTAATGATAGCACTGCATTCTTCTGTAAAGAAGCAGCACTTCTGACCTTGCTCATCTCTGACATCTAAAATGTGTCAACACATTGTTCAATACAGACTGTTTTGAAATACTCATAAAATCAGAACTGACACAAATTCTTATAATGAAAGGAATACAAATATTGCGCAACATTCCAAGACTCAGACCTATGGAACATAAGCTTTGTGACCTGCCCAGAAAGCAGCTCTGCCCTTTCCCTACTGCTTGCTCAAGACTGAATTTCTGTCCAGCTGACCCAGAGACTCCCAGCCTGCCCACACACAGACCTGGATGGCACTTTGAAACAGAAATGGGGCGAGCTGGGGCATGAAATTGTGTTGAGTCAGTGGCTGAGCATTCTGCACAGAGTGCACAAAATTCTGTTGAAATTCTGTAGAATTTTCAAGCTAAAAATATGCAGATAACATATAGAGTGACAAAATGTACTGCCAAATCTCCACTATTATTAGCACAATTAATATCCTACCATTCAGCTAAACTGCCTGTGTTGACCATGGTTTTCCAAGGGAGTATTTGTACTTCTTCAGCACTGGAGCAGATGAGATTTGAACCCGAGCTATGACCAGTGTGCCCACCCCACACATGTAACTCTCCAGATTGTTTCTTCTTCATCCATACTGAGCAGCAACCTGTTACCTTTCCTTCAGATCTGTGGGTCAGATGGAAAGAACACACAGAATGCAGAACTGCCCACCTCAGAAAAGGCAGCACATTCTTTTCCATTTCTTTAGCTGGTCTGGTGCTCAAGTGGTTTGTTTAGGACTTCACTAGACTCAAAAGTCTCCCAAAAAGAGGAAAAATACAGCGTTTCAGAGAAGAGGTTAAATCACCCTGTGTGTTCTGGGTGAGAGAACTACACATAAAAGAACTCCTTCCATATCTGCCATGAACAAGAACAACAGTATTAACTGAATAATAACATTGTAGCAGCCAAAATACTTAACTCAAGGCACCAGGAGAAATGATCTGATATTCAGAGAATTGCATATGTCTTTTGATTAGCACAGCCAGTACTCTTGTTTCATATCCTTGACTAGAAAGACCAAATCAGCATAATCTCATAGTATACATATAAAAACCTGTAAGGTTTTTTTATAAATAAGAGATTCAACTTTTGGCCTTCCATAAATCTGAGATTATTCTCCTTCCTCAAAAAAAAATTTCTTTATCTAACATCAACAGAGTAATTTGACATGGCAAAATACAGCCTTCTTTTCTTTAGAAGAATGGAGTTTATCTGGAATGGTTGTCAACAAGGAAGACAGTACTTCCTGAAACTCAGGACCTACAGATTTCCTTGATATGGCCATTTTTCTTCTCTGTTACACAGTCTCAGACCAGATAAGAAAAAAACCAAAGAGACTACGGGGCAGCCAGGGAATCACACAATAATCTTCAGCAGAGGATCAAAACAAGCTTTGAGAAAACTAACTCTGGGTTTTATTTTCTTATAAAAGAAATGTATTTGTTTCCCAGTGTGCTTGAGCAGCAGGAGATCTATGAGCAACCAAAATAATGTGCACCTCAAGCCCAAAAGTGCCATTATTTATTTTAGTCACAGAGTACAAGAAGCTATCTTCACAAAGCAGCCTCTTTCCACCCTTCCACAATCAGACTACTCGCCACATTTTAAGAACAGACACACAAACTCACATGGAGGATCACATCTAATTAGTATTTGTTGAAGTGCACGTAGCATTCCCTGAGCATTATGCGGATTTGACACACTCTAAGACTCTAGTTCAGCTGTCTGTTAAAGTTAAAAATATTTAAGGTCTCACTCCCTTTTCTCCTTTTCCATGTTGATTCTGTAAGATAAGACAAATGCCAAAGAAATCCACTGTTTAGCTGCAGAGATTAACAACAACAGTCAAGGGCAGACGAGGTGGGTAAGAAAATGAAAAATAACTCAAATGACCTGGCTCACCAAGAATGAAGCACAAATAAAATCAAACAAAAAGGTCAGTAAGAGTTATCATCACAATATTCTTCATGCAGCCCCAAGCACGCTCCACTACAGTTGAAAGCTGTCAATCAGAGTGCTTTAAAGCTGATTAGGAGCCTCCTTTTATCAGTCACACACCAACACATTCAATCTTTTTTCTTTCCTAAACCTGGAGAAAGCATCTGTTTTCTTTCCTCTCTGGGCAAATCAGTCTTTGTGCACCAAGACAACAGCCCACAGAGGAGTGAGACACAATGAAGACTCAGGTGCTGTCAGTTTCATGAAAAGCCATGTCTAGCTCTACCAAAAACTTCCTTTCAATAAAGCAAACAATTTCAAACAACAGCTGAGAAATTCACAATTCTCAGTTGCACAAACACCACTCTCACACAGAAGCTGACTGCCATCGGATTTATGAGATGCTCTATTTCCAGGTATGTCTGCAAAAATCTAGCACAGAGTTTGCAGTAGGAAGAAGCGGGGATAGAGGTTAAGAGACCTCTGTTGACAAAGCAAATTGCATAGTCTCATTTCAATTGTGGGACCATTTTTCTTCTATACTCACAGAGGAAAGCAGGAAGAGGCAAAAAAGAAAGAACAATTATAGTTCATGCTTGTATCAAAGAGTTTTATATAAACCATTTTTGTTTGTTCACCTGCTTTTGTGGATTGACGGAAAACAAAGAAAAAACTGTATTTCGGAGGAGTAGCTGCCATAATACTCATGGGGGTGCATAATCTTGTTTCAAAGAATTGGGACAGTGAGAACAGGTCCAAATTTACTGTTCTTACTCAGACTTCCAGCAGTCAAACCACTGACAGGTTTCCTATAGTCCCTTCCTCACAGCGTCCTGTTAATAAGTTAAGAACAGATACTAACATCTATCTCTCACACAATAAAATAGGGGTTAGAAAGCAGTAGGTGTTTTTGGAGAAGTATGTCCCACAGTTTTGATTTCAAGAAAATACTTGAGCATTCTCAGTGCTATTCTGTAGGTGAAGGCTCTTCTGCTTAGATCTCTGCTATATCTCATTCACACATAAAACTCAGACCAGATCGTAATGGGCCTCAATGAACATAAGAGGTGACATTAAACATGTCTGAAATTCACTGCCCCTCAGTGTTACTCACCCACCTGTTCTATCAGAGTAATTCAACAACCAACAAAGACTCTTCCCTACTAATATGGTGGAAAGAAGAGGTCACAAGGCTATCCCAATAGTTTTCTTTTGGAGGGAAGTTAAAAATCTTTACATTTGCAATCCAGCAGTTTGCTCCACCCTCTCTCTGCAGCCTGGTGATTTAAAATTCCTCCCCTTTTGAGCAGAGAGATTTATTCAAGCCTTGCTTCATACAGGTTTCACTGAGCAATGTATGGGCAAGCGACAGCTGGGTTTTGCCCTCAGTGGACAAAAACAACGAGTACAAAACGTGCCATGAAAGGGTGTCAAAAAAGTCTGATGGCTCAGCTGACAAGAACCGTGTGCAGGATGTCTACCTGCCACTTGTGTACATTATATTCAGTCCTAACCATTTCCACAGGTACTCTGCTGTCAGAAACCTCAGATCTACTCAAACCAGCTAAACAAAGGTCTCCAAAATACTGAGGAATAAAGAAAATGAATCCAAGCAACTGCCTGCATTCCCTGAAACAAGAGATGTGAATCGAGGTATTTTTTTCTCTCATAAAAATATGCAGTCACAAGACTACATTGTTTTCCGTGAAAAATTATATTCTTTTCAGAAGTCTTGAAAGTCAATTACATATTGTATTTTAATATTAGAAACAATATATAGCATTTGAAAGCATGACTAAGTAATAATAGATGTCAAGAGCAAATTACGTGGAGTAAGAAAATCTGCCAAAATAGCTTGAAGTCAAAGAAAAGGCTACTCAGAGGAAATGTACGCTAATTGTTAAACCTTTTTTAAATTTCTATTTGTTAAACCTTGGACACTCTCTGCAGAAGTATCTCCAGTACAAACTGCTCTCTTGGTTTCTGTGCAAAAAGTAATATGGGCAGTGTAATATGAGGGTCTAAAAGGTGATACAAAGATATACACACATAAACCTTGCTTCTGACATATTTTCCATGACATTAAGTTCTTGCCAGCTTCATTATTTTTATACTTGTGATGCAAGCAGATTTCAGAAATGAAGACACCAAACAGGAAGGTTAGTTGCAGGCTGGAGCTATATGTATGTCTCAGAGGGACCTATGAGAATCACATTCAAAAACATAAATTGCATTACAGTGTAAACAAAATTTAACCCAGGTGATATGAATAAAGCAGAAAATGACTGAATTAAATGAAGATGACAGAGTGGAAATGTTTTCTGTAAAGATATAGCTCCATAATATATTCATAGCCAGAGGCATTAGGACAGTTTCACACCAGTGGATGATTTTTTATTTTTAAAGCCTTTTGCTAAAACAAATAATCACATCTACTCATTGATTTCGAGAGAAAATACTCTCCTTTTAAATATTAATAAGTTGAGGTTTATATTGAATTTTAAATTATGGTAGGAAGTCGAACATAGATGTTGTTTGTTTTTTAAAAATTCCAAATTATTTTCATAGTATTATTCACCTGATAATTCTTACAGTTACAATACATTTACAATGTGAAGCCAAATTCGCAGTACATAAATTTAGAAATCCTCATATCTAAATGCTGTCAGAGAAAATTAACAATGAAATAAAAAGCTTGATCTATGAAGCATCACAAGGATAGAACTAGCTATGCTACATTATCTACCCATGACCCACATCCATCTAATCAGAGGCAAAGGAAAAAAAAAAAACCAAAATTCAAGAGCATCTCAATTATTTTCACCACTTGGTTACCATTTCTCAAGCATTAGACACTCTCCTCAGTTCCAAAGAAAAGGAATTCAGGCAATCATCTAAAGGGATTTTATATTCTAATTATCCATATCTCTGTAAAATAATCATGGAAAGAAGGTAAAATACAAAACTAGAAACTGTTTTGCACCATATCAGCATGTTGTCTTCCTGCAGAGCTGACTCAACTCCTACAGGGGCGCTATTAGAGAAACAACATTTTGGGAAAATGCCACAGATCTTGTAAAAACCATGACAAAAACACTGCAGCCAGTGGTGCTGCCCCCAGCAACAAGGCACCAAGAGTGACCAGATGAAAAATACCACGAGTCCTCTTTTCTTCACTTATTTTCACTTCATGGTGCAGCCCTTATGTCCTCTGCCAGGCATCCTCTCCCACCTAAGCCACTCTAAATGCACACACGTGCACAAGACTGTGCCTACCACAGATTAAAAAACAGAATAAGAATAATGAAATCATGATTTTTGTTCCACTTCTTCACTACTATATAAGAATCCCTCCCCACAGGGACTACTCAGACTCATCTCTATAATTCTACAGATCTAGAATATGTTGTTTCTGCACAGATATTCATTTTTATAAATCACAAAAAATTACATCAAAAATGCATAAATATGTAGGCTGGTGTTTTGTCGGTTTTTTTTTTCCTTACTTATCTCCATAAAGCAAATGTATATAAAAATCACAAATTGTGGTATAGAATCAGTAACGTACAATTTAAACACAGACATCCTTGTTTTCTGAAAACAAGCAGTGACCTACACCCCAAAGTACACATATAATGCTATGTTAGTCCTGAAAGCATATTTTAGCAGTATTTACAGTTACACTGAATTTAGATTAGATTATCTCACTTTCAAATTAATTTCTGGAAGTAACAGGATGCTTGCAACAACACTGGTATTTTTGAGAGGGAAACAGAAGAAAAGTAAATGAGAATTCATGAATACTGTGATTATCTGCCAACATTTACAAGCAATTTTGGCACTCCTTCCTTGAGTGTTCTTAAAAGACATCACTTCAGGCACGTATAAGGTGTGTTATACATGTATTACATATCCACAAAATATACATGTGCAAATAAAGGGCCTGCATGTGATTTTCTTTCTTAAAGTAAGAGGAACCATATACAGCCAAGTCAGCCCTTAATAACAGAGCAATCACTTCATCCTTCCACTATAAACTTGTCTTTTAAGGAGGCTTTACCTTGGCTTTTATTAACCCAAAGAAATAAAATCTTCTGTCTGGCTGTCTTAAGACAGCTGTGTCCTTGGAGATGACTTTGCCAGATTCTCAGGATCTTTACTCAATAGAAAGGAACCCAAGACTTGTGATGAATACCAGGTCTTGCCAGGTTCACCCTTTGCCTTACAATGTATGTGCCTGGTGTCTTGGGGAACAGCTGCAGCAAATTTCATAAAACAGCTGGTTATTAAGGTCGATAAACAACTATAATATCCACCCCTTTTTATATGACAAATACTTTAACAATTGTTGCCAATCAGGAAACAATCTCCATGTCCACAGATTGCCATTGCCCATCATATTAGTGCTATTTTATATGGCACCACAAAAAAACCCAAATTCTGTTTTGAATTTACAACATGACAATTAAGATAGATTGTTATGGCTGACCTGCTCAAAACTGGAATCCATTACTGTTTGTTTGAATTATGTAATTTTCAATGTATTTTTTCTTGTTTATCCTCCCTAAACTGGATTATAAACAAAGTATATAGTCATGTCTGATGCAATGCACTTTATAAAACACATTCTACAGTAACTCCTCAATCGACTTTCAGGATTGTCAAGGGTTCTTTGGTTTTTGCCCTCCTTTTGTGCTGTAAAAACAAACTAATAACACTGCATACATTCAGAGGCTATATACTTTCCTACACAATCTGGAGAAAAGACACTCTGTGCTAAGCAAGTTCTGCTGCCTTACTTGTGGCAGCATTCCCAAAAAGTACAAATATTCACATCATGTGCCAATATGATACACACACAGAGAAAGACTGGAATTATACCCTCCATTCTTAAGTTTTGTTTCTGTGCTTACATTCCTCAAATGTTCTGTGTATGCATGATCTGATATGTCAGAATGCCAACATTATGTGGCCTTCGTTCTATCCACCTTAAACATTTTATAACACTGTACACTAATACAAGGGCTTTTTCCTATGAAGATTGAAATTCATCCAGCCAAAATCTTCAGAGCTACAAAAAGAAGATATTCCTATCCTTCTAGTTCCCACCAGTGCTTATTCATTCACCAGAGCAATCTGCAACTGGAGGAATGAACAACAGCTTCATCCTGAGTCCAGAAATTTAGAATCATCTACTGACCTGGGAAGGAGCCAACTATAATTCTTAAGTGTTACACATTTTTTTAAAAAAATAGACAAACCACAACCTTATAATATATCCCAATATTTATAAAGCTTGATGCTCAAAATCTCAGATAAGTGACTCATATATTCTGAGTCAAATGTTACTTTCAAAATGTTTTCTGACTACACATTACCACTTAAGGTTCCTTTCATTAATTGTACTTTTTGGATTAATTTTCCTTGGCTAGCATTACACTGAGCTGTACTTTACATCATTATTAGACAACTGAAATCCACATGACTACTCATAGTGGAAGACAACTTACTGGGGTAAAGACTGACAAAGTCTTTTATCATTCAGTCAGATAAATGAAGTTTTCACTAAATCCCTTTTCCCCAAATTTAATAGGTCAAGGTTTTCAGCCTGTTTCAGTACAACTGACAGTATAAATGAAAAGCTTATGGAAACCAGAAAGCCTATGAGTCTTCAAAGGTTCATAAAATATTTGGATTTTTACCTTATGCTTCTGATATGGTCAGTCCTGTCCTTCACATTAGGTATCATGCTTTTATTTATATTCAAAAGAAAGAAATTCTAGTGGAAAGAAAAACATTTAAGGAGTTAGTCCCTGGTTTCGTTGGACCCTTTTCTCCATGACTCTAAAAAAGCTATCCTTTCCTTCAGTGGAAAACAGAAAATGGTTGTTACACATACAGGCAGTTATTTTTAGCCTTGACTGACACAAAATTCTTCCCTCATTTTACTTCTCAATTTGGCTTAGAAAAAAAGTCTGTGCCCTTTAAGTCTGGCACTTAATATACAGAAGCGTAAAGAAGAGTGAAACATGAAATCTAGAAATGCGCATATACTATATATAAGTTTCTTTAACTAGACTGAATTTAGCATTCATGAAAAATCACATTAAATGCAATGAGGTGACATGTCTTCCATTTTTCCCCAAGTTAACAGAGTAGCAATGTCAACTCTATCACATTTCTCGCTTTGGATGTTCCTTCTCCCTGGAAGAATTTCCTCCAAAGGAGCTATTTCAATTTATTTTTACAGTGAATCAGTGCACTGTTAAAGCTATACAGCAAATGGACTAAGTGACCGATTTAATTCTGCAGATTGTAGCAAGAAGATATAATAATGGATTGAACACAGCAGTTAATTTATTTAACACACAGTAAGGAAACTTTTAGCACAACTAGGAAAACCTACAACTTTAACAGAGAGATGTGTCTTTTTAGAGCAGCTGGACGAGGGAGTAGTGGACGAGGGAGGTAGTAGACACTATCTCCTTCTGTAATGTTTTATTTAATTCTTTTCACATTTGCAAACTATACATATCATGGAGAGGATCTGAAAAAATCCTCGAGTCAATTCAGTGAGACAGACATTAGATACAGAGAAATTCTGCTCAATATTGATCAGATTCTACACTCTCTATGACCCACTACCATCCATCTACACATGCAACCTTCTTTCATCTTATTCAGTAATGAATACACCTAATAAAACCTGCTGAGAAAAGATAAGGGGAGGAGAGATCGAATAAAAATAAAAATCAAATCTCTCTTCAAAAAGAAACCTATGACTCATGACTCAGTTATCTCAAAAGGGAGGCCTTAGGAATAGCCAGGTATCACCACAGCATATCTGACTCCCTAACCTGCAAATTATTAATGGCATCACTGAGGGAGCTGTTACTGCTATCAGCACACACACCTCAAATGGCATCAGCTGTGACCTCTACAAAAGCTGGAGATTTGTCTATAAAAGAACAAGATTTCAGATGGAAAAATGGAAGAAAATTTCTGAGGGATGAATAAAATCTTTACTTTCCATTACAGAGTTAATGGAAAGAATTGAAAAACTCCTTGGAATGTGCTGGACATTCCAAGGGTGAAAATCAAAACAATTACAGGGGAGGGACAGGAAGGCTAGAAAATTAATTTTCTAGAAATTTTCTAGAAAATTAAAGTCTCATCCCAAAAAGCAGCTTCCCTTAACTTGAGAATTCACAACCTGCCAGGGTTGTAACAGACACAAACCAAAAATCTCTTGAGATACATAGAGATTTCCCCCCCATTTTTAATTCATTTTGGACAGACCGATAGGCATTCCAGAGCTATGGCTGTCACAAGAGGCGGACAGGACAGCTGTCCTGACAGAACCAGTACCAGGGAAAAAAGCCCCTGTCCGGTCACACTACTGCAGTGGGTGACCCTGGCTGGATGCCAGACACCCACCAAAGCCTCTCTATCACTTCCCTTCTTACCTGAACATGAGAGAAAATATAGCAAAAGTTCATGAGTTGAGATAAGGACAGGGAGAGGTCACTCACCAAATACCATCACGGGCAAAACAGGCTAGAATTAGAGATATTAATTGAATTTATCAATTAAGAAATCAGAGCAGGATAATGAGAAGTAAAATAAACCTTAAAAACACCTTACCCCAACCTCTCCTGTCTTCCCAGGCTCTACCTCCTCCCCCTCTGCAGCACATGGGGAGATGGGAAATGGGGGTAATGGTCAAGTTCATCACAGGTTGCTCCTGCCGCTGCTCAGCAGAGGAGTCCTGCCCCTGCTCCAGTGTGTGGTACCTCCCAGGGAAACAGTTCTTCAAGAACTTCTCCAATGTGGGTCACTCTTCCACAGTGTGCAGTGTTTTCAGGTACACCCTGTTCCAACATGGGTCCTCCACGGGGTCACAAGTCCTACCAGGAAACCTGCTCCAGCATGGACTCCCCTCTCCATGGGTCTGCAGGTCCTGCTTGGACTCTGCTCCACATGGGCTTCCCACAGCCTCCTCTCAGGCACCCCCCTGCTCTGCTGTGGGCTCCTCCCCAGGCTGCAGGTGGATCTGTGCATCTCCGTGCCTCCCATGAGGGACCCAGCTGCCTCACGCCAGGCTGCACCACAGGCTGCAGGGGAATCTCTGCTCCAGCACCTGGAGCAGCTCCTGCCTCTCCCTCTGCACTGACGTGAGGGGTCTGCAGGGCTGTTTCTCTCACATATTCTCACCCCGCTCTTCTCTGCCTGACATTACATCTGAGCAATAACTTTTTTTGCCCTTCTTAAATCTATTATCAGAGGCATTACTGTAATTCTTGACCGGCCCAGCCTTGGCCAGCAGTGGGTCTGTGCCCGCCAGCTGGCCTTGGCTCTGCTGGACATGGGGGAAGCTTCTGGCAGCTTCTCACAGAAGCCATTCCTGTAGCCTTGACAACTACCAAAACCTGGCCCCTCAAACTGAACACAACTACTAAACTTACTTTCTGCAGGGGCTGACACAGCTCACAGGACATTCTTTACCCAGTTTATGGTAAAGAAAAAACAAGCAAACCAACCAACCAAAACCAGAGAAACTGCTTGGTCTCCTTCCAGGAAACCTAATCACAAACAATTGCCAGAGACACATTTTTCCTTATATAACCACTACCAATAACTAAACATCTCTCTCATACTGCAATACCACCTGTGCTCCAAAACATCAAATGAAAATGCAGGAGATCTTCATAAAACATCTTGTAAGTGGTCATGTAAGCAAGTAAAATACACATGCTGGCTAATAAAGAGCGTCAATGCTTTGATAAAACTCAAGAACCAACCTTCTCCTTATGACTACAAAGCAATTTCACTTCTGAGCCTGAAAACTTCCACTGGTTTTCAAGGTCAGTGACTCGAATGCTAAAGAAAGGACAGACCCATCCTGGCAACTTGTTGAAACACTGTCTTGAATATGAGAAAAATCTATTTAATCTCTCTTGAACTGAGGGTGCCTACAGCCCAAGTTGGCAATGAACCAGCAGGCTATTACAAAGAAGCTGGCTGAAACACATGTGGGAGTGATGCACAGGATCCTGATCAACATGTGAGTGCTTTTTCAGTTTTCTCAGCTCCAAGAGCACTTCTGCCTACCAGCTTACAACAAGATGATGCAGTAGGACTGCAAGAACCTGTAAATGGCCCTGGCTGAACTGCGCTGTCCAGATCAGAGGTATCACTGCTTCCAAGACAGTGCAATCAGAAGGACAGCGGATGAGCTCACTCTCACATATCCACATGCCTGTACTCCACCTAAGAGTCATTCACATTTAAAACCATGTAATTACCATTAAAAGCTGTAGGGATCCATTACCTATCACAGAAACACGGCCATCTATGACATTAAGACATGGGTGCCACTCCATGTTAGCCAGGCAGCTATTTCAAGTAATTTCTCTGACTGACACTGCTGAAGAAAGCAGAATTCAATTACCCAGGCTGAAATAGGATCCAGGTTCAACTGGATCTTTGATGACCAGAAGTGTTTAGGGCTTTCATTTCGGGTCTCATTCAAAAGATAAATGAGTACCATTCCAAAGATTAGATTGCCAACATACAGAGAATGTCTCTTCAGAAAAAAATCAACTAAGAAAGGTAATTTCACTCTTCCACATATAAACTTTACCATTCTGTTTGTCTCTGAAATGACTGATCTACTTAGTAGATACTACATGCTGAAAGAAATAATTCAGATGTTGCACATCTTAAGTAGTAGGAAACTTCAGCTATTGAACTGCCTGAGTTGCTAAATCAGAGGCTACTTTTCAAAAGCAAGAAAATGATTGATGTATTTAGGAAGAACTCTATTTCTGCAAATGTGAAGGACTGAACAGATTTTTATCATAACATTATAAAAAGTTTGGAAATAACTTTGACATATAGTTCCCGGAGGTTGAGTATGACTGTTATTTTAAAGCTGATGCAATCATAATGGAACTAGCAAAGGAAATATTCAACTGGAAATATTCAACCATTTCCTTTTATGCTTCATACCTACCCTACATTAAGCACAGTATTATTTTAACATCTTGTGTATTCTTTCTCTGGGGACTACAGGCATGAACAAAAGCAACAGGAATCTGCACAGTGAGTTAGTGAGCACTGAATCTGGAACAGGCTTTAATGCTCCACTTTCTAGGAGACAGATTGGCAAGTTTCTTTCACACCCAACAGGTATTACTCTATTGATTTTATTTATTTATTTTTAATATTTTACCAAGCATGGTATGTAGGATTATCCAGAAAAAGTCTACTGTGAAGCGGAGTCTTTGGGTACATCACATACTTTCTGCAGAGAGCTGACACATTACTAGCAAAGAAACCATGGACCATAAAAATGTTCTGCTTGATAGAGAAAAAGCCTGGGAGGGGAAAAGAAAGTTTCTAAGGTTCCATAGCAGCAGAACTTCCTATTTCATTTCTTCTAAGTACATACATATGAGTACAATCCTAAAGATAAACTTGTTTTCTTGACTCCACACGCTGAATGTAACTCAGCAAATTCTGCAGAGTCACCTTCTTTGGTTGTGGCTTCTTCCCTGTAGTGTAGTATTGTACAATTTATGAAATCTTCCTGGAGCAAACTGTTGAAAACAATGGGTGTTACTCTTGCAAAAACAGATACTCTGAAGGACTGATATTAAACAGAATTGTGGATGTTACAGAGGCTATGTCAGTAAAGAGTGGATGGCACTCCCTTCAACAAGGGTTTAACTCACATTTTCACCCTGAGTCCTTATAGAAAAATAACTGGATTAGTCATCCTCATTGTATATAAGCTACAATCTACATAAGTCACCTAAGTGGTTTATCCCATTTTATTCACCTTCCAAGGATTACATGAATGGGGACATGACCTCTTACTCCAAATGCCAGCCCAATGAAAGCAAGTGGCTGATGCTTTCGTGGTGATTAATTCCAATCAACATGGGAAATGATCTTGCCCACGAGTTGCCCAGCTGTGTGTTCTCCCTCCCTTCCACTCCTTCCAGCTTTACGCTGTGTTTACAGAAGCTCAGAAAGAGGAAAAACAGAGAAATGAGCTCCACAGCCAATTCCTGGAAGAAATGTCCATCAAGGGCAGGGAGGCTCCTCTGGCTCCTTCCTGCGAAGCTGGACCTATAGGGAACACCAGGTGGGAAAGGTGGCCCTCAGGACACAGAGCTGGACAACGACCCCTCCTGGATCTCCTTGGCACCCCTGTCCCAGGCAAGGATGATCCTGAATATCCTCTTGGATCTGTCCCAGGAAGGTCCCTGCTCCCTGGTGCAGGAAGGGGAGGGGTAGAGGTGGCCCTCTCACACTCATCCACTCATTCCCCCTTGCGCTGGCTTTGCCCCTGGGGTGTTGACCCCCCTTTTTAGGGTGTCCAGCCCTGTTCCCATGAGGAGGGTCCTTGGCAGCACCCATGGGCATAACCAACCTTTGTGGGAGGCTGGGAGCACTGGTGAGAGAGGGGGCTGTTCCTGGCGACCTGGAACTTGGCTTCTGCTGCGTGCCAGGGGCTTTCTGCCTGCTGGGCTGGGGGAACACCCTCTCTGAGCTCTGTGACACCCCCAGCCCCACACCCACTCCTTGCCACAGCTCCTCCCAGGCAGCATCTGCTACGGACACGTCCCCCGCTACCGTCCCTTGGCCAGGGGCCTTGTGGCTCATGCCAGACCCTTCTTCCTCCCCAGGGAGCCTCCTCCCAGGTAAGGGGGGAGCCCCCCACCGCCCAGGACTCTCCAGCTCAGCCCCCCTAGAGCCAGGCCGCCGCCTGAGTCCCACGTGCCCTGAACCAAGTGGGGACTGGCGGCTGTCTTGGCCACAGTGACCACAGATAAATCGAGTTTCAAACCTCTGACAAGAGGAACAGGGCCAGCAAAACCTCAGCTTGGAGCATGAGGAGAACCCACCTCAGACTGCTCAGGGAAATGGCAAGCAAGGTCCCCAGGGAAAATGTTTTTGCAGGTGCTGGGTTCCATCAGTGCTGGTCACTTTTGAAACATCACCTCCTAAGGGCAGGGGAGCAGGCGATTCCCAAATGTCAGAAGCCAAGCAGTAGAGGCAGAAGGCATCTTCTCTGGGAAAGAGGATGGAAAAGGAAACTGTGTGCTCAGTGGAAGCAAGGTCAGGAGAAGAATACAGACATGCTTCTTGCCACTGTAGGGAGAATTTGGGTGCGGTGAAAGCTCAACTGGAGATGAATGTGGCCAGAAATGCGGGGCACAATAAAAAGAGTGTTTTTAAATGTATTAATGGAAAAAAACATTGTAGAAATAACATCATCCCCTTCCAGGATGTGGGTGGTCACCTCATAAACAGGGACAGAGACACGGCACAGGTGTTTAATGCATACTTTGCCTCTGTCTTCAACACTCATCCCTCCCTTCCCAGTGAAAAACATGGATTATCCCATTGGACACTCCAGAGTCCAGAAGAGGGCAAGGTCTGCTCAGCAGCAATGAAACCATCTGTGGGCTATCCACCGAATTCCCATTCTGAATCCAAAACCAGCTCTGTGCCAGTTCCTGGGAAGAAAGGAACCCTACCCCAGTCAAATCCAAACCAATGAAAACACTCAGACAGTTCTCTGGGAAAATTCTAATTTATTCAGTTCTTCTGCTCCTCAGAAGATCTCACCTGCTACCATAAAGGCCTTCCTAGTAGTCAGTGGCCATCTCGGAGCAGCTTCCTGGAGACAGAGGAACCTCCTTGGTCTCTCGAGGGTCGTCTCCGCCGCCAGGCACGGGCTGTTGCCAGCTGGCACAGCCGGCACAGCGTCCTGGGAGCTGCGGGCTGGCAACTGCTGGCTCCAGCTCACTGGCTGCTCCGCCACCTGCTCCTGAGAAGGCTCCCCTGGATCGGGCTGGGCTCCCATTTTTACTTCTGGGCTTTTCCTGGCCATGTCAGTGCTGTGGAATGCGCCTGTGTGGTTGATACTCTTGGCTCCAAGGGAGCTGGGAGACCTGTCCACGGGGTTGCTGCTGTCCTCAGGCCAGCAGGTCTCACTGAGCCTCTGGCAGGGATGGAGGCTTTCATGAGTGATGCTCTCCGAGGGAAAGGAGACTCCCTGAAGGGGCTGGTTTTCTGAGGGCTGAAGGTTCTCAGAAACAGGCAGGCTTTCAGAGGGAGTCTCTCAGAGGGTTGGAAGGTGTCAGAGGAAATGGAAGCTCTTGGAAGGTCGAGGCTTTCACAGGGACACAGGTTCTCGGAGACGCGGAGGCTTTCAGAAGGATGCACATTCTCAGAGATGGGGAGGCTCTCAGAGGGAGGTAGGCTCCTGGAAGGAGGAAGATTCTTGAAGAGCTGGAGCCTCTCGCATGGCTGGAAGCTGTCAGAGGCCTTGGAAGCTCCCAGAAGGATTGTGGATCTCTGATGGCCTAATGTTCTCAGGCAGATGAAGGATCTCTGATGGAATGAAATCCTTGAAAGGTTGGAGGCTTTCCCAGGGATGGAGAATCTTGCTGGGTGCAGCCTCTTGAAGGGATGGAGGCCCCTGGAGGAGCTGGACAAGCCACAGCAGGGCAGGTGGCCTCGCTTCAGCAGCTCCTCCAGTTCTTTCCACAACGCCTGCCANTCCACACCGCCTGCCACATCCCAGAGTAGAGCGGCACCCATGTCCCACTGCGAGCCCAGAGCAGCGGCATCAGTTCCTGCAGCTCCTGGGCCACTGCCACGCAGGGGCCGCAGCCGCAGGGGCTGTCCAGGGGGCTCGCGGGAGCACGTGGCCGCTTGCGAGGGCTCGCCCGAGGCCTGGAGGACCTGGGAGCCACGGGGGCTCCTTGGCTCTTCTGTGGGCACTTCAGGGCCCTCAGGAGCAGAGAGGGGGGAAGATTCTTGTCTAAATAGGACACAGGGATGAGGAGGGGAATGATGATGGTGTCACCTCCTTGCTGGCAGAGCATGGGACATGGATTGTCCAATGGGACCCTGCCCAGTCCTGCGGCTGGCAAGCCCTGCTCAGCAACATCCAAACCATCCGTGTGCTCTCCACCGCATTCCCATCCTGAACCCAACCTCCGCTCTGTCCCACTTACTGGAAAGAAAATGGAGCCTACCCCATTGAAAACCAGTACATCAGCCAGTTCGTCACCCAGCACACCCTGTCCCTGCTCATCTCACACCTAGACACCTGCTCCAGAAGGATTCTGTGAGGGACAGGATCAAAAATCCTGAAGTAGAACCTGCATTGCCTTCCCATCACCCATGAGACGGGTGACCTTATGGCAGCAGGATAATCAATCAGTTAGACAGGGATTTCCCTCTGTTATCTCACGCTGCCCATGGCGGACGCTGGCACTGTCCTTCCGTCTCTTCCCAGTAGTGCCAAGTATGACTTTCTCCACCGTTTTTCCTGCTATCATTAGATTAAGAGGGTTGGAGTTTCCTGGAAAGTCCAAGCCCTTCTTTCAAGTCGGATCCTACTGGAGAGCATTGAGCCAGCATGGACCTCTTTGGGCTTTCAGGAGCTTGGGTAGATCATTTAGGGGGTTCCTGCTGGGATGTATCGGGATGAATCCCATCCAACATCACAGCCTCATGGATATTGTTCGGGTCCAAGTTGTCCCCAGCAATCCCAAATGGAAGATAACTGTCCCTCGCACCCCTCTGCCTCCCCCGTTAGACACCCTTCGGCGCCCGGAGAAGCGGGTGGTACTTGGCAGAGCCAGGGTCTGTGGGGCAAGGGCACTGGGAACGGCTAAAAGCAGAGAAGGCGCCCAGAAAGCCCAATTCCCACAGGATTCTGCCACCCTGAGTGGGTCAGCCTGTCCTGAGAGGATGCTTGCCATGGCTTTGACCATCGGGGTCCTGCTGGCCCTGATGGGCTGCACAGCCACGGAGGGCTGGGCTAAGTGTCAGCCACCCACAGAGAGCTGGGAGAAAGACTGTGGACAGGACACGAGACCCCAGTGACCTCCCACAGCCAGCGCCAGCTTGCTGGTTACATTTATTTAATTTGCTTAAAGCATTCTTGTACCATAATTTTTTCAGGGGAAAAAAAATCTTAAATTAAAAAAGAAAAAATGTAGGAAAACTGACTTTTTGTCAGAATTAAACACACAGTAACCTATACAAATCGGCATGTTGGTTTTCTCCATTCCCTTCACTTGTCAGAGCATTTCTCAAAAAGAAATTGGTTTCTTATGCTGGTTCTGATGAATGAGGCACATTTTCCCTCACTACACCTTGATTAACTTCAATGAGATCACTCATGAAATATGTTAGCATTCACTATTTTAAACTTCAGCAGGAACATGGCTCCACACAGTAAAATTCTCAGAGTTGTACAAATTTTCTTAAGAGACTGAATTCTCTACTCAGTTTCAACAGGATCTTACTCCTAGATTAGCTAGTTACACCAAGGAGTTAAAAATGGCATATTCATCATCGGTAGCTTCAAGTTACACAGATTGCTCCACACAAAAACCCCACTCCAGATGCTCTTTTATTTCACTAGAGCCCTTTATTATCCATTTCACCTAATTCAGTTGTACCAGATCCTAAGGCTTCCATTCAGGTGGAATTCCCATTGAAGCCAAGAGGATTCCTGTGTTAAAAATTTTAAGTACCTCTCTACGCCTGCTTGAGTTTTGAGTCTGGAGTTTTATTTCTAGGTTATCAGCAAATTTAAATATTCATGGTTGATTCTCCAGTCCAGAGCTGGTTATTAATAAGAAAAAGTAAGGTGGCAAAGAGCTTATTAAACTCAGTAATGTTCCCTAAACACTGCCTGTAGCTGGACAGCCTGAGGTAGTTTTTATTCAGCTTTTAGCTGGTCTACTACCTCATTCAGGTTCTTCTCCATAGAATTAGTTTTTCACTGATGTAGGTATCTGCCTGGAAAAAAGTTTAAAAAAAAAAGGGGTTGTAATATCCTGACAAACTAAGTTACAAATTAGCATTACTGCACTGCACTCAAAAGAAGACTTGCTGGGGTTTTTTTTAAACACAGTAAAATGAGAGGTCATTTGTAGTTAATTCACCATGAAGTTGGTATTTTAAAGCAACTGTCTTTTCTGTACAGCTCACATCACAAGCAAGGCTTCATATGTGGAAACTTCTTAGTTGCAAAATGGAAATTTCATTAACATATGAATATTTCTATTTGCTCAATACAAATATTTGCCCAGAATTTTGAACCTTTTGTAGTTCTCTGTTTTCTTTAAATCGATTCAGTGGTGGTTCTGCCACTTGAAACAAATTTAAATCCCACTGCTTGGGTCCTTAGAATCCAAGAGGAACCTGAAGCAGATATGCCTGCACACAGAACGTGTGAGAGATATTCCTGGTGATAAACTGGACAGATGCTAAATTAGGGACTCAGCACTCTGTGAAAGGACCAAAGCAACACAGCCTCCAAAAGAGAACCAATTCCAATGCCCCAGTTTGAGCAAGGCTTTTGCACAAAATTTGGCCATATAGGCTCTCAGCTGCAGGAAGTTTAGCAGGAACACAGAGCTTTTATATTCAGAGTTCAGAGTTTGCTGCTTCTAATCTAAACATGATGTTCCTCCTGTAGTACTTAATTAGAACTTATGGATGAATAAACATCCAACACTGTGTAGCATCAGCCGAAATGAACAAAGAAAACAGGAATAAACAAACCTCCCTTTCCCCTGGTGATTTCCAGGTGCTTTGCATGGCAAAGAGAGGTCCTAACATTTTTGCGCTTGTTTAGCTAGGATAGCCGATATTCCTCACAGCATACACTTGTCTCACCTAGGAAAGACAGGCACCTCACCCCTATCCTTCACTAACCTGGGTGTCTGCAAAGCTGTTGTTCTCATGTTCTCACTCTTCTCTCCAGCAGCAATTACTGTTGTTCAGTAACATTTTGCCTTTCTTAAATACATTATCCCAGAGGCAATACCAATGCCACTGATGGCCTTGGCCTTGCCCATTGTTGGGTCTGTCTTGGACAGGCAAAAGCTTCTGGCAGCTTCTCCAGAAGCCTCCTTGCTCTCCCTCCCCTACCAAAACCCTGCCATACAAACCCAATACATATGACCACAAGTCATATAAATAATGAAACACTAGAACGTTAGAACCATTTGTTACTTGTCAAGATATCAAATCAGGTAACATAAAAGATTAATACAGCTGATATTCCTTCAATTAGAAACAAAGAAAAATACACAGACCCAAAGGCCTGCACATAACAAATAAACCACACAGGAAGATAAAAATATCACATTAAAAGCCCAACAAACCACCACCACCACCAAAAAACCACCACCAAAAAACCCAGTGCCTGCTTAGTGTTTTTACCCAGCTTTTAAAATCAAACTGTTACAGTATATGAGGCAGAGTAAACACTGATGAGTTATCTCCTCATCTGAGGGTCATCTGGGTGGTGAATAGTGTTCTTGGTCTGGGAGACTAACACTAAGATAGAACAGCTGTTTCTTCCATGGAGAGTTACTTGCTGATTTGCAGACAGATGTCCCCTTGATCCTCAGAGACATCCTTACTGTTCTAGTAAATATTCTTTGATGTGTTCCCTGGTATCTTTACAAATGACAGCTTTGTTTTTTCCATCACATTAAGATATCACCCCTTGCCATTTTGCAGTAAGCACTGCTGGGGCAAATGCTGCAAACAGCTTGGCAGCAAATGGAGCAGGACAACCTCAGCCACCTGGAACATCTGCCTTCCCTGGGTCTATCACACCCTCAGGAGTGACATATCAACCACAGCCACTGTTCTCTGTAATAAGCTAAACATCACTTGCTTCAGTCTTCTTGTCTCACACTATCCTGGCTTTGCCTCACCTTGAAATTAGAGGTTTTAGAAAGAATCTCATGCAAACCTTTGTGCCCACAGCTGCACAGCTGGTTTGTTTCCCAAAATAAACCTCACTTCTTATTTTACAAAAGATCATAGACAGAGAAAGGCAGGGAGTTTTGACATTTAGCTTAGCGTAGTCATGGAAAAATCTCTTTCTCTGCTTTGCTTTGGTTTTTATTTGCTCATTTTTTAAACCAGGCTCCTTGACTGAAATGTCTGTGATAGATACACACCTTAAGATTGATCCAGCTTAAGAATCAAAGAAATGGCACACAGACATACAATTCTCCCATTTTTTCTAACTGTAGGGTCCATAGGAGCAGAGACTATAGGGAGTTTTACCCAAAGGACTGCAGAAGACAATATATTCCAGAAAAAGCAATTTAAGAGGCGAGAACACAAAGACGTTACGCAGCTTCTTAGACAACAACTGCAGATACTGCCAACTACAACAAAATGAATCAGCTAAAGACCTCCTTATTTCCATGATGTAACATCCCACACTCAAGATGTAAGCACAGCATCATCTCATTACACACCTGTGAAACCAGTGAGGTGCTGAAGAATCCATATATAACTAGTGCAACACAGCAAGTCCTGATTTACTTGCTCACTTGCAGTATAATTAACAGGATTCAAAGCACATTTCTCAGCCATGGTACATACTGAAAAATATTGTCTCACCCCAATATTAGACAATTCTTTGCAGGCACAGCCCAAAACGACATGAAAAAATAACCCTAGTAATTATCACATCCTGATGCTCTGCTGCCATATCTTACCCTTGCTTCTGTTTATAATCGGCAGGTAATTCTTTGACACCTCTCTTTCATTCAATGTGATGTCACAGCATATTTTCCGGTGCTTTACAAAGACTAAACCCGCATGTACTGCTACCACAGAAATATCCACCTCCAGGAGCTCCAGCCCACACAAAGCCCTTCTAATCTACCAGAAACATATTCCCCATTTATTGTGTACTACTTCAGACAGCAGCTGTCACAAGACAGGGGAGGAAAGCTGTGGTGCACTCGTGTTGAATCTCTTTTGGAGGCAATGCCTTCCCATTGCCAAAAGCCCTCCTGCAGCCCCTGGAAAAATACTGCACTTTCCTTTCCATGCCCCTAGTTGGGAACCCACTGCTTCAAACCCTTCTGCTGTTTCCTGCTCATCACCCCAAATTATAATTTGTACAGACAGACAGCCTGAATGACTCCCACCACCAGGTAGATCCTAGAGCTGCCCAAATGCATTTCTTAGACCCATGCACAGGACTCCAGCACATACAGGCAGGTGTTCAAGGAATGCCTTCAATTTCCAGGCATTCAATCATGTTTACTCCTACCTTGGATATCACAGATTGTCCTGTCTATCTCATCCTCACCGCTTCATCAGTAGCAGTGGTGACTAAGACTCCACAAATACAGAATTAACTGTGAACCTGAAAATCAACATTAAAATTCCACTGACCTGTGGCTCATCCACAGGCAGAAAGGAGCAGCTCAAGGAATGATAAAGAGTTTTTCCGTTTTAAAGATCGCAAAAATACGAGAGGGATGGAAAATTGGGGCACTTGAGTTCATGCTGCCAGCAATTTTCATAGAGTACTGTATCTGTACTCCTCTCTGCACACCGAAATGTCTCTCAAAAGCCTTTAATAGGGATCCCTGCCAAGGATGCACCTGGGTTCAAGCCCACAGTGTTACATACAGTTAAGGATGCCTATCTCCAGCTCAGCCATCATGCTGGAATCCTAAGCAATGTCACTAAAAATTCCAACATGAAAGGTTTCCAACACAAGTATCACAACTGTGTTAAATACAATCAAATGGTAATGACCACAGAGATCACAGATTTCAGCCCTGGCCAGAAAAACATAAAATGAACAAAAAATAAGTGATTTGAAGATAGAATCAGATCCTAAATACTATAAAAATTCAGTTAGGAGCATCACGCACATACTTAAAGAAACAGCATTATAAAGAATGGACGGAGAAAGGAATCACTTGACAGCATCTGTGAATATCACTTTGCAGTTCACCTTCAAAAACGAAAGATAGTCCCACAACTGTTATGATGATTTCTCATGTCAGCCAAAGCGACTGGCAAGAGGTAATTCTTCTTAGCAGCATGGTGAATTATGTATCTGTACATAAGCCTTAAATGTGTATTTTAATTTCACCTGAGTAAATTACCTGTATAAATCCTACCCTTCTCAAATATCTCTGAATTTTTAATTAACCTAATATCATAATTTCAACCAGGCAGTCAGAAACGATGAGTAACACATGATTCATATTCAGAAGTAAACACACCTGCTTTTCAACAACATTTCTAATTACTGGCTCATTTTACCCTTTAGGTGGCATTGAAGCCAATTTGGGTCATACTGTTTTTAGCTGGTGATGAGTCCTCTCAGCTCACAAATAATGTATAAGAAATTGCTGTGTTGTCACCTTGAAGGACATTTTCAAATGCACTGTGGCAAATTGAATACATTACCAAAACACATCACTTTACTTCTGATACGCCTCACTTCACTGTGAGCTTCCACCAGACAAGGTTTTGCCAAGAACATTTAGGCTTTGATTTGAAGTGCTGCCCCACAATTTCACTGTCTTAGGTCTGTGTCATAATGATTGAGGGAGTGGTATCTATCATATACTAAATAAAACAAAGTGCTTATTTCTTATGTTAAAGATAACAGGAGAACAAACAAACATGGGGTTAGAATACTTAGGTGTCCTTTAAAAATTGCAGCAAACTGCAGTGCGACAATGAGGAAAGCCTCTACAAACTGCCTCCTGCCCCTGAAAGCACTACATCTTCTAGGGGTAATCAGTGAAGCAAAAGGAACCCTGCTTTAAAGATGGTTCATCACCTCTCTACTCTGAATATTTAGTCTGGCCAGGACATGCACCTTCAGAAGGCTGAAGCTGTTCTCTCAGATCTGATGTGGACTTAGCCACTGAAATATGCATATGACATAAGATGTATCTGCTGAAGTTTTCAAACCCTCCAACGAAACTAAAATATGACAAATTCTCATACACAAAGCCCTGTTCATTCTCAAACCAGCCTGTATGTTGTATTTCTCAAAGTTAGCATCATTATCTTGATTTGTAGCATACTAGTAAACTCTATACATCTTCAAAGAAAAAAATAAACTGACTTCTGGTTTAAATTGTATAGATTTTATTCCCAGAAGCTATCGCCTTCTGACATCTACCTCTAAATTGCTTGATATAATGAGAGTAACATACCTGCCATGCTTCCTTTAGTTGGTGTGCCAACTCATATTGTAGATCAAAACAATACAAAAGACATGAAAAACATAGGAGTCAAAAATGGTTATGTCCTCCATTTATCAATTTTAAACCATCACTTCAATAGTCTAGAGAATCTGTGCTCTAGATATGAAAGTCCCTCTACAGCTATAAGAAAAAAGAATGTTTTAAGATCCTTGGGTGAAAGAATCACAGGCAGAGGAGCTGAAATCTGGCCTGAAGGCCTGGGTAGGCAGGGCACCTTAGGCCAATGCTGGCACTGGTTTTGCACAACCATATTGTCTCATGCACAGAACACATCTCCAGCAGCCTGCATCCCTCTGAATGTACTCATGTCTCTGAGTAACAAATGTTTCAGAAAGGAACGAGCAAATTACACATGGGTAACCAGCAGGAAGAAGTAGCAGCCACAGTAGGTGGGGCTCTGATGTAGGAATGTCTTGTGTTACTTCCCCATGATACTGCCAGCACTTACTGCTGAGTAGCAGGAGACTTTGGGGGTTTTTTTCTATTTAAAACAAATAACCCAAAGGCTACAGGCAAAAAACCTTAATTTTCTGGATTTATTCTAGATGAGATGAAAATATTAATGTCCTAGTTCATTCTTAAATAATCATAAACAATGCTGACAACTAGAAACTATAGGATTTGAGTACACAGTGATTTGACTACACTCATAGAAGTATTTAGCAGTTTTCAGATAGTATTTAAAGCAGATATATTGACAATTGGGCTTAAGTGACTTTAATAAACACACAAATTACTGCACAATCTCTGGCTTACAAGTGGTTCCACTAATGTAACTGTAACAGTTATTTCTGTTTTCATTTCTTCCTAAAAAAATTCACCAATTACAATCTCATCCATACTACAGCATACAACCTACATTAACAATCCACTTCATATCCAAAAATAAATACAAGTGTAAACAGTTAATTAACAAACACGCAGTGCAAAAAAACTCCCATCATTGAGTTAGTTAAGTGACATATAACTTCAATAAATACAAACCAAAATAAAATCCCAAATCTGCTAAATAAAGAAAATAATAAGAGTCCTATATGGACCTTGGTGAGATCCCTCTCTCCTCATTTAAGGTAGACAAGGAACTAGTTCTTTTTGAAACAAACTGGAAGATGGAACTATGAGGCTGTCAGAAGCAAATCTTGAAAAAGAAAAATCTGGGAACAGGCAGAATCTAATCATGACTAGTGAGACACCTTTGATTAGGCTGTGATTCTATAAAAACTGTGTCTTAGAAACAAATCAAATCTTAATAATTCAATAACCTGAAGTGAAAAGCAAGCATCCAAATTCTAGTCTAATTTGCACAACAAATTCAGAAAAAGCAGGAGGAAACCTTGAGCTTGCACCACAGGAAACTGGTGCAGCAAATACTTTTCATTTAATGTCCCTTCTAATTAACTAAAGGTGCATGCTGGAAGCAAAAGCAGATACATCCCTGATAAAATTCAACATGGAAAGTCTTAGACAAGACGAACTGCCACGGCAGAAAAGGCAGAAACGGAACAGCCATACCTTCAATAGAGAGAAAACATCAAGCAGAATGAAAGAATGGAAAGTAATTACTTCTTCCACATATCATAGTTCTCATTAACAAAGAAAGTGTTTTTCAGTAAAGCTTTACCTTTCTCACAATGGCTTCCGGTGAATCCAGAAGGGCAGAGACATTTGTTAGGGGCTACACAAGTTCCACCATATCTGCACCCTTCTTCACAGAATGCTGCAAGATAAAAGGAATATATGGGTAATACTTAATTTTTTAAAAATTAGTATCTGTAGGGTAATATGAAAAACATCTAAAACTCTCTAAGCAATTAATGGAATTTAGCATATTAAAATTCAGTCCACCTGCAAATACAAAGAGAAATAACTCACTAAAATGACACAAGGAAAAATTTCAGATTACACCATAGGCAAACCATCTCCCCAATAAAAGATTAGTAACCATCGGGAAGAAGAAGAGAGGAAAAAATACATCAAATGATTTTAATGGGGCTGATCATCTTTCAGTTATATCAAATATGCATATGACAATTATAATGCTCTGGTAATCCACAGAAAACAGGCAGGTTGGATGGTGTTAAATACTGTGTTCCTCACTTCTATCAAATACTTCTCTGGAATGTCAGTAAACACATAATATTCTGCTTTTTAAATTTTTATTTGAAAGTGTAAAGTATGTTTTGTGGAATTAAGAAATTAAATAAGGTGAGGATCATGACTAAAAATATGAGAAGGGTTCAACCTCAATATAATGCCTCTACTGAGATGTGATTCTTGATGGAGCAATACCGAAGTACTTTAGAAGTGTATGTGACCAGTAACTAGGATTTCAAACAGCTGATGGATCTCATCCTTTCCTGTGAGCGCTGTGTGATGTTCCTCTTGGTCACAGCCAGTTTGGCACAAAGACCGCTGAGTGTGCAAGAAGTTTGCTCCCTGTTTAAAGTTTCTCTTTTCTTTCTTTTTGTCGTGTGTGTGCAAGTCGTGGAACTGAGGTCAAGAGAGGAGAGGAGAGGACAAGCATCAGGACACTTCTCCATCTTGCACTGGTAACTTGAGTAGGACCCTTGCTACAGCCAAGAGCAGGCCCTACCCCGGCACACTCCCTCCCCCCAGTATTTACTGAACTTCACAAGTGATTGAGTGGGTTTGACGGCACTTACGAGGGAAGTTACAATTAATATTTAAACAGCAGCTCTCTGCATCTAAGCTAATAACAGATCTGCAAAGTGTTTCCTGCAAGCTAAAATCACAGATGGAGTGCTGGCAAAGAGATGTTACAAATGCTATGAAAAGGCTTAAAGTGCTAGATAACAGAAGAAATGTTTAAGATTTATTTTCCAATACCCAAAAAGGAAAAATGAAGTGAATAGAGTTCTAGGCATTAAAAAGAATTTTCTGCAATCGTTAACCACTTAGAGGCAAAAAAGCACATCATCGTATCTCGTGACTGAACTGATAGACACATCTGCCTAATGTAAATATGTAATTCATAGCATGCCATACTGTTTTATGGAGGAGAAGAAGAATGCTAAAGTGCTTTAGAGAAGACCATAGAAGAACATTATAAGCACCCCTGAAGCAAGGCAGTAGTGTGGAGAAAGCACAGTCATACTTCCTCCTCATCAATGCACACACTCCATATGGGAATCTTCTAAAATATATCTATTTCGAAACCAGCCCATTTCTGAACGAGAAGAAGAGAAACATGGTTTAAGAGTAGTAATTTTTTTTTTTTTTTTTTGCATATAAATATTTGTAAGAAAGTATAACTGTGCAGAAAGCTGAAAGTACTGGTAATAAATACAACTCAAAGTATATAAAAACGACAATGAGCCTCAAAAGATTCCTTCCAGAACTCTTGAAAGAATGTTTACTCACCTCTAATATCAGCATTCTCAGAGAAAGTGTAAGTCAAATTCTACATGTATATGTTTTCTGGTTTGAAACTATGAGTAAACAGAGACTTTTGTGAAGTAGTAATACATTTCTGCACAACATCAAAAGAAGCAGAATTTGTGGCAGAGGAGATATAAAGGAAAAATAATGAAAAATACTGGCAAAAAAGTGAATAGTTCATCCTTAACATATCCCATATTACACTGGGAAAGAACCACATGGGGCTCTTGAAAGAATTCATAAAGGGGAAAAAAGATGATGTTTACTGTCTGTGAAAATCATGCATGTCCAGTGAAAGTTATTAGAGCTGACAGGGATAGGTAGGTTAAGAAGGCTTCAGTTAGAGCTCTCATACACTTTCTTTGCCACCACAACGGATACTACCAACTTAGGAACATGAAATACCTGCTTCCAAGAAATCCTGTTAGGAAGTCAGCAGAGTGAGGTGGTGTTTTCTTCCGTTCTCTTTTAAGACTTCTAGCAGGGAAAGATTACGAGGCAGAGCTGGTCTTGTAAAAGATTTTCCCCTTAGAACTTACGTGTTATGTCATTGCAGCACCCAGGTCTTGACATCCACAGGCACAGCCAAGTGTGCCATTCCCATCTGGGAGAAAAGCTGGGATGTCTGTCATGGGCCAAAACTATTTTTCTACTCCTTCCTACAACTATCCCTCCTATATACATATTCAAATGTGCTAGCACTTACTTGCCAAGTTATTTGAAATGTTACTATCCTTTATATCTCACATCTTAGCAACTTACAGGGGAAAAAACCCCAAACCAAAATATTTGTTCAGAAGCACCCTAAGGAACAGCTACACTACAGACTGCTGTGAGAAAGGACTCTGTACTGCCCAGGAATTACTCAGGCACCAGCTTGTTATACAGATGTTGGAGGATGAAGCTGAGGAAGAAGATGACCAATGGCTGCAGGAGGAAAGAATTCAGACTTTCCCTTTCAATTTTTGTAGATGCTAAAAGATTCTCTGCACTACAGACTAACTATGCTTGTCTTTGTCGCTCAGCCTTTGGTGGATTTGTGGCATGTGGTTCATTCTTACATTTTTATGCAAGAGGAGAAAACCCCAAGGAAGAGTGCCAGCATTATCCTGCTGTTTCCCAGATGGTTCTTCTACAAACCATCTCATTCCTGCCTTGTAGGCTTGCAGGAAATAAAACATCAAACCCACGAATCTCAGAACACAGTTAAAAAATCACACTAAAGGCTACTGTCCTTAACTGCTAAAAAAAGAGCTCGCAGTACTGATAGCACTACTCTGAATACTAAAAATGCTTAATACCTCTAATAATAAGTTTCAATTACATTTCAATATAGAGTTTCAGTTGCTAGCAATTTTACCAAACTTCACTTATTTGAACTCTTTTCTCTAATAGTCCTGCCTCTGGCTGAAGCCTTTTAACACATTTTCACAGAATTAATTCATTTCCAATAATGAGATTTTTCCTTTACAGCATCAGCAGAAGAAATTAAATAAAATCCTTACATCCCTTCTGTCCTTCTGCCTTATGGACAAGAGGACCCAACAGGGAGCAGCTCAGCAACTGAGCAGGAAACCAACTGGAGTGCCCATGCCCTCCTGAAGCTACTTGCTTTGGGGCTCATGCTTTGTTATATGTCATATGGGCGCTGGTATAGCTTTCCACTGTGGTTTGGACCCCCCAAAATCAGAAGTAGATTTGGGAGTGATGGAATTACCAGTACCACAGAACCAGCAGTTATAAATCTTGATTGCAGACTCCCTCCTACTCAAGGTTAACACAAGAAAGACAAATCATGGCTGGATCCCATAAGTAGATCCTGTCTCCGAAATTATTTGCAGGCTGGCAACCTTGATAAAAAGGAGAGTGGTTACTGAATTTACTGTAAAGGTTTAATCAGGAAAATTAAGTGAAGATGCCATTAGGGTAAAGTCTACACAAGTAAACTTCTATTGTTCAGAGGCTTATTCAGTATTCTGAATGTAAAAGAAACAATCTATTGACTTCAGGAGGCTTCTGCCAAAGTGAACAGATCTCTCTAATGCCAACAGATTTCTTCCTCCAAAATAAAAGCCTTTATTATATAAAGACCTTCCCTAAATACATATAATTTCTCTGCAGAGGAGGAATTTTATTTGAGGCACATCCTCTTTGATGATGAATCTGTAGAGAACAGAAACAGCCAAAAATATAAGTCTGCTGATATGTCATTTTTGTGATGATGTTGGAGGGGTGAGGGAGTTTCACTGCAGAGCTCCACAAAGAGCAGCATGAAAGCACCACGCTCCTGGACATGCACAAGCTTGCATTATTCTGGTTTTCGTAAGGCAGCACAGTACACTACCTCACTGGGCTTCCTTAGGAAAGCAGACACTGCAGCATGAAACCTTCAAGTCAAGCAAATACCTCTCACTTTCAAGTGTAATACAGTAGATACTACAAAACATTTATACTTGAATATATAAAATTATTTTAGCAAAAGAAAATAAATAAATAAAACCAAATAATTACCATAAAAATTTAAAGGAATGTTACTTGACTCCGAAGAGATGCAAAGGTCACCTTCCCAAACAAATCATGCATATTATTTTTCATATACTAAATGCCTGTGAAGTGAAAAAGGGGACATTTCGGGAAGGCAAGGAAGGGGTCAGGCACAGACTGCCCGGGTAAACAAAAATATGCAGCTTTGGAAGAGGGATGGGCTAGTGTAACTATACAAGGAATTTGACAATTAGTTGATGGAAGAACCACAATTTCATTAGCTGATTGGATTTACTCAGACAAGTACACCCAGGGGTGCAGTTGACAACAATCCAACCATGTAAGCCAAATACCAGAATAATCAGATGATACCAGTTGCTCAGGTGGGTTTAGAGGACAGCTGAGAAAGCGAAGAGAAAGCACACAACTAAAATAAGGCAGCAGTAGGGGCTCTGCTCTTTTTCTCTGTACTCAAGTGTGACGCTATCATCTATAAAAGTACAAAACTCTTTTTGGTTCAGTGAACTACATCCATTGGACACAGGGTGCAACTTATTTCACACACAGTCTGTCAAATGCCACCGGAGTCCTTTTACAGCTGGCTGGACTCAGAGGAGGACAAATCTGGCAGGAGTGAACTTTAGGCAAAAGAACTGTGCTGGAAAATCTTCTTCCAGCATGCTGGAGCAAGAAGGGGAGTGTGGGTCAGTCTGGCAGTCAGGATGCAAACATATCTGAGAGTGGAAGACAAACCTTCAGCTGGGCAGCTCTCACTTTTGTGAGGGGCTGCCAACCCAATCTATGCTTCTGATTTTATGTGTGCTATGTAGGAGGGTTATTCAGTTTGGGAAGAGCCTATAAATCTCAGGTCTTCTATCAGCTGATCGTAAAGTTATTACTCCTGAATTATTTTTCTAGAAATTTCACATACAAAAGATACTTTGCAAATGTAATTAGCATAACTGCTGCCTAGTGTAGTCGCAATGCCAAATCTTAGCACTACAAAATGTGTAAGTGCATGAGAGCTAAGTTTGAATAAAGATCAATTAACTCAAAATTTAGATTAGTAGATGAAGGTTTTTCAAAATACCCAGAAAAGCATGAAGGAATTCCTTCAAATTCGGCAGGCAACACACAGTGAAAGACAGAAAAATGGGCAAAGTAGAAAAATCTCTAGCAGGATTAGAAAGAATAACAAATACATCAGGAAGAAATTATGTCAAATGTAATAGGCATACACACATGCTGTGTGTTAGTTTGTGTGTCTATGTATACATTTGCATGCTACATAGTATTTATCGAAGGCCTGAACTAATATTTTAGAGTCTGTCAGTAGCTCATTTCAGTTGATGTAGCAGCGAATCTTTCCAAGTTCTCAGTGCTCTGTCACACAGCACTTGCAAAATCAGGATTTAGGTGAATTTGGAAGGCTGAGCATATCTCTCAGAAGGCTCTGAAGTCTGAGCCCTTTCTTTACTGTTACATGATGCTAAATTCTCTTGTTGCTTGGTGTTTTGCTTGACTGATATGCAATCAAGCTGCAGCCATTTGTAGGCAAGCAGCAGGCCATTCATCTGGATGCTTTCAAGTGTGGGCTCAAGCGCTTTTTGGCTGGAAATGCTGAATTATTTTGAAAAATGAAACCTAAACTCCTTAAAATTAGTACAATGAATCACACTGATAAATACTAATAATTTCCTTGTACTACCCCAGTAATGGAGCTTACTTTTGAATGTGTAAGGAACCCATCCTGATTAATACATTTTCACCAAAATGAACAAACAAGCTATATTTAATTAAATTAATTCAGAAAGCATATTGAATAGACAGAATCTGTCCCTCCTGCTCTCTTGGTAAAATGACATATACAAAAGCCTTACTAATGTCAACCTTATTTTATGGCTCTGAAGACAGATACATGACAATTTTGAAAAATACATTTGAGAAAGATCAATAGAAGCTGTAAGGGACAAAAGCAATACAGTAAAATTCATCCTGTGATATATTAGGCTTTTGAAAGCATCTCTCACATCCCTAAACAACTGTGCTAAATGAATATTCTTGTTGCCATTTTACTGCTCTGTTTCCTCAAGGCTAGACTCTTCAATATTTTTAGTGCACCATTTTAAGCCAACTGCAGCTGTCTCTCTAGCAACCTTATAATAAGCATGACAAAATAGGGCAGAATATTTCTTCCACAAACCAACCCAACATCATCTTTCAAAATTCAAGTATTATACTCCCTATTTGTTTTAACAAATGGGTATAGAATAATTTATATTTACAAACATAACACAGTTTCTTTAGAAATCAGTAAAGCTTTATCAGTCCTAAGTTAAGGACAAAGAAGCATGTTCCAGAAGCACAACAGAAACATTTTCTCTTGCCTGATCTATTACCACAACTTTAGAAAGATCTTGCTTCAAATCTCATTGAACTCACTGAAAAAAACTGAATTCAATAACAGCACGTGCAATCCAAGGTCTGCTTGGCTGCATATGGACTGTTCAGACAACATAAAAATAATTTTCCAGCAATGTGCATATTGCAGATCTCTCATCCCAGTGTTCCAGTCCACACAAGCACAATGTAGACACATTCCGCAGAAGAATAGCTGGATTACCCCTAATGTAACAGGTATATACTTTCAATTCACTCTTCTTGCCTTCCTTGCCCTGTAGCACTGACAGGCATCCTCACCAATAAAACACAAGCCTGGTTACCAATAAGAAACATTCTGTCTCAGTGCAAGAGATTTACTCTACATTGTTAAATAAAAATCTATCCAAGCACCCTCAAATAACTGTGTGTTATGAAAAACACCAGCATGTTCAATAAGCTGTAATAAAAATGCTTACAATGTAAATAAAACATTATATTATGGTAATTCTCTGTATGAGGAACACTATTTGAAATTGCAGAGAAACTTTAAGAAAGCATTTTCAGTCACGGCTGGAAGTGAGGACGTAGCCTGTGCACAATAATAGTGTCTAAGTCTCAAATTCAGCAGTATTTTTTAAGGCTGCTCGTACCTTATTGCAAACATAATTGAATCTGAAAAAAAATCCCTTGTTTTGATAGCTGCACAAAACACGCAACAGCAAATCAAGGAATTATTGACAGCATTTTACTATCTGAAGGTGACATTACTGCAAGGAATTAGATGAAAATGGGAAATAAAAGGGCAATGAGACTTTCAGGTCTGGATGAGGTATGTGCAAAGACAAGTAATTTACAAATAATTTACAAAGACATTAAGAGACCTTGAGTTGTTTCTTTTTATTCAAGCACACTAAAATTCAGGTGTTCTCTCTCATTGTCTTAGTATTATACTTATGCTGCAAGTAACAGCTACAGTGTTGTCTCTCAAAATATTTCCTAATGAGCTTTTTCATCACCTTTCACATGTCACTCATTCTGCCAAGACACTCCACTCAAAATAAAATTTCCTTTTTCAAAACTGGATCACATTCTATTGACCAACACCAGAATGATGGGAATTGTCAGTTCCAGAGATCAGAGTCTTCTGCTTACACAACAGGAAGGACTTCAGTAGGTGAAGCTTTCAGAGCTCCCCCACAATACCCTCCAGCCTTCACTCCTTATCAGGAGAGATGCCATGTTAGATACAGACATTTCCCCATTAAGGAACAGAATTCAGAGTTAATCTCAATTTACAGAATCTACCTTACCTTGCAGTCCCTAACAGATAGAGGCCTGAATTCACTAAAGATGCTGCCAAGAAGGCAATCAAGAGATGAAAAGCCCTGGATGCCACAAGCAATGCCCCAGGGCATTCTGTCTCTCTCAGATCAAGTTAAATAAGGGAAAGAAAGAATAACAATGATAACAATGAAGAGGGGTTGGAGAGGTGGAGGAAGAGAGATTCAAACACAGTGCTAAAACATAGCACACTAAATAATGAATTCTCTCATGTTGGTCTGGATAACTTTTGCACTCCTACACCTCTTCTGACTTTTGGAGTTGATGGATCAAAAAGAGAATGCAAATAACTATTAACTGGAGACAATCTCAGTTCTTATCTGCACTTTAAATTATAAACCTTTCCAGTGGGTAAAATATTACCACAATAGCAGATTCTTCTCACAAAATTAAAAAGTATATTTTTAGCAACTATTTTATTCTTCCCAGTGGCAAAAGACATGTTCATCTCAATACCAGGATTTACCTGAGATAATCTTATCAAATTAGTGTTATTCACTAGAAAAGAGAATAAACTTCAATATTTTGCCTTCTCAAAGGGACACCAGATTTTTCAACAGGGAAAAAAGAAGCCGTGAAAAGTGATATTGTTCTCACCAATCCAGAGAAATTTCAGTCTAAAACCAGAGGTTGCTTTTTCTCAGGCTGGTGTGACAGCAGGTGTTATACACACCACCATCAGCTTTATAATCATCATAATATGTTGCTTTTAAATAAATCCTTTCATGTCAAGCTTTTATACATTATGAACAATTAAGCCTTACAACCCCCCAGTGAGGAAGACGCATTAAGAGTCTGAACCTGCCAGGCACTTCTACAGAACAGAGTTAACTACAGAAATATAATTTAATAAAGAACACATTTAAGAAGTAAGAGCAGAAAAGCAAATATAATCTTTGTGTGTATAATCTTTGAATGAGCCAAGAGCATTTCAGAAACCCAAGGGGCCACCCTCTCTGCTAGTGTCAATTAGTAATCTATACCAATTTACACAGTGCCTAAGAATTTACCCTCTAAATTCTTGGAGCTACAAGACTCCAAGGAGTACATCACTGTCACTACTTATAAGACCATACTGCTGACTTTGTGTCTTTGCACACACATGTAATCATGCAAATATTTCAGCTGATATATATAAAAAATGCATAATGTTGACTTGATTTTGCCACTTATTCCCTGTCTCTATTTATATTTTCTGTAGAGAACAGAGTAGTAACATGTCAGGGAATGGCAAACCGAATGGCAAACCAAAAGGAAAATGATATACAGATCCTTGGTTGCTTTTCACAGAGAAATGACACTTTGGTCACCAATCTGATTTCAATGATTCTGCCTCAGTGCACTCTCTATTCTGCTGTATAGGCTCCAGCACAACGTCTTATACTTCAAAAAACTAAAGTTATGAGAAATCTCTGCAAATAGCTTGAGCGTGCCTTTAGACTGGATATACTGCGAAAAATTTCTTCACGAAAAGGGTGGTCAAGCATCACAACAGGCTGCCCAGGGCAGTGGTGCAGTCACCATCCCTGGAGGTATTTAAAAGACATGTGGATGTGGCACTTGGGGACATGGTTTAGTGGTGGGCTGGTCAGTGCTGGGTTAACAGTTGAACCCAAGGATCTTGTACGTCTTTCCTTAACAATTAACACCTTGACAATTTTATGATTCTGTCAGAGGTGCTGGAACTTTCCAGAAGCACAGTACTCAATGCTTGGAGTGTCTGGCCAAAATTTTCTTTCTCTACACATGCAAAACACTCCAGATAGTGTCTGTTTGCCTCCCAAACCGAGAGCAGCGCTTCAGGAGCACCAGGGGACAGATGCTGCACAGATTTTTTTAGTACTTTGGATTCATTTAGGATGATATAGTTCAACATAAATTTGAAATACCTTCCTTATGCATTAGTCTGCTAACAGCACACAGTTTAGTCTCAGTGTAGAAAAAATAAAGCACCATAAAAGACAGCTGTAATCCTTCCATAAAGTACAGTGTGCGTTCCTAATGGAATATGATTTCAAAACAGATTTCCAGTTCCACCTTCTTAGGATATCACGTTACAATGTTTAGTTTGCAAAAACAGACTACAGGAATACCTACTGTATTTCTTGGCAATGCAACATTTAATTTTATGGTGCATAAAATGCATTTCTCTTAACAGATGTATCGGTTCCCTGATACCATGACTAAACTGCTTCATATCCATAAATGCCGTGTGGGGAACTAGTGAAGCTATTGCATTTATCTTTGTTGTGGCACACACTTCTACTTGCTCCTAACATCCTGCTTCCCTGAATAACAACAAATTTAGTTCTGACTGCTCTTAAGAGATTTGATCACATACATGCCATATATATCCTTACATACATTTTGTGATTATGCACAAGAAATGTCCCAGCTATGCATTCTAAAGTGCACAAGAATTACAAGTCTGTTTATAGATAAGAAATTACTAAAATAAATCAGTAATTTTTAAAAAGTGCAATATCAATAAATTTTCCACAAAATGAAATTCAGCCTTTGGCTTGTCAGAGGTTAGCCCCTTTCCCAAATCTAGGTTAAACATCCCATTTAATCATGTTCTATCAAAAAAATTAGATTTTGCTCTGCGTTGAAAAATTTTAGGATAGAGAAACATAATTGCAATATTCCCTAATTAATTCAGGGAAAACCACGTGCATATGTTTCTCAGTTAAGAAGAATGACTGTGGGGACCCACCAGAGCCACACAGCACCCGGACCACTGCACAGATCCTGCAGACATCCTACAAACAACAAGGCCCAAGAAATGACCCAGAAGAAGACAAAGAAGACAGTTACATGACCTGATTTGTGAAAATTCTTCCCTATATAAGTTGTGACATGAAATAAGGTAAGATTCATTTGATTGTTAGCTTTTTCCAGTTTCCTGCTGTGACTGGCTTTGACAGAGGAGAGTGAGGGATTTCTGAAAACCACTGCTCTTTCTGTACATGCATGTTTCTGTTCTCAATAGCCTCATAATGAGACTTTCTCCAATCTGGTAACAGCAGCTCTGGCAAATGATGAGTGCCTGACTTTATAATACACAAACAAATTCAATCCCCCCAGTCCTGCCCTCCACTGAAGCTTACTGGATCTGTGAGTGGTTCCACTAAATCTTCTAAAAATAGTTTCCAAAACCACATTACCTGAATCTGCAAGTATCCTCTTAAAAGAACAAGCAAATGAGCTCCACAAAGTGTGTGTTCTTTGAAACAAGTCACAAATCATAGGAGTGACTTCTGTAAGAATTAACTTTACTGAAATACTAGGGCTCAAGCATAAACAGTCAGCTACAGAGGAAACACCAGAAGACAAACCCAAAATTACTAGACTGAAGTGTTGATGCAAAGGCATCTCAAATCTTTCAACACCATGAGCAACCAGGATCTGGAGTAGAAAGAAAACTGCTTCAGGCCATGTTTATTTTATCTATCAAGCATAAACTATGGTAAATGAGAATGTACTTCGCAATGCAATGGCACATTATTTTGATACACTTGTTCATATGAAAATGTCACTCATCAGGTATAAGAAATAAAGCAATACAGTGGCATGATTCAATAAAATAATGAGAAACGTAACACACTGTAGTATATTCTCTCATCAAGTACCTAGTCTTCATGTGCCTTACTGGAAATCAGCTTACACTAAGCATAATTCTACATGAGAGTTTGTTTAACACCAAAGCATATTACTCAAGCCAAGAATGAGATATATACATGTGTAGTGTAGAGATACATATATCAGATACAACAATTTTGCTTATTTTGAAGATGGTGTTTACTTCGAAGACATTCATTTGACCTGCTGGAGCAGCTCTGTGGAGAAGGACCTGAGGATCCTGATGGACAACAAGCTGTCCAAGAGCCAGCAGTGCCCTGTGGCCAAGGAGGCCAATGGTATCCTGGGGTGCATTAGGAAGAGCTTTGCCAGCAGGTCAAGGGTGGTGATTCTGCCCCTCTACTCAGCCCTGGCACATCTGGAGTACTGTGTCCAGCTCTGGGCTCCTCCGCACAGGAGAGACATGGAGCTCCTGGAGTGGGCCCAGTGGACAGCAACAAAGATGAAGGGATGGAGCATCTCTCCTAGGAGGAAAGGCTGAGGGAGCTGGGCCTGTTCAGCCCTAAGAAAAGACGACTGAGAGGGGAACCTATCAATGTCTGTCAGTATCAGCAGGGAGGTGTCACGGGATGGACCAGGCTCCCCCTGCTCAGTGGTGCCAGGCAATGAGATGACAGGCAGTGGGCAGAAACTGATGCACAGGAAGTTCCACATGAACATGAGGAAGAACTTTACTGTGCAGGTGACTGTATACTGGAACAGGCTGCCCAGAGATTGTGTGGAGTCCCCCTCACCGAAGATATTCAAGAACTGCTTGGACGCAATCCTGTGCCACGTGCTCTGGGATGATGCTGCTTGAGCAGGGAGGTTGAACAGATAACTCACTGTGGTCCCTTTCAGTCCTGTCCCTTCTGTGATTCTGTTTCCAATTACACAAGTGTGAAGTTGAAAATATGTCTAATAATACCAGGTAGAAACAAAGCACCACAAGTACTTAAGTAATGTATTGCTTCACTAATACAAATTCCAGCAGACTAAAGGAACTTTTGAAATATCTTCCTCTCCATTCCAGTGAAAATAAAATGAAAGTCCTGAGATCTTAAACTTTAAGTGTTCTCACACAAACGGCTACATACAGAAGTAACTTCTGTTTAACACTTTTTGAGTTAACAAAAGTTATACTTTTTTTAAAAAAAGTATATGGTTTCACTGAGCAGCACTCAAGCGGTCATTTCTAATGTACACTGACAAAACAAGTCAAATTGTGGGGAAAAGATGCTTTCTGAAGAGCTCTGTGAAACTTTATGCACACTACTGTTATGTCATTGCTGTTTTCTTTTCTTTTTTCCAAAAAAATCTCCCAGTAAAATTACTAGGTGTGCTCTACACTATGAATAATAGTGCACAGCAAAAAGAAAATTAATCTCTTACAGTGTATATAATCTGTCATGAGTAGCAAACAAAACTACTGCTGCTGAATAGCACCAGAATAATATGTCCTGCTGCTGTATAAACAGAAAACCCGAAATAAAAATATATACTGGACAGAAAGCAAGCTTGTAGTTAAAATTACTATCACTCTTGCACACTGCAGCCGACATACCAACATTTCAAGAGCTGACATTTTATTATCAGACCAGAAATATGATAATTGTACAGCCACCAAATGGGCTTAAAGAAAGTAAGGGGCAGCAACACCAAAGCTGTACAGAGAGAAACCTGCTGCACCGGAGTGCACAGCCTGACAGGCTCGTACTTCTGAAAGGTAATCCAGAGTCTGAAGTCCTCTATTTAACGACAAAATAGTGCCAGCAACGGGGCAAGATTCCTCAGACTGCCCTGCCTGTAGTGTACTGCCACAGCCATCTAAAATAAACCTGTTAAATTGTGGTCTATATGGCACATTAGCCAGCACAGTAATTCTCAAGCTTCGGGGGGTTGGCAGAACATCAAAAGCTATAGGGCAAGATAAAGACAGTGCATTTCTTAGAGTGGAGTGTCAGATACAAATAATACTGGCATTCTGCTATTTCCATGAAAAAGCTCTGCTTTTTCAGGGTCCACAAGCCCATTTATTCAATTGACCAGTATCAGGGTATTTAAATACACATTTAAGACATCCAGAAGCTGAAGGAAGATACTTAAGAAAGAACTGATTTTTGTTGTTTCCAAAAGACACATAAAGGAATAAGATACTTCTATATCAATTTGATACTCAAGGGAATTCAGACTAGGTCATTCACCGACTGTATTTTGTTTTGTTGAATAAATCAACAAATCCAGCATCACAACACAGCTTTTGCAGTGACTTAGATCTACCTTTATTGTGCCACTAAGGAGGTACTTCAGTGAAATGGGAATGTTTCTCAGAGCTGTGTATGAAATTTGGTGAACCAAATGAGATTACAAGATTTGCCATGTGCAAACTTGCAAGAAATCTGAGTCAAACTAAAAATGTTGTGGCAGACCAGGAGCAAGACAAATAAACAAGGTATCCCCTGGGAACAACAAACAGTCAAAACACTGAGGCAAAATGATACTGTTCACTCATGAAAAAGCAAAACCTCACAGAGAAATAACAAAATGTAACAGGCCCCGCAATAATTTTAACACAAAGATAAACAGAGGTAGTTTCTCTAAACCGAAACACCTTAATCTATTATCTAGCTTATAAAATTCATATATTGAACCTTGGTGCTTCAGTAACTTGTATGTGCCAAATAAGCCTGTAGCAAGCATTGCTTTACATTAATAACTACAACTTGATGCTGCCAATACTTTAGAGCAGAGGGCAGAAAGAGTTGATAATGTGACCTAAAACAATACTAAATATACCCAGTTGTATTAGAAGAGTGTTGCAATAAAATTCATGTTTTACATTTATTATAGCAAATACTTCCCTAAAAAAAAAACCCACCACCACCAATAACAACAAAAAAACAACAAAAAACCACCACACCATACACGAGGGCACACAGATCCAATGTAGCATAAATCTAACATATTAGCACCTTGATTAGATGCTGAGTACGATCACGCAGGTCAGGTTCAGAGAGGTTGCCTTCTCTACTGTCCTAATCCCTGGGTGTTTTAGTCTCCAAGAAAAAAACCGTAAAGATGTTTAGTGATGAAAAGGAAAGCTGAATGTGATCGCAAATGGTTTCTAACAGCATTGTCATCACATCAGGAAGTCTCTCTAAAACCTTGCAGTATTGAAGAGGGTTTTTTATCTTCTTTTTCTTTTTTTTTTTTTTTAATAGAGGCCCTACTTCTATTAATATTAACTTGTGGGTACAATCTCCATGAGAATATCCATATTGAGGGGGAAGAAATCCTGAAGCCAAGATGTGAGTAGAAGAATGTGTTTGAGAAGTCTCTGGAATGAGAAAGTAAGTCCACAGGACACCTACCCAACATGGAGTTTTTGTTTCTACTTGGCCAGCCTCTGAGATTTGCCACTTGGAATAATCAGTCTTTGGAGGAACTCCAGTTTCTTTAATACACTGAAAATCCATCCTGTTGTTCCAGTTGTTTTAAATAGGCAGAGGCAAATAGTGCATCATCAAGTGTACTAATTGATCTAAATGCAGTGCAAACTAAATTAAAGGGGTTGGAAACGCTAGAAAAATTAAACACAGCACTAATAAAGCTGAAAACAGCTTAATAAAGCTGAAAATAAGATCTGAACAACCTAAGGCCATTTCTGATATGTCTTTATTTCTGTTTAAATAGATGTCTTCCTGTAGACTGTTATCAGCTCAGCAGGAGCCTTTCAAGAGAGGCATTTTTCTCACTCTGTGCATTTTAAGTTAGGTTTCTATGAATTTCAGCCTGTCTGTAAAAGCTGCTGCCAATTCATATTAAAACCATAACTGCAGCTAAGTAATGATAATGTCATGAGAGCATGTGAGCTGCAAATTCAATCCAAGCCTTTATCTCAAAATACAAAATCTGCTAGCTTATCTTGCAGATAGGGAGTTACTGCACACAAAAGCAAGAACACATCTAAACGAACAGAAAGAAATCAATCCTCATTAGAAGGATTCTCCTCTACATAAATGGATTGTGGAAGTCCTTGGCTGGCAGCAGGGCACTGATTCCACCTCTCTTCTCTGTTGCTGAAAAGGGTCCATCATCACTGGAAGGTGTGGCAACAGATGGGTTGAAGAGACCACTGCTTGGTAAGGACACACTAGATGAGATGAGAGAGGATAAAGCAGCCCAGATCCAAAGGACAAGTGGCCAAGGGGCCTCTGAATAACAGCTCTTGATCTATTTCTGAAGAATGCCAGAGTGAAAGAATGCCAGCTGGGCTTCAAGAGGAGGGACAATCACTGGAGCTTTGCTCAAACTCCATGCAAGAGAAGGGACAGATGCATTGTATCTTTCTCTTGCAAAAGTTTCAGGAAGAAACACAAAGACAGTAAAAAGGAGCAGAGGAAGAAGAGAGTAAATGAAACAAAACAGTTGGGATGTGTGCAAGTGTGGAAGAAGTAAGAAACCGAAAAAACACATGGAAAAATGACAGCACCCCTAGATGTTGCAAATCTCACTGACAACCAACCACCAGAAAAAGGGAATACTGTTGCCTGCACAGGAATCCTGGCCATATCTTTTAATATTTAAATTTCAAAAATCAAAAGAGAAGTGCCTGCTGACTTCAAAAGGCAGAGGAATCCTATAAAGGGAAGAACTAGCTTGCAACACCCAAAACTGTACAGAAATTAAAAGAAAAAGCTGTTATCATTGGATAAGGCGCCAAAGTCACCTTGTCATTAAACATATGATGCACATAAGAGTCTTAGATTCTGATGACTAAAAGGTAACCTTAACAAACATAAACCCATGGCCCTGATTCAGTTTAAGAATTATAATTCTTATAACAGACTGTGAAAGGACTTCTCATGTAAAATTAAGAGTCCCGCTACTTCTAACACAAATTGATCATTCACTCTTAATGATTACAGCTCAAGATACTTTGTAGCAAAAATGTCCCATGTACATGAACTCCATGAACCATGAGTGCAAAGGCACTGCGAGGAACTGAAAAAGACCATTCTGCCGGTCTGTTGAAAATAAAGCGTATCAACTCCAATGACTGAAACCCCAATGACTGCCCTCCCAAATAAGCATCTGAGTTGGCAGATCAGTCTAAGGCAGAACGTTTTTAACTCCAGAAGGCTATTACACGCTGTTGTCTTCCCCATTTCTGCCACTGGCACATCCCCAACACAGTTACAGTACTGTTTAGTTACAGCTTGGCCTTTTGCACATTTAATGATGGCCACAGATGTAAGGGGTGGCAATTTGAGTGGTGCAGCTCTGCAATAAAGCTAACATTGTATATTTCTAATATGCATCACAGCTTTCCCCCTAAGCCTGCTGAAGCTTTGACAAGTACATGTATCCTTGACAGACAACATTTAATGCCTAATATAAGTCACAATTGAGACATGAACACCAAAATGTTTAAGTTGAAAGGAGAAAGGCTAAATATTACCTACACAAATCTACAATCCAGCTCATTCTCTCCTAGAAGAATTGAGGAAAAAAAATATCTTGAGCCATTAGACAAGATTTATTACAAATAAGAAAACAAGGCTTGTACAGAATCCTGCTTGTTAAGGACTTCTGTCACATCTACACCAGCCCTGGCTGCCACAGCACATACCACACACCTCCCAGTAACCAGGGGCCGCCTTGCACACCAAGTCACGTGAAGAAGAGGACACACAGCATGATACCTTTGGCTGCTCAGGAATTGAAAAGACATAAGCCTCAGAAGAACTAAACTGAGGAATTAAACAGCAGCAAATTCTTAGTCCTTAACACACTGAAACAAAGAAAAACCCCCAACTCTCACAGCAAGAAGAACTTTAGTGAAACTGAACAAGTGCTCAATGAGAGGAAAGCAAAGTGCTATGCATGTAGGCTGGTACGCTGCTATAAACTTTTAAAAGCAGGAAAGCAGTCACAAACCACAGCTCAGCCAGTTCTAACCAGTCTGGTCTATCTGCACCCAGAACCTCTTCTGCTACTTCCACTCCGACCTTACTTCAACAGTTAAGGCTTTCTAGGGGCTCTCCTCATTTAAAGAAGAATTTCCTTTCTTCCAGGACGCAGCTACTGCTCAAACAAGTCAATCATACTGTCAGCAGAAGAATGAACTAAAAGCCTGGCAGCAGCAGTGATCCCAGTCCTGGAAGAGATAGGAGCTGAAGAGAGGCTGAAAGGTCATCCCTCAGACATTCATTAACTAAAGAAGTTTCAACAAATTTAGAATACATCATCTTATTGGTGTTTCCACTGAGGTTGCCAGCTGCTCTGAAAATGAGAGGAGTCACTGGGAAGTAGCCAGAGCACTGATGAAATGCCTCAGCTCCTCTCCATGACCACAATACCCAGGACAAGCATAATCTCCCCAGCAGAAGTATTGACCAAGACGATCAATGAGGTTATTAAAAAGGGGCTTCAAAAATTGATTTTTTTTTCCGAGAGTCCTTCTCATTTGCTTCTCTGAAGTCTCTCAGGGAGCTACATTTTCTTTACCAAAGTAGTAGAGAAATTACATAGAAGAACAGTCAGTCAAATGGATATAAATCTCCACCTTACTGTCATGGAATGTGAGTTGAATAGAGGAGGGTATAATCACTGAGTCTATACTATTTTTTGAACGGCGGCCTTACTGAACAGGTGTCTGAAAACTTCTACATTTTGTGTTCATGGTTTGTCTCACCTTGGCTAGGCTACAATCTTTTGAGAAGATGATACCCGGAAATACAAGAAGCTATCAGTGTGTAAGGAATCCCTGGGATTTGCTGTTTCCCACACAACTTCCAACAAGCCCATTGCCCAGACACAGGAGGAAGACTCCAAGGGTTAATATTACAAACCGCTGAACCTGTAAATGCCGCAACGACAAAAACACAATTAACCTGTAGAAACTATTCCTATCATAAAATACTCCTCGTAATACTTCAAAAAGGGTGCTTGTCATCTCCTCAAGACCAGATCTGAAACTGAACTTGGGCTTTTCCTCATGTTCCAAGAAGAAACTGTAGGGAGGTTCCAAACTTGTGACGGAGGGGANAGCCTGACATTGATCTCAGCACAGGCCATTTCTACCTGTGAGAAACTTAGTCGAGAGAAGCAAGAAATTCAAAACAATAGAGAGAAAACAGCAACATAGCTGCAGCTGCTGTTTTGTTTGCATGCTTGGGATTTCTATGTTGTAGATAACTAATAATAGTATGGTGTAGCTAAAATAGCCAATGAATCTGTTGTAGTAGTTAAGCAACCAATGGATGAGTAACATGAATGATAAACATACAAAAGTGTATATATATGACACTGGCTTTTGGAATAAACACTTTTCTGCCTGCATTTTATGCTAGAATTAGTGTGTCTCGTGTTTGCCTCAACTGTGACAGAGGGGAGGGGAAGGGAGGGGAAAGGGGAGAGGGGAGAGGGGGAAGGGGAAAGATTTCAATGGTACTTGCAGGCACTGGCCAACTCCCTGTCACTCCTGCCTCAACCCTGCTTTTTCTGCTGCTTGCCCGCCCATCTGCTTGAGAGCACTACGCACTCAAGCGCTCGTATCCCTTCTGCCCAGGTCTGTGTTGGAGCTGCCATGACATTGTGTGAGGCAGAAAGGCAGATATTTCTCTAAGATAGATACTGTGTTTGCATGCTTTTAGCTCTGGAAGAGAAACTGCATATTTAGAAGGGTGACCAGAATTATACTAATAGATATGGCTTATCCAGTCTCTTAAATAGCAAAAATGCATTTTTCTGAACATTGACCATGTTTTTTCCCTCAAAGATGATGGAATCCTGTCTGTTAACCCAACTGCAGCTGCAGAAAACCCCGTTGGCTTTTAGAATTTCTGCATGACAATTCTGAAATCTCTTTTCTTGTCACTCTGCCGCAGCAACATTCCATTTAGCAGATATTCACTATATAGCCTCTTTTGCAACAGACATTCATTTACATCTATTTTACATGAACCAAATTTGGCATTGACTGTAGTAGACCAGATGCTTAAATGATACAAGAGCTGACTGTGGTGCTCATCTTTATTTACTGCTCTGGCTTCAGCTGTACAGATTTCTAAACATTTGCATATGTGCTGGTGTGATCAGAACTTTTTTCACATGAATTTAATTTTTCCTCATTCAGGTCAGGTTACTGACTTTGATTTTGGTTTTAGATTCTCTTTATATAGTTCAAAATAAACATTCCCACAGAGAACATCAATTCAATCCATGCATTGGTATTTCAGGTACAAACAGGAAGGGTGTAAGGGGTTTGTTTGGTTGAGATTTTAAGCTCTTCTCATACAGGCCACTTGTCCTCATTTCTCTCTTTCAAGGCTCTTGCACATGATGCTATGCACAAAAGCTGGACTTTATCAGTAGACAGGTGAGGCTTTTCTCATTGAGAGCCTTCTTTCAATGAAATAATACAATAAGCACTTTATTGTATTTTTTTTCCTTGCTTTTTCATTTACCTACTTGGATACTGAGATCCATGTGTCAATCCTGTACCACAGACGCACAAACAGTAACAGCACAATAAACTAGCATCTCAAACCACAACTACCATCACATTGATCACATCTAAGTTAACACATAGAGCACACTCTGAGGAGAGAGCCAGAGTTCTGTTATATATGTCCTTGTGCTCACTTACCCACACAGTTATCTGAGCCATGAAACCAAGCCTCTGTATCTCTAAACTTCTAGCTTCTGCCTGAAATAAGATATTAATGTTCTTATCTCTTCATTTACTGCTTCCCCTAAATAGTTTCACTCTCATTTTTGATTCAGTGCATTAACTGCTAGGTTAGATTACTTATTCAATAATCCAAGTATTAAACGCACATAGAGATTTTCTCTTTTTGATCCTTTTCATTGAAACGCAAACCATGTCTTTATTATGTTTTTAAACACCTTGAAACAGAATAGCTCACCTAAAAAGCACTTCTTTTGCACCTCCTCCTTAGTGAAAGACCTTGACCTAGTAAATACATCATAACTTATCAGCATCAGAAAACTCTTCCCTGTGTTTTGGAATCACGGTCATGGTCTAACAGATACTTGGCACTCTCTTGGTCTGGCCAATCAATCACCTCACCACCTGATTTGTCATCAAGCAGAAAATATGACATGTCACAGAGTCATGGAGAACTTGTATGTGCAAGGGCAGATCCAGTCCCGGTGCCTATCAACAGGGACAGATCATTCCCATGCCCAAACCACCTCCTGCCACCAGACAAGGATGCCCACCAGCAGGACACACCACAGCTGGTTTTGTTCCTCCATGGTGCCAGAGGATGTTGCAGGGCCTGTGAGAAGCTGCTTGGTGCCAGATGTCAGCAGCTATCACCCCTCATGCAGATGATGTCCCACTCCCCTTCTAGGGGCACACAGATGTAGTAAAGCACTAAGACCTTACCCATAAACATCTTTCAGTAACACCACAGAGACTTTCAATGCTGATCCCCCTCCTTCCACTCATACACAGACAAGTCACAGTGAAGCAGAATACGTCAAGTTTTACTCACAAGTGCTGCTATAGCTACAACTGGCAGCATAGGAAATCACCAAATCCTTTCAGCCCATCTCTGCACTTTGCCATTTCCAGGCTCTTCCCCTTTGAGATCTGTCTATTAAGTAACTGTATATGCAATCAGTCATGAAAAAATTCTGCAATTTTTATACCTTGAATGCTCAGGAATCTTCTTACTTTCAAGCTGCTCTATTCTTTAAAATTTTGTATCATTTGCTCTTGTAACTACAGTGTCCTCTACACTTTTCTTCTTCTCCCCTGATGTTTATCTCTCACTGGATTTGTATATGGTACAAATAACTCTTCATAAGCTTCACACTGTTATGCTAAAAAAAGCAACTCTCTTTAATCCATTTTTATCAGATAGATTCTGCGTTTCTGCATACACTCTCGCAGTCATCACTGAACACGTTCCCCATTTTAAATCATCTTTCTGGAACAAACATGACAGGACAATATACAATATCTTCAGTGAGATCTTACATGAATTTTTGTACAACATTAAAGCTTCTTTGCTTTTAGTCAAAGTACCTCCCCTTTCACTGAGCTGGTTCACTGCAGCAGCTCACTCTCACCCAAAGCAATAGACCAAATGCACCTCACTTTCTATGTTACTTCAAAATTACAAGCCCCAGCTCTATAGAAAAATTACCTGTAATCAGCTTCTAAGAGTTCCTAGGCTATTACAGTATTTAAAGTCGATGATTACATTAATCCACAAGATCATATAATTCTTCCTGGAGGAGAATTCAGGGTGAAAGTCCTCCCAAACCCCCCACAAGTCATCATTAATGCATAAATTGTTAAAATTACGAGGCCTTTTTGGTATTTTGAATGGTGACCTAGCATGCTATCCACTAGCTTTCACACTGAGTTCTCAGTACTACCCTCAAATTGAGTAACAACACCTTGCAACAGACCCAGATCTATCCTGACTAATTCACCACAAAGGCTTCTGCTGAATTCCAAAACTTATATGAGGCCCACAGAGGCTTTGGCCCAGTCAACATTGCTGAAATGTGCTATTCACTTTGGTGCACAGGAGCATCAACATTCCCAGGAAGCATTTTGCATTCAGAGACTGCTTCAGTAATTTCATAGACCTCAACAGACTTTGGCTTCCTGGTCATTCCAAAAACTGCAGTAAAGAATAATGAGAGCTGTTCACAGGGTAAGGAATGTCAGAAATCAGGATGCTTGTGAAACCTGCTGGGAACCAACTCAGCTACCACAATATAAGCAACAGATACTGAGCATGTATGTTTTTCCAGTGCCAAGTTCCCAAGCTGTTATTCAGGGCAGCCACAAACATACCTCCAAAACAAGGCAACACAATTTTCTGTTGCAAGTTCCTGCCTCAGTCCAGGAGCAACTCAAGTTTTCCCAACAAAGCTCCCAGTACTTGTTTATTTTAGCAGAAGTTGCAATAATGAGGGAGCCTATTGAGTACAAAGTTCCGTTCCTACAGCATCATTTATCGACAGAGATTGCTTTTTAACATTACTGCCATGCTGCTGATAGACAACAGAAGTCTACTGTTCGATTTCAATTCCGTATAGTTTACCACCAACAAACAGTGCTGCTGTCTATCAAAAATTAATCTTTCCAATTCATGTGTATCAGCATGCAGTAATACCTAAGTAAATTTCAAGGCAAAAATATCTTCATCGGGAAACCAAATAAATTTTCTATTATTTGGAATTTATAATCTACAATAAACACAGCTACTAACACGTAAAATCATGACAATGGGTGACTAAGCAAAACAAGTATTGCAAAAATCAGAGAAAAAATGGGGTAGTTCAACCTCAAAGTTACAGATGAGGAGAAGGTTGATGTACTAAACAACTTTTTTGCCTCATTCTTCAATGGCACACTCTGTTCCCACACCTTTCAAGTGGATGGACAGCAGGACGGAGATTGGAGGAGCAAAATGCTTCCCACTCTAAGTAAAGATCAAGTTTGGGAGCACCTGAGGAATCGGAACATACGTAAGTCTGTGGGACCCAGTGAGATGCCCCCCAGAGTCCTGAGAGAACTGGCTGAGGTAGTTGCCAAGCTACTCTCCATGATATTTGGGAAGTCAAGGAGTCAGGTTAAGTCCTAGGTGACTGGAAAAAGGGAAACACCGTACCCGTCTTTAAAAAGGGTAGAAAGGAGGACTCTAGGAACTACTGACCTGTCAGTCTCATCTCTGTGCTGGGAAGGTTATGGAACAGATCTTCCTAGAAGCTGTGCTGAGGTACATGGGGGACAGGGAGGTGATTTGGGACAGCCAGCACAGCTTCACCAAGCACCGGTCCTGTCTGACCAACCCAGTGGCCTTCTGTGATGGGGTGACTACATCAGGGCACAAGAGAAGGGCTACAGATGCCATTTATCTGGACTTCCGTAAAGCCTTTGACACAGTCCTCCACAATGTCCTAAACTGGAGAGAGATGGATTTGATGGATGGACTGTCAGATAGATAAGAAAGTGGTACAGTAACATCCAGAAGGTTGTGGTCAATGGCTCAGAGTCCCTATGGACATCAGTGACAAGCGGTGTCCCTCAGGGGCCCATATCAGGACCAGTGTTATTTAATATCTTCATTAAAGACATAGACGAAGGGATTGAGTGCACCCTCAGCAAGTTCGCAGATGTCACCAAGCTGAGGGTGCAGTGACACACTTGAAGGATGGAATGCCATCCAGAAGGACCTAGAAAAGCTCGAGAAGTGGGCCCATGGGAATCTCATAAGGTTTAACAAGAACAAGTGTCAGTGCTGCACCTGGGTCAGGTTAGCACTTGGTATCAATCCTGGATGGAATGAACAGATCCAGAGCAGCCCTGCTGAGAATGATTTGGGGGTGCTGGTGGGTGAGAGGCTGGACACGAGCCAGGAATGTGCAATTGCAGCCCAGAAAGCCATCTATGCCCTGGGCTGCATCCAACTCACCATGGCCAGCATGAGAGGGAGAGGATTCTGCTCCTCTGCTCTGGTGAGCTCTCACCTGCAGTGCTGCATGCAGCTCTGCAGCCCCAGCACAGCAAGGACATGGAACTGTTGGAGTGAGTCCAGAGGAAGTCATCAAGTTAATGCAGCACCTCTCCTGTGAGGAAAGGCTGAGAGAATCCGGATTGGTCAGCCTGGAGAAGAAAACGCTTTGGGGTGACCTAACTGTGGCATCCAGCACCTGAACAGAGCCTACAAGAAAGACGGAGAGAGACTTTTTACAAGAGCATGAAATGACAAGACAAGAGGGAATGTCTTGAATTTAGATCAGATATTAGGAAGAAATTTTTTACTACAAGGATGGTGAAGCACTGGAACAAGTCACCCAGAGAAGTTGTGGATGTCCCTCCCTTGGAGGTGTTCAAGGCCAGGCTGGATGGAGCTCTGAGCAACCCGGTCTAGTGAAAGGTGTCCCTGCCCATGGCAGGGGGTTGGAGATAGATCCTCTTTTAAGGTCCCTTCCAACCCAAACCATTCTATGACTCTATGAATAGACTGAGCAGTACCTCTTATCAAGAGGGAAAAAAACCCAACACAAAACTCCACAATAATTTAAAATTGATACATTCCTGCATGACAAGTCTGGCTAGATCTATCTTTGATTGTTGATTATACTAATTAACTCACAACATCTTCAGATAAGGTACTTTTTTATCTTCACCTGACTTTCTAAAAAGCAAAAGAGATAGAGCACAGTCTGTAAACATGTCCAAGACTCAGATGCTACAAATGGGAACAATTTCTTCAGCAATATGATATCATTACAAGAAAGCTTCGAGTTATGGACATTATCAAGGACAAAGTTTTAACCTTTCTGTAACCCATTTAAATCACTGTAGGATACAAGGATCAAGTTCAAAAAAAAAACCAAAACCATCTTTTGTACTACAGCGGGTGTTGCTGTCACCAACATGTGTAAGCTTTGCTACCAATTTCTGTGCGTGAAACATAATTACCTGATGTATTGCAAGCGTAAGTTATTCCCCATTTACGACTGCTAGACAGACACAACATAAAGATATTCCACATTGGTAAAGATGACAAGAATCAATCTGAAAGAAAGCCCAGATCCATAAAGAAACTTTCAACAACAGCAAGCCTCTCATTAAAAAGCTTATCCTAGATTGAATTTTGGTGATCCTCAAGACCTCACTCTTTACGGATTGCTGCAACAGGAGGCTGTAGAAACCACTGCACCTTTTAAACATGTAACTGCCATAAATTCAGCTGAGTTTCTGACCTTTTTTCCCCACAAACTCCTGGACTGCTATTTGCTGTACTGTGATATTCAACTGCAATTTAAACCAAGACAACACAGGAAGCAATAAGGTCCTAAAGTTACAGTTTATATTTTCATCAGTAAAATTTGGGGTTTATAAATATTGGCTCTACTTATTTTTCAGCAGTCATCTACAAAACAATACCTGCACTTCCGAACAACCACCTTTTGTTTCCATGTGCCTGTCCTGCTCTCCAGAGATGCACAGACTGCAGTTGTCCAAGTCAAATCCAAAGAGAGACCCTGAACATAATAAAAGTACTAATTTACTTCCATGCTCCCAGGAGGATCTTACTGTTGTTCTCTGGCCTTTATTCTCTTCCCACATGTCCCTATAACACACAGACTTTTAATCCAACACAAGTTTTATCAGCATATTGCCTCTGTAGAATATATGAAACTACTCTTACATACTTGCAATTAAGAATGGCATTTCACGACCCCAGGGAAAGGGACAGCATGAAAATAATAGTGCAGAGATCGAGAAGCAGCACAGAGATCTCTAAAATACACCGCGGTGTAAGGGCTTATCAGTTTCCCCCAGCAGTGCATGGCTCTCTTCCATGTGTTTCCCACAACTGAAGAAAGCCTCTCACAAATACACAGGCACATCAGCCATTTCTCAATACCTCCTGATATCTTGTATTTGCTCTCCTCCTCCACACTTCAGTTTCCTACCCAACTCTACCAGCTATACTAATGCAGCTAAAATGCTTACATCCCACTTCATGTTCTGCTTCTGGATTTTTTTTCTGAATAAAAGATGTATTAGCACCTACATGCAACTTAAAATCCTGACCTGTCCTAAACATAGACCTTCTACCACTTGAAGGTCAGAAAAAGAAAAAAGAACAAGCTGAACTTGGTTTATGTGAGGAGTTACTGGATTTGTGCCATTTTCCTCCAGACTCCAAGGAGGAATAAACACGATCTCTCACAACATAAAACAAAAGCATCACTTGAGAGGAAAAATCTGCCGAGACACAAAACAAACCCCAGGGAGATCTATCCCAGTGGTCTGAGCGCCACAGATGAGTGAGCAGAGCTGTCAAAACAGAGAGAATTGCTGAAATGGTCTGCATCTATCACCACCATCAGCCACGCTGGAGTGGAGAACTCCTTTCAGGAGAGATTAAAATGTAAGAATGAATGCTGAGGCTGATCACTTACGTTCATACTGTAGTGTGTGTTATCTTTATTACTGTATTTTCTTATCAAGAGCAATTAGAGTAACCTTAATAGCACTTTCATCAATCTGAGTGTGCATTTCTCTATATTATTTCTTTCTTTTCACTTTTAATTTGTGTGCTTTATATCATCTGCTTTATCTCACACAACATCTTACTCTGTAACACTGCTAAACCTGATACCATGCTGTAAAACTCTAGCAGAGGAATAATTTCATCCACATATATAGGTCCCTAGAGCTCATCAGTGCTACACAGCAACCGGAATTTCCCCGGGACACTCAGGGATAACGTTTGTATGATTCCAAATGTTCTCCATGTTCATGTTTGACATCAAAGATGGGACAATCAACAGCATGGTCTGGCCCCATGACAACTCAGGATTAGGATGAATTGCTACATACTGTATCACACCAATATTGGATGGCATCCTGCCAAGAAGGCAAGCTTTGTATACTATTAAATTCACTTCAATTCTTACAGGTCAGATATTTAAGCTCACCTTTATTCCAGCTTCCTCAGCTTTCACCACTGGTTTGTTTGGCTTTGCTTTTTATTAAATATGGCATTATGTAAACAATGCAGTTATTTCCTGCTCTTGGTCTTCCCAAACTGTAAAACTGAAAGCTTGCTACTTATATTCATGCATTTTAATTAAAAGAAAAAGTGTAAAATATTAGACTTCCAGACATAATTAAACCTAATACGCTGTTCCAGATCAGAAACTCTAATTAAGTTTCAGTATTTCCTATTTCTAATTTTGTCAGCAAATACCACTGACAAATTCCTCTCCCCTCTTGCCTTTCTGCCCCCAAGGCACTGCTGCCCCAATACTTAATTGGAAATTAAACATTTTCTCACTGTACAAGCTGGCCACACTTGTACTCCTATTCAAAGTTCACAATTAGAGATGCTTCTAATGTTGAAAAAGAAATAATCAGCATAAGAGAAAAATATGTATCTAGAATGTGCAAAACTGACATTCTGTGACCAATTTTTGTGGCTATGAACTCTGGAATATAAGTTTCCAAGCAGAATACTCACAAGTTTCTTGTTTGGAAAGAGGGTGAAGAACCAAAGATGAAAATGCATGAGATACACAAAGGTTCATGTAGATTAGAAGACACTGATACTAACATTAAAACAAATTGCAAAAATAAAATAATCCATATACTCCAGTATCCCTTGGCCCAGTAAAAGACTTAGAAAAAATAACAGGAAAAATAACTGACCATATTTCCTAAGTCTGCATCTAGTTGTTGAAGATCCGCCTCCTGGAGTTTACAGCCTGCTCTCTGTCAAGGAATGGGGCTTTCCCTTCTTACTGTCAGTGTTATACTATATATAAACTAAACTGAGGACTTCTGCCTTTAGGACTGTCAATATAGATTTTGTTCACACTAGATCAACCAGCAAAGAAAAAAAAAAACATTTTAAACTAATTGTCTGTTTAGTCTGTGTGGTGGTATGCTGAATTAAAAATTGGAAGCATTTTTCCTGATAAATTCTAATCTAAGAGACACTAAAGGGACATTTTTTCCTAACAGTTTAGTATTTAACTATTCATTTAATTTCACAGCATGTATTTTTAAAAAATCAATAAACCAAACACATTGAGGTATCCCTCTACCCAAGCAGCTGAAAAGCATGAGTAACACCCAGCATTGGATGGCAGCAAAAAAAATGCTGTCCTGGTGATAAAGTAACATTACATGTTGCCAGCTGGGAGAATTGGGAGAAAAAGTGACCTTAATATGCTTCTTTTAAAAAAAATGCACTAAAATGTTTGATATACTTCATTCTGTGGCAGAGCAAACCCAAAGCCCTTGCTCTGCGACTCAGTTAACTGGCTGTTCCATCAATCAGTATAAAGGACACCCTCAGGACAGTCCACAGGTCCTGCCTTTTCAGCAGTGGCTCCTGAGCAATGATGGCAGAAATTTGGAAGTCAGAAAGAAAAGAAAGAAAAAAGAAAAAAAAAAATTGTTATGGACAATCCCAAATAACTCCAAGGGCTAGAGCTTTCCACTGGCTCTTGTCATGAAAATCAGAAAGGAAGAGATGAGACAAGAAGGGAAACAGATAATTGCATTGTGTTGTTTCCTTGAATCACCCTCTCTTCTGCTTCTCACCAGCCCTCACACTGCAGTGATGGCTGCAGGCAGTGACAGGCATTAGTTACACACTCGTTGCCATGCCCTTATTAACTGGTGTTCCAAGACACTGACAATGATTTGTACAAAATATTCTCAATGCTTCTGTGTACAGAAAAGCATTCTGTGTTCAGAGGCGCTGAGCTGCCCCACTGAGGCTCCTGCAGGGGAGCACAGAGCTTTGACTTGACCCGGCCGATCGACTCAACGAGCGCAGAGCAGAGCGCGGGTGAGATTCCTGAGGCTGTCTGAACTTGCTCGATTCTCCCTTCCCTGTATATTTATCAAGTCCATATTGATCACATTAAACAAAAGCATACAGGGACCAAACAGCTCAGCAGTATGCCATGCCAGGGCAGAACTCACACAACCTGGATATGAAAGGAGGAACACGGAAAAGATGGATGAACGCAAAGGCAGCCCATCCGTGTGGCTGCATTCACCCATCCACATGGCTGCGTTCACTATCACCCTCACTGCAACCACACATGGTTGGACTCAATGGTCTTAAGGGTGTTTTCCAATCTAAATGATCCTACGATTCTACAAACACCACCACAAAAGCTGGTGCCAGTTGTGGAAAATTTGTCCAAACACAGAAATTCCACAGAATATGTTATCAATGTATCGTATCTGTACAAGCATAGCAAATGCCTCAGTGAAAAATAAAAAGAAGACATTAATAAATGCTTCTTTTAGCATTGTTTAAATGCAAAACTACATAATGGGATTAATAAATATGATCCATATCTGCTGAGGATCAGATCTGAACCTTCCAAATGCTGGCACTGACTTTGGGCTTGGAAAACAAAAATCACATTAAGGTTTGTGCTGGTTCAAACTTACAAGATCTATTTGTCTTCATATCATTTTATACCCAGTACTCACTTCCCTGCATGCTTGAAATAAGGCAATAAAAAGAGAAGAGATTTCATGTCAGCTACTCAGCATCACAAGTGAAATGCAAATAACGCTGCTAGCAGAAGATATTTTTATTTGATCTATCACCAATATAATTATCATACATTCAAGACAAAGTCTCACCTGACTTACTGGAAAAGAGTTCACATTATTATGGTTTAATGAGAAATACCTATCATGACTGAATAAAGTTGATAATTTAACAGGGGACTTCAATGAAAAGGCGGGTAGGCTGGGTTCAACAATAATTCTGGCAATTACATTGGCATCTTAATTGCATAAAAATAACAGTGAAAACATGACAGAAAGTGTTACATTGACTGCAGGTTACTAAATGCAAAGAAATGGACCTTCAGGTATCACCCTTCACTTTAAGTAGCAAAGAGCTAACAGCAAGAGATGACAGTGAAGGCAGTGAAGCCTTTTTTTTCCTTCTTCTTAGATCATACCAAGGCCCTGGCACAAGTTGTCCAGACAAGCTGTGGATGCCCCATCCCTGGAAATGTCCAAGGCCAGGTTGGATGGGGCCTGGAGCAACCTGATCTAGTGGAAGGTGTCCCTGCCCATGGCAAGGGGGTGGAATGGGATGATCCTTAGGGGCCCTTGCAACCCAACTCTTTGGTGACTGTAAGCAGAATTCAAATATCATTGCATGAAAGTTTCTACCTTCCTCCCTTCTAATAAGAATGCATACTTTTCCGACATTTCCACATCTACAGCCATTTATCACTGCACACACTAAAAAGGCTGCGTTAAAGCCTCTGAATGTGTGTTCAACAGTCCCTACGAACAAATGCCACCATCCACATAAATGTGAATAATTGCCTCCACAGGCACCAACCTCAGCATCCTCCATCTACTCCATGCTTTATAAACTAATGTGTTTCCAGCTGTAGGATTAAAATAACTTCCCTTAAATTTTCATCCTTGTACAGCAGTCAGTCTGTGGATGAGAGAAGTGCTCAAGTGGCTCAGCTAGGTATAGAAAAACGTTGTTTTTGCTGTATGCTGAAGCTGCTAATGAGGCCCATGGGTGCAACCTATGACACTCCAGAGCAATCAGTCCCGCAGAGCATTTCAGCACTGCATTGTGCTCCAAATAAACAGTGGGAAGTGTCAAAAGACAACAGGCATTCTCTAAGTGGCACAAACAAATTTTTGATGAAGATGCTTTTTCTCAGGACACCTGCAAAATTTCATGAGAAGCAACAGGTTAAGCTCTTGTAGCAGTTTGACATATTATCTGTCAAACGTAATTCTTGAGGCAAGAGCAGACTGTCCTCATGTATTACCTCATTAACATGTGCCTAGCATGCCTGTCCAGAAGAGATGGAGCCTGACTGCACCTATCTGGTATGACCTAGGAGAAAATTTAGGAGGTTTATCAGGGTTGTGGTGTCAGAAAGAGCATTAAGGTTTAAATAACAATTAAATAATTATATCCAGATGAAAATACCAAGTTTGCTAATGTTAAGTTTAGTCACATTCTACAGTGCCGTTCATTTGCACTGAAGGCCAGCATATTTCTCACCAACTGCTGGAACACAGCAATATAAAAGACTTCAAAGCACATACAAAAAATGCAGTTTAGAGCTTAGAAACACATCACAGAAGTACCTGAAATCATATTTCAAGATATGCATCATATTTCTCTTTAATGTGCAATCTTCAGTTTCAAGTATGAGGTGCAAAGTAACACTGCTTACAAATCTCTAACATCTACCTTTATCAGTGACAGGTAATCACCCTTTTTTTTCACGCAACAAATTTCATACATTAGGTGTAACTTACTCTGTGTCACGAGGTGTAATTCTCCCCAATAGACAACCAAACCAATAGGAACACTGACAGAAGTAATACACAAAGGAAAACAACGGAGGGAAAATTTTAAAAAAACCCAAACACCTGCATGCCTCAAATGCCATGTGGACAGAATTTAGGTAACTACATCTAAAAATGCTATTCGACAGTTTTAGTCATGGTTTAGGAATGGTATGCCCCAGTTGGGTGTTTCCATTGAAACACTTGAAATCATGTGCTGCTCACTCACTCTCCCCTTCCTCTGCGGCAGGATGGAGGACGGGAGGCACGAAAGGCAAAGATCACAGATTGAGATAACAACAATTTAGTGGAAACAGCAATAAGTTAAGAAAATGAACAGTAGCAACAACAATATTAATAGAAGAGTGTACAAGAGACAAACAATTCATATGCGAGTGCTCACCCCCATGGAAAACCCAACTGCAGTATGCCACTACGCAACCCAGAAGAGACCCCTTCCCCCATTCCTGGAAAATTTTGTGAGCTAGGATGAAATAACCTCCATGTCCTAGCCAAGCCCCCTCCTGGCCACTGTAAAAATGAACCCTGTCCTGGCTAGAATCAGGACATTAACCACCTCTTACTCTATACCATCCATGTCACACCCGTATCCTACACCTCCTAATAATACATATATATATGTATATACACACAAAATAATGGGTATCATTTCTGCAGCCAATGGCCATCCCTCTAAGACGTCTGTTGAGTTCATTTAGTCCATGACTGTGGGTTCTGTCCACCCTAGATGTCTTCCAGGACAGGAGGGCTGCTGTGATGCTGGCTGGTTGCTGCATCAGGAGCTCACAACTGGTGTATCTGGAGCAGCCCATTCTCACTGTTCGTGGTAGTTATGACATACAGTGACAGTGTCATGCAGCAACCAGTATTATAAATACAATTCAACACTACAGACTGTTCTCATCCAAAATTCAAATCCCCTTGAGGTACATGTCTCCTCAGGGTTAGTGGTTACAGCAGGTGGCCGTAAGATGGTAAGTATATCGCCTGTTTTCTACTCCAGCTGTGTACAGGGGCTTATTTGATTCTTTTACTTTCATCTGATGAACATTTAATGCAAGGGACACAAACACTGAGTGGAAGAAACCTTAACATCTGAGCTGTTTCTGCATTTCAGGGCTTCTACAGCAGTAAAAGTATAAATAAATAATGGAGCACTAAAAATCTCTTGGCAATAACCACTAGCAATTACTTACAGATTCCCACTCATTTTTATTTTGGCTTCAACTACTTCTGCATGATGTCACTGAAAATTAGTTTCTAAATCTTCTTCTAAGCCCACTCTATTTGCCAAGGATTCAAAGATAAGCAATAGGCGGATTTGGCTACTCAGGTCTCTCTTCAGAAATGATGAATCCAACCTGCCCTTGATACCCACAGCGGAAGATGAATGCTTGTTGTCTGTGTTTATTCTTTGTATGATATAAACACAGCAAAGCATATTCAGCATGAAACTAACAAACTAAGTGCCTAATTACGTAAGTAGTCTCATTGGAGTCAATCACTTACTTTTAGTTAGACACATACCTTGCTCAGTCAGGTGTAAAATTACCACATTAACAATTGTCTCACTTGTCTCTCTCCGAAGGCTAAGGGAACACTGTGCCGTACATGCAGGACTGATTTGATTGCCTCCATCTTTTATTGGGAAATAATGTGTGTCATGGCAATATCACACAACTATTGTTTCCTTTGTTCTGTTCAGGGGGAGGAATAATGGGTGTCAAGGAAAAAGTACAACCATGTGTCTCGGTAATAAAAGTGGCATATTAATGAGCATCAGTAAACCATTACAATTAATGCAGGGGAATGGATATTGCCTACTTAAACTCCGCAAGTGTTCTGGCAGCTCCACACCCAGCTGCCATTTTTTTCCATCCCAGGGTTTTCCATGAGTAGCAGCTCCTTCACGAAGGCATCAGACACTGTGAAATCATATGCTCAAGGGAATGGAGGGAGACATTTTAATAGTACAAGTGACTGTTGAGAACAGTTATTCAGTCTGTCCATCAGTGGCAGCAAATGCATCCCATAATCTATACCCTAAAGGTTACAACATAATTAACAGACTAGAGAGGAAGACATAAGATGACATGCACAAAGGTATGGATGTGTATTGCTTTCACACTTTTGAAAAACAAAAGGTAAGATTCTGAATTTTACATAATTTTAAAATTTCAAACCCTGCTTGATGTGCCTGTGTATAATAAAGCCATATAAATAAATAGTTTTGAAGTTCAGCTTCAAAAATCCAGATTGACAATTCCCCTCCTTATGGTCACAACCCAAAAAAAAAAAAGGCGGGGGGAAGAGGGGCAGGTAAAACTACAAGCACCATCAAGGTGACACACCAAGCTGTTTGAGTATTTATTGACAGAATAACAACACAGGTCACACAGCTCTGGCCCTTCAGGAATACTTAAATAAAAACTCTTAGGTTTTATGACATACAAATTGTTCATTTTTACTCTTGGATGACTGAATTTTAAATTACGTTGAAAAGCAGGACACCTTCAATTCCCACTTCCGCTTGGTTTACTTTAACTTCTAATTCCCTCTGCACATGATGTGTTCTGAGCTATTTTAATTCACATTATTCTTGTAGTTTGTGTACTGAATTCACCTAATAATTCATTTTGATGATACAATCTTCAAAGCATCGTTTCTTGTTTTTTTAAATAGGTTCCAGAATAGATTGTTTTTCACTGCAACATTTCTTTCAGGTACCATTCTCAGTATAGAGTTTAAACTTGCTGTTAGTTTTGTACTTAGCATATGCTCACTTAGCACAGCCACATTCATTATTTTTATTGTTGAACACTTCAGGTAAGAACTCCATACACACACAGGGGTGCCTCAACTTTTCAGCATGTTGCAGAGGCTAAAACACCAGCACCACTGTGAAACAGCTGAACTGGAGAATCTTTCCAGATAAAAAGATGCAAATTGTCCCATCAAACATCCTGTATGGCTTCCAGATTTGCCATTCCCAGTGTTCAAAAAATAAATGCAATCTCCAAAACTAGCAAGCCAACCAATGTGACTCACTCAAAGTGAGCCATACCTATATGCAGGGCAATCCAAGCTTTATTACTATAAAATACCATTTTCAGTAATGTGGTCAAGTAAACAGTTTGTAGTAAGGTTTTCCTCTGATGGATATCTACCAGAAGTTGCACTGTAGAAAAAAAATCCATGTATTTCTCAATGTGTCGGCAGTTGTTTTTTTTTTTTTTTAACTGGCCCAGGACTCCCACTTTGGCACAAGAGATTTGAAGGATATGCCTTTTGCTATGTCTGTGAAAAACCTCAGTTTGTAAATGTTTAATCACATACTGTTAATCTTACAGCATTCATCATGTTTCACAATGGTGCTTGAGCCAGGAGAGGGGTGCTTGAGCCAGGAGAAGACAAACAAAAAGAAAGATCCAGCTGGGGAACAGAGGGAATGGGAAGACAATGGGAGGACTGCAGGAGCTGCAGGAAGGAAAGTCAACTGTAATACATTCACCTGGGAACCTGGGATTGAGCCCCTTTTCCCCACATCCTCCTCCTCCAGTGGCAAAACCACAGAGTAATATCGTACTCCTCAAGTCATGGAAAAATGTGAGGCTGAGAGCCACAGGCCTGAAAACCTGGACAATTGCTCAAACAACTAAATCACTGCACTACACGAGAGAGCTCATGCAAAGGCAGACAAAGCGTATCTTCACTCCATTGCAAGCATTTGATAAAAACAGTTTATACCAGTTTCTGAAGGACCTGGTAACATCCTAAATTCAGTACAAATACTGGGACAGTAACTAATAGAAATACGATTACACAACGAACAATAAAAATAATAAACACAGAACATATATTTTCAGTACTTCATTTCCTTCACTGATTTACATGTCTATACTGTCCATTGAATTAAGCAGAGTGACCAAAAACCCCATACAACACCTGTGATTTTATTAGCAAGGACTGTATGCATGTGACTTAACACTGAACAGGTAAGTGACTTAACACTGAATAGGTAACCTAAATTTTACATATCCAAAAGTGCTTGATTTTGAAGTCTTTCTGTTTGATTCTCTAGGTATTTTTAAAATGGTTTTGATCGTTTCTGTGGAGAAATCACAGCCCAGTGGTTTAAGAACAGACTTATCAGACTGGGAACAGAGTCTGAATCCTGGATCAGGTACCAATCACGGATGTTGCATTTGACAAATCACTCAATGGTTTTACTTTGATGTATTGTAGTCGGGGAAATTACTAGGAAGAGGAGGAGGAAAAGAGTTTTCCAGCTGGCATCTATTCAACTGCTAGGGCAAAGAATAGCCCCCCAAAAAACCTTTGTACAAACAGAACATACATAGATGTACAAATAGAACATACATAGATGTTATCCTCACCCAAAAGAGATTGCTCTAATAATAATTCCATCCAGAAGAACACAAAAAACAATCAACTAGATTATTCCAGAGGGCCGAATAGCCCAGCATCCTCTCTCCAACTACAGCTCAAAACAAACATCTAGGAGAAGAAAAAGGCAAGGGTCTGGTGAATAAATATTACACATCACCCTTCTCAAACCAAATATGGTGCCCTCCCTGTTTGGGCTGTTCTTCTGTCTGGCATCCTCACCACCCTGTGACCAAGGACTCACCTAATTACGTGCTGTGTGAAAAGCTACTTTCTTCTGCACTAGGGTGCCAGCACAGTGTTACCAAAAACTGTAGCCAAAACCAACAACTGCAAGGCTCTTATTTTACATTTGAGCAAGATATTTATTTTCAGTTTTCAAAATTGTTTGGTTATGTTCTACAGGGAATAGAAATAGTTTCATGTTATTTGGCATCTCCTTGCCTTTTAATGTGCTTATTCCATAAACATGAATCCTGAAATGGTTGCACACTGTAACTGATTTCACAAGAGAAGAAACTGCGCTGCTACTGCTATTGTGCTCCGAGTGCTGCTCTGAGCCAAGCCCACGCTGCAATTGGCTTTGTGCAATTATATAATTCAAGATGCTCTTAATGAACTGATTTTTCTTAGTCACCATCAAAAAATAAGTACTTTGTTCCAAATAACTGCAGGTCAAGCTCCCAGGGCAGGCCAGGAGAGCAACAGATCTAAACAGGCAGGGTTTCACTCAAAAGGATTAGAAGTTTAGGGCAGTCAGTACTGCTGACCAAACTACTGTCCATGGTGCTGACTGTTCTACTGTCAAAAGCGCAGTAAAGCACAGAGAACGAGTTCTTTCAACAAAAGATGTGTTTTAGGGCTAATGATTGATAATTTTAGGTTTCAATACTACAGGAAGAAAAAGGAAAATATTAGCTTGTATAACACAAATGAAACATTCCATTAGCACTAGAGAGTTGACTTCAGGAGGCTCCAAATTGGGATCCTCAATGTTTTGGTGACGGTGACCTGGGAGGAGATGTATCTGCTGCAAACAGGAGTTACTGACTAAGATGACCTCAAACACAGTGTAGAAAATGGTACTATGTATGGAGCAGAAATTAATTATAAAGTAACACCTTCACATTTTTGCTTTTATTAACTATGCTCTTTAAAGAGAAAGCAATGAATACTGAAATAGTCTCATGCTTCTACACAACCCAGTGTAACTGGCCAGAAGATTGTGGGAAACATATCAGCTAACTTGTCATCACTTGGCAATTCTTTTGTGCATCCTGCACAGGACCATGACCCCAGAGTGAACAGGTGACCTGAAAGCAATGAATGCAAACAAAAGCAATAGGAGACAATAAGCAACTGAGTCAACAAGAGACTCTCCACTTCAGGATCTGAACCTAGGAACCCTCATAAGCACTCACAAGTAGGTCTGCTGAGCCCTTTGCACTTACTCACACAGGCAGAAAAACCTGCCAGATTAAGTTTCAAAATATTTCACATAACTACAGCTTTTCCCTCCTTTTATACAGACACAACAGTTCCCTGGACTGGACCACTTCTCCAGCAAGCACAAATCACTGCTACACTCCTTTTAAATTAGTTATAAATCGTCAGTGGTGAGAAAATCTGTGACAGCAAAGAGATCAGGATCTGGATTCTGACAAGTTACATGAATCATGGGTTTTAAATGAGCTATTTCCATAACTGATATGCATTCTAAATCATCTTGAACAATCTCACGCACAGAACAGGATCCAATCACCAGGAAGCACTCTGCCCTTAGAGAGGCTGTAAAACTGGGCTGCACAGTGGTGGATGTGCAGAGCTTAGCTCTCAGCTCAATGCAGTGGGTTGAGAAGCACCCAGAGCTGCACCATCACTGCCCTCAGCACCTGGACAGGGGAGAGAAAATAGAACCACGAGATAGGAACTGAGAGAGAGACCACTCACTGAATACCTTCATGGGCAAAACAGACTCAACCTGCAGATATTAACTGAATTTATTACTAAAAAAATCAAAGGATAATGAGAAATAGAATAAATCTTAATACATCTTTCTCCCACCCCTTGCTCCTTCCCAGGTTTTACCTCTTCCTCCCCAGGAGCACAAACAGGTGGGGAGTAGCCCCGCTGCTACTAAACCCTGGCCATACAAACCCAACACATACAAAAGTAATTACATCTGAATTTCAACATCTCACACAACTAAATCTATACAATGATCTTTTAAGGACAAGAAAAAGTTATTATAAATCATCTTAATTTCATCAAAATTATTTTAAATCATTACAGTCCAAAACCAAGAACAACACTAGAACTGAAGAAGTTTAAGAAGTACGTGGCAAATTCACAAAGTGAGTTTATATAACTCAAAATCCAAATACAAACATAGCAATTACAATGACCATGCCACATTTGATAAATATCTAATCATGAACAAAAATACAAAGATTCTTATATTAAAATTTCAAATTTTCGTTTTTATTAGTACAATGGATTTAGGCGTACAGAAAATTTAGTGGCTTCAATAATATTGTCTTGAATCTGTGTCCAGCCATGCTAGTTTTAGAATGAAAAAAAATTATAAGAACCCTAACTGCATTGCTGCACAAACACATACTGGTTTAAAACTATTAAATCAATTTTATGTAGACTGCCTCACCCAAAAAGTGTGACTATCCCAATGTCTTACGCTTGCCATGGCATTTTCCATGTGTGCCATGTGACATCAAAGTGCATGAGAATGCACCTGCCTGCTTTCGCAGTGACTTATTCACTATATATTAGCTGTGAAAAAATATACAAAGCTCAAGACTGTGAAGAATGAAGATAAAAGTCTCAGCATGAGGTAAAACTCACTTATTCTTTCATGAGACTGGTGAATATTATACCAAAACAGCAATTAAAGCCATGATAAGGCATATCAACTGTTCAAAGCCTTACAGCCACAAAAAATTCCAAGGCTACAGGAAAGTCATGTTTGTTTCTTTCCATCCTGGCCTACATATTATTCATAACTCACTCCAATGTTTCATAAAGGCTTTCAGCTCCTTGCATGCACACATGCATGCAAAAAACATAAACCTACATGGCAGTTAGTTACCTTGGAGCGATCTGATATGCTTTAATATCAAGATATCACCATGTCTGACTGTCTCCCATTGCTGACATTTAAAGTTAATCTACCTTAGCTTTCCCGATGTCAGTGCAAAAGGGACACAAAAAAGCAGACTACTCAGTACCTCAGACTACTCAGAAATAACCAAAGAGAATTTTTTTTTTCTTCTTCAGCTCTTACTAAAAATGCTCTTGAGTATTTTTCATATCAGGAGAAATTCTATAACACAAAAAAATTTCTTTAATCATCTGTTTACTACACCATCACTATACTGCCTACACACTGGAAGATACACAACTTCTTTCAGACTATTAAATATATTTCAGACTAAGAAATATGAAAATACCCACTTTGAAACAAAGAAAACAGCAGTGCAAGACAGCTCTCAGAGCATCACTGGATAAAGCAACATGTCCACCCAATTATAATTTGTGATTAAAACAGTGCAAAAGAGGCCAACTTACCGACATCAAACAGAATCAATTGTTAAGCCTAAGATGTACTCTCGTTGTCAGGAAACATTCTAGGTGTATTATGAATAAAGACTCCTTATGATTATCCCCACTATCGTATAAAAAATAACAGTATCTGTGCATAATCTGGTTGCTTTTTATATAAGGGTCCAAATAATTTATTCCTGAAGTGACCAGTAACTCCACCAGTAACAAGCCCACTCCTAAACACACATCCCCAAGCAAAAATACATAAGGACCCACTGTGCAATTAAGAAACCAAACTTCTAGATTACACCAGAATTGAGCCACTTAGAAATAACAGCTCTAGTCTTCAGGATTCCACCATATACTGAGTTGTAATCCCTTAAGTGTCTCCTGTGTAATAGTGCAGAATAACATGGGAAAAATATTCATGGTCTATACCCTGGCAGAAACAAGCCATCATACAGGCTAAATATTAATTAGAATAAACACTGTTTTGATTTTTATTTCACAAAACCTGATGTTTTTCTGCCCAGGCATCAGTCATACTGCACATATTTGCTTCAGGGTGTATGATTGTAACTAAATCCACCTCACTCAATCATTCCAATAAATCTGCACCTCAGTAGAAACCACAAAATGAGATGTTAATAGCACACTAAATACACCTGTCAGACAGATTATACATGCAAAATATGGAAGTACAGTGAACAGTATTTGTACCTGTAAAGTGCTAGACTTCTGTTCATTCTCCACAACAAAGCTATGAGAAAGATTAGCAAACACACCTCGTCCATGTTTCTGAAGAATTGCTCCTGTTTAGCATCTGAATATGTTCAAGGCCACTTTTATCTTTCTGATAGTATATAAGGATTTCTGTGGGCAGAATTTACGCTTTAAAACAAACATTTGGAACAAAACACCAAGAGCTAGGACAAGGCTTGTTTGTATACCACATCTAAACCTCCTTGTACAAAAGAAAACAACTAATTGCAACAAAACCTGGATGGCAACTTGCACATTGTTCCTGGTAAAATACGATGGGTGGGGGCTTATCTAAGGCATTTAATCTCAAACGGTATCAATTATTTTAAGAAACCTTATGATGCTTCACTCTGCCTTGGTTCTTTCCTTTGTCTTCAGTCTGTGGTACAGGGCACAAGCTCTGTAATAAACTCTGCTGAGCTGCAGGACTATACATCACACAGCAAATGTTCTCTGCCTTCCCTCTCACTGAGGCAGAGGGGACTGTGGGGCACAAAGTCTTTTATGTTTTAAACAAATGGCACATGTTACTTCATCATGTCACTTCCATAGCATGTGGTGCAAGGCTGCCAAGCGAAACGGGAGCTAGAACTTGTAGGAAAAAAAGCAGAGAAAGATATTTTCCCCCAATATATTTTCGAGCCTCCCAGATTCAAGCCATTCAAGATTACACGCAGAAACACCGCAACGTAACACAGACCAAGAGCCTCTGAGGTCTAAAAATGGTATTTATCTCTGTATTCGCTATCCTTGGTTCTTCAGCTGAAGCCATGACAGTGAGTTCTACCCATTTTACAGATGACAGTGTTTTATGTTCACACACAGAGTCCTATCTATGGGTGATGGGATATTCATAAACCTGGTTGTCCTCGGAAACTGAAACTGTCCTAGGAAACTGAAACTTCTTTCATCTAACTATTGCCACCGAACACTGATTTCCCACAAGGCCCATCCTGATAGGCACACTTCAAAGTACCTTGCTGTACACCAAGTAGCCACCATTTGCGCACCACAACTTTTTTAAGTAGAGCACTCAGTTGCTAAACCAATTTTTATCACCTTTCCCTTCTACTTGAAGTGCAGCCTTAATGCTGCACTATGACATCCTACCATAAAGTGCAGCGAAATTGCTCCAATTGTCCTTATTCTGCCCTCACCTATGATTTCTATAATTAACTTAGAGAATTAAAGGTGCATGACATTTCTTCTACTATCCAACTATAACATTTTCTATGTCTCAAATCACTCCTACCTCTTCTTATTTTTTCCGAAGTTTCCTTCATAGAAAAGAGCAATTTAACAAAACTGTAGATTCAGAATCTCTCTCTATTCAAGTAGTTATACCTCTGTCCTCTGCTTTTGATGCTGTAATTTCTTCCAGAACGGATCTCTCTGGTTTACTTACCATTTTCTGAAGAAATCCCAAGACACAATCTACCCAATTCCGGGTCCATTGTTCTGTCCAGTTTACTGATGGTGATGGCACAGCGTTGTCCTGCCTTACATTTCAGCTTACCTCAGCTTCATTCTGCTCTCATCCATCACCCAAATTTCAGTGCCTGCCTGAGATGTTAAAGTTCACTTCTTACAGTAAAATTGAGAGTATCCACACGAAATCTCATTTGTCTCTAGTTTATTGTCTTGCCGTCTATATATATATATGTATATATAAACATATAACTACGTGTTTGTAAAGTTTTTATTACATTCATCACTTCTCTTTCCATTTTTGTGTCACCTTAACTACGGCAGTATCTCTTTCAATGTGGAAGTGCCTTCAAGTCTTGGTCTGTGCCCTTTCTCCATCATCCTCCTTTGTGACAGTTTCCACATCTTTGACACAATCTGGTCTTTAATTACATAGCCCAGTGTACTACATTTACAGTAAAAGCAATTCCTTCTGCACAAGATTTTTTGCTACTCAAGATGTGTGACAGCTGCACTGTACAGGGTTTTTTTAAAAAGAAAAATTCTATTTCCTCTTCATTATTTGGGTTTTGTTCGGGGTATTTTTCCTAAATCCCGAGCAATCATTATATTGATGTCCATATTATTTCTGTTCCTTTTTATTTCTCTGTGCTTTTCACAAAAATTACAAACAACACAAATTCCTGCCAGAGTAATGGAGTTATATTTGCCAGAAGTCCTTTTCTCTTCTAAAACAAAAATAACAGTACCCTAGTTTTTTCATGAAGACTATCAATGTGTTATCCACTACAGCCAAAGAGGATCATTACTGTGATTTCACTTTTTGTAACACTGCTAAAATAGATTGTTGAAATGGATTGTAGAATCATGCACAAAGACAGTCCTTTTCTCTCATCATAAAATCATCATTTTTCTGTTTATGGTTTTGCTGAACAATATTAATAAGATTTCCTACTGAACCACAGAGATGTATTACTTCAGAAGTAGTTGGAATCACTGTTTCGCGTGTGTACACATCTATAACATGTAAACATTTATAAAGCACTTGCAGATGTCTCAAGGAGAACAGAAACATTTACCTTATCTTCAGGTGGTATTAAGCAAACATATCACCTTGACTTTTATCTATGCTTTTCCAATCTGTATTGCCTGAAGATGAAGCCCTAAAATACTACAAGCCAACAGCAGATTACAGTTGTCCTGACATGCTCACACCTCCTCCCTTGTGTCAGCCCCAGCATTTGTGCAAGGAAACGCTGTGGCAGGTAACTGATGACATATCACTGTTAAACTCAGTAAAACAGAGGCAGAAGTGGTGTTTCTGCTATCATGGGCAAAATGGGAACATTTCTTCAGTTAGCATCCAAACCTGTGAAAACCTCAAGTAACCACAGAACCACAGGCTCATAATATCAAACCAGTACTTTATATTGTGTTTCATAATTTACTAAAATGCAGATGATTCTAATAGTAGCTCATTAGCAGTAATGACTATTCCATGCAGTGGTGGATTATTCTTGTCCTTAGTGACTTCAATAATTATTAGACTGCAAAGCCCTTTCTATAATCTCCAGTTGTCTTTCCAATTTATGTTTCCCAGTCAGAATATAAGAACACATTTCCCTGTATTTTGATGCATATCTATCTCAAAAAGGCCACTACAACTACACTTGCATCTGCAACTCAAGGCATACTAAAAATACATACACATTATGCAATATTTTTAGATATAAAAATATATATTCTAGTAGCTCAGGTTTCAGAACTTTGAGAGTAAAAACATTATTGCATTTCTCTAGGGCAATTTCATTACTACAACATTACTAGGTAAATAAATATGCAGTAGGAGTTCCACTTTGAGTTTTTGGCACATTAACAGTATGCAAATGAAGAAAACCAGTGTGAAAACATAGATTTTATTAACTAATCCAAACATCCCAGTTTCAAAGAAATATAATTAATATAATTAATATAATAATAATAATAAAAAGAAAATATTACAGTCAGTAATGTTCAGTACTCAGACTTCTCTAAAACTCACGTTGTCTGTGCTGTAATTCATATTTACTGTAATCAAAGACTGAAAATATACTGCAGTGAGTTTCTCCCTGGTATCACCTGTCGATCTTCAATATAGACCAACCAAGGTTTAACTTGCCCAACACTTCCAGTAGTTTTCTATGCTTTCTTCAATCCTTACAAACCATTTTAGTTTTAAGTGCAGGGATGCTCTGGCATGGGTGGAAAGTACCCAGAGAAAGTCATATCAAAACCAATCCGATGGTTGCTAATTCAGCAGCTGACAGGACAGTCTTGGCGAAGGACTTCAGCTTGAAACAGGAATGACATCAAAGCTCACTGTCCTTTAAAGAATAGTTTGGCCAATTTACAACAGTCTGAAAAATTAATATCCATCCTGTTGTGCCCCAAATTGTACAGAATGTTTTATCCAGTACATTCCTCAGTTTGAACTGTTGTCATTTCAAAAACCCACTAAAACTTAGTTTTCTATTGCTGTAATTCTGTTTGGAAAGTATGAAAACCCAGACAAGACAAAAAATAGGTTTTTATGAGACAAATATAATTCATAAATGCATGAGTTACAACTCAATAGCACTTCAAGACAGAGCCCTCACTAATCCAACCCTCCTTTGTCCTTAAATGAGGTATTTGCTTCTCTTTCACTACCAAAACAAAAACATAAAACCAATCCTAAGTAAATGGCATGCCATAAATGAATACTTCAGCGAAAGCATGGCTGGTTATCATTACTTCTTGTTTACATACTGAGAAATCTTCAAAATACATATTTAAAGATTTATATGTTAAAAAAAAAGTCATGATTCTGATGCAAGTAGTCAAATAACAACCACATGATGCTAGCATAAAAGACAATTATCCTAATTTAAAATGCATCTCATTAAAACTTAAAAGCCAAAGGTGACAGCACATACCATCCACAGTTTATAAAACATGAACACAACTTGAAAGCTGAATTATACTAGCTCAAATGACAGTATTCAGTGCAGCAAATGAAAAGTTCTTTTCTCCTTGCATTCTAAAAATATTTCCTTTTTCCTAAGAAGTTATGCACAAATCAATTCCCATCATGTCCATTTGCCAGAAGATGTCTTAAAGCAAATCACTGCAAAATCCAGTCATCATAAGTTACCAGAATGTAGGTGACTGCCAGCAAATATCAATTAAGCCTGACAAATTTATGGTGTCTCTATAATAGCAGACTTACCTCGGCAGATGGTCCCATTGCCCACATATCCAGGTTTGCAAGTGCAGCTGTGTCCTCTGATAGTGTTAGTGCAGATTGCATTCTCATCACAGTTATGCTGCCCACTGCCACACTCATCATGCTCTAAGTGGGGGGGGAAGGAAAAAGGAAAAAAAAAAAATTACAAGATGCAGTGAGCTTTTCAGTGAGCTGATGTGGCATTTGAAAACCAAGTGGGATCACCAGCATGCTGCAATGGTTGAGTGCTGGGGGCTTGGCATGGGAGCCAGCTACGGGCTTGGTTCAGTTCAGAAACTCAGCATGTGCATGGCAACAGTAAATTATTTAGGTTTAAAACGAGAAAAAAAAGAATTGGTGAGCAGGCGAAGTATGGCTGTGACAAAAAGCTATGAAGAAGATTATCAGGGAAAAATATCTGCAGTGAAGATTAACCTTTACATCACTGTCCATCACTAACAGTAATAATCATAAATACAAGCTAAGTAACACAAGAGGGGCCCTACCAGCCTGCCCTTTAACTACACAATTCAGTTGTCACAGCTGCTTGCTCTAACTCATGTTGAACTGACTCTTTCTCTAATAGCACATAGTAGCATTTCACATTTTTAGAGCACCAATTGTACCATCGAGCCTCAAAGAGGCTCCCAGACAAATAGGCCATATTTTGCTTTCATCCAGCAACTCTAACTGCTGCCCCAAGCCAAATTTGCCACAGCTCCCGCACTTCACTCTCCTGCTCCCTTCTTGTTCTTGTAAAGCATCAGTTAGAGGTGACAAGCTACCTGACGCCAAAGCTTTACGCTTCTTCCTGCAATTACAAGGAGCTTCCCTCATACAGTAGGATTGCAAAAAGAATGCCTGAATATTTTACACTTTTGCACTGGTGCCTTTACAATTTTCTTCAGTGGAATCAAAAGGATGCAATGAATTTTCTTAAAACCACAAAACAGATAACAGAAAAAATAAAAAATCAGAATCTGGAACCCTTCTTTGTAGCCTTCATTTATGCAACGGCAATCATCAGGCTGATATCCATATGCTGAGAGGTAAAAGCTATGCTTTCCTGGAATTAGGATTTGCTTAAGCTTTTTACCAGTGCATCAGGGTGTTCAAAGGACTACAGACTAAGTCTAGCCTTCTACAGATCACAGAGAGGCAGTGCCTCTAAAACACAAGCAAAATACTCAGTTTTGCAGACTAAACTAAGCCCTTTGGAAGAGTCTCTCCATTGAGAACAGCAGCATCACAGGCTTTGACAGGCTACAATTAACCTCTGCAATGCTCTCACTCTGCCACACTACAGAACAACAGCCAATTTCAAGATAACTCAAGACACATGTAAGATGTGAATGGTGAATTCTGAGGAATCCACTAAACCAAATACTTCTGGAACACTGTTGATAACTATTTGCAGAACATATATCCAACATGTTTTCCATTTTTCAAATACATTTGACAGCAAAATGATATGGATTGCAACTATTTTCTCTTAAATAGCATCAAAGCAATATATCAGCCTCTCACTCTTTGCTTTTAGCAAGAAACTCACACACGCTCTCATTCGTGCCTGGCTTCAGCTGATAAACTCAGGCTTGCATTTATACTTGTTAGTTTATGTTGGTCCCTAGCTCTGCTTAGTAATTCACTTCAGCTTCTTGCCAATTTTCAGAGGCCTTACCTATCCAGAATGCCAGGGTTCTTGAAGGGCTGCCTGTTCTCTCCTTCACCTTTAAAGAAACTGTACCACAGGCTGATTCTTTGCTGCTTTGGTCTCACGCTGCTCACGCTGCTGCGTCAGACACAGACAGTATCAAGCTACCCTCCAAGGAAGTGTTTTACAGCAGCTGAAGCTGAATTATGCTTTCTTTTAAAAGAGACACCCTCTCCCTCCTCTTCCTACTTTTAATTGTCATTAGCTTCCCTATGTCAGTATTCAAACTATACTGAGAATGCCTTTGTGATAGGCTCATGTGTGTACACAAGAACATTCCTACTCAAACAATTGCCAAAATTAGTCTATTACCTTCTCAGCACTTCAAGTATAAATAAAGATTTCCCAGTGGTACCAGATGTGTTTTGCCAAAATACACAAGAGAGGACAGTCTGCTGTGTTGTTCTAAGACCCTGACAATGTAAATCACCATTTACCATTTCTGCAAATTTACAGATGCTGAAAATATCAAAAGATTTAGCACTGACAGAGCAGTTATCCCACAGTAATACTTTAAACAGAGGTCAGTTTTTTCAAAGCTGAAATAATTTAAAGAGTCGGCAACAAATCTGAACATGGGAACCTGCCCTTCATGAGACATCCTGATGCTACTAGCACAAGGAGGACTAAGGGAACCTTATCTGCATGAGGAATCCCAAGATTTCTCAGCAGCAATACGGCTGCAATGATGGGAACCTTAAATGAAGTTTTCCCTGGTGTAGGGATGTCTATAGTTGACGTTGCTACAGGCCTAATAAGAATGAGAAAGCATTGATTTCCTGCCAAGGTACAAAACTCTTTTCATCCGGATGAAAAATCCCAAAGAATCTGCCAGTTTTAAGTTTTCCTGGGTTTTCTGTGCCCTCACAGGAGCTCATCCTTCTGAACACTTGTGTGTTCACAATGGGAAGTGAGCATGGAAAGTGGGCTCATGCTCTATTTAAACTCAAAGGAGATTGTGATTCATTTGCAAAGAACATTGCTTTCTTACACATATTGCTTTCCAAAAATCTCCATTCAAGCACATAAGACAGAGCCTGCTTTTGCTTTAATGTTATGGTAAATACTGACTAGACAGCAAACAAAACCAGCAGAGAAGGACCCTGCACAGCAAGTGAAAGGAGTCACAAGCAGCGTTGTTCCAAATCATCAAAGAGGGCAGAGCCAAGACAAAAAGCCCAAAGTTGTCTTATTTCGACCATTTCTCTTGTAGCTGAAAAAGAGAAGCACAAGAAGGGGACTCCAGCAAACAAAAACAAAAGTAAATTTTAGTTTTTTATACACACATAGATGTACATGTAAACAAAGAAGCTGCCATTCTCAGGAATGAAACTGTCATCATTAAGTCTCACTGAAGTCATCCATCTCTCTGACTTACATTTGCTATATAATATACACAAAATGAGCTCATGATCAAAGATGGAAAGAACTGGCAGGCTTACAGAGAAGGACAGAATTCCTTGACCCAACTCTCATTCACCTGGATTATTAATGTCTATTTCAAGAACAGGTATCATTGCTGATGAACAGTTACAACAGCAGCAGCATTCTTTTCTTACAGGCAAGTTAATTTGTTTATGAAATCTCTGTGAACCATCTTCAACATGAGCATTTCTGTTCCTCAGGATTGTTGTATCTATTTCATGCTTTATGGTAAAGCCACAAGATCAGTTCGTTTATCGAGCCTTTTTTCCCCCCTCTATAAAACAAAGCTATTACAAGATTCTGATTTTCCCTAGCATTTATCATTATTCTGAAATCCTCAAATACTGAAGATTTTACAGAAAATCAAAGGACATCAATATTCTATTGCAAAAAAGGGAAGAATCAAATGTCCACTGCTCATTTCCTTTCTACTTTATTTATTCTTCCTGTAAGTGGAGATGAGTGATGGAAGGACACATCATCTTTGATGCTTCAGCTCTCCTGGCCCTGTTTCCTAGCCACCAAGCTAGTGCTAAGGCCAGCAAAATACACATTTAAACTTAATATTTTCTTTCTGGACAAAAGTTGCCTAAAATTTTCAAAACATTTCCAAAATGTTAGACAGGATCTTCTGAGAATTTTTTGAGTTCACACCTAGGTGAGGCCATCTTGCGAAGAAATGACTAGGAAGTTCATTCTTTCTTTAGCCTTCACCTGAGAATGGACATCTGCCACAAAAATCACTTGTAAGTAATTAATTATTCTTTTACAAAAACACATCTCCATCACCTGTGTTGTGTGATTCTATACATCACCTTAGAAGTCCACACGAAGAGTATCACAGGTCTAATGTTTACATGTGGATAGTTTTACGCCACCACATGCACAGTGGTTAAAGACAAGTATTTACAGTTACCTCTACTTTGTTCAGAAGCAGCCTAAGCAAAGTTTATCTCGACAGTGACAGAATTCATTTCAATACTACATAGCCTTAGAGAGATAACAATCACATAAAAAGCTAAGTTAATTCACCAGGAAATAGTTTCAAGCAGATAGTTATTTTCACATCCTATTATAAGAAGCCCTAGCGCATCCTACAGACAGCAGAAAAGCACCTTGCACCAAAGCACAGCCTGGTCTGTGAGCACGCTGATACCAGAGCACACACAGCAGCTCCCCAGTGACAGTGCAATGGGATAACAACCATTTCCCATGGAGGACATGAGGACATGGAAGAACAAGAAACTGCTGAAATAAGCAAAATGACCAGGCTGCCAAGACAGCTGTGACCACTCTGTGCCCCCTGTGCTTGAGGAGATGGACCCCAACCAAGTCAAGACGCCAAAAACATCTACCATGTACAGGTGCAAAAACAACAAATGAGGCAGAAGGAGAGCAGGAACACAAGTGCCAAGAGAAGACTTGCTGTGAAAGGCCAAGGCTCTCTAATCGCTGCATTAGCTACACCTTCAGCAGCAGCAGAACATTCAATCACGCCGCCTTTCAGCTGTGAAACCACTTGTTTAAATTCTAACTAAACTTTTAGCTGTCTTCAAAACAAAAGTATCTATTTAAGGCTAAGGAAGTTAACCCAGACCAGGCTGTAGCAGCTCCTGCACACCTCAAATGAGTAATCATTCCAGCTGCTGATGGCTGATCACTTCAGTGTGAAGTATAAACTGGAATATTCAAACAAGGACAAAAAAAGTCAGCAGCCTTCATGTACACATATCTCTGTCAAAACCCTCTTACCTCCACTTTTCTAATCTCTGTGAAGAAATCATAAAAATACTTTTGTTCTACGGTATTTAAAAAATACCTTCTGTTCTGGGCTAAAGTGAACTGGAAGAATGCAGGCAGAAAAGCACTGGGGCAGAAGGAAAGGTGCCAGACAAAGATATTGCCTGCCTGAGGCAATATATTCTGCATAAAGCCACCCACATGACACTGCAAAACTGTTTGTAAGTAAAAACAACCACAAAAAAAAATTCAGAACACATGTAAGGTACAAAAAAGGATTTGTCACATATTTATAAAAGCAAATGCACACATATCTAAACATATATATAAACAGTTACAGGTAAATGCAAATTTTCTCCCTTTGCATGTACATGATGTAGTGTTTGTGGAAGGTTCTAGGCAGCTCTGACAATTAACATCAGAAGCATCAGTCCGAAAACAACAGTTCTGTACTCTTGAAGTTTTGGGTATTATAAATACCCACATTCTTGTTAAAGAGATCTTTTCAATAAAATAATTTTCTATTCATTATCTAAGAGGAATATGGTCTTTGCTTATATTTGGCTTGTATATTTTTAAAATGCATTTTCCAGAAGTACCACAGAATTTATAGGATGCCTCTACTTTCCCATGTTGAAAGAGACAACACGGTTACACTTACTAGATTTGTATGGGCTATAAAGGCAGGATCTACACAACTTTAGCTTCCTCTCTCTTTTTTTTTCTTTTCTGAGCCTGCTTGGAATAACTCCAGAATTTGTATTGTTTGTGCTTTGTCTAAAATATTCAATTGAAAATTAGAACCCTACGTTGAAAATAAACAGGAAAAAGTACACAGTGAAGCTAAGAACCTTTTGGTCAAGAGTCATAAAATCAGGATAGCTTTCCCTTGTGCAAAAGCACATAAAGGATTTCAAACCTATAATTTCTAAAAGGTACACTTAACACGGGATTTATTTTTAAGCAAGAATGCCGAAATTTTTATCTTCATTTTCTTTAAATAAAGATGCTCTTCAAAAGAAGACAGACACTAGGATGGAATTACAGGAGATATTCCACTGAAGAGTCTTTCACTATAGCTACTTTCACTTATTACAAGAAAAGGCCCCAGTTTAAACTTGCTTACAAGACGGAAACAATTTTCTTATTGTAAGGATTCTCTTTCATTACTTCCTCAAAGCCTTCATGCTTCAGTAATAAAATGTTCATCTCTGGAATACACTGTGCAAAGATTCTGACTACCCATTCATTCATATTTTTGTAACACTGAAAAGAAATGTAAGTTGTTCTCTAAATTGTTGAGATAACAGTCAGCCTGCTGCGTGCAGAACCACAAATGCAGCAAACACTTCTACACACCGAGAGACTTAGAGAGACAACTCACAGAACAGCAAGGTCATCGGATGCCACCATTTTTTATTAATACAGATACCATTTGGATAGAGTACACAGCCTAATGTAAAATTAATTATCTGGCAACCATTAAGCAATGGTCTTTGAAAACTCAGAAAGGAGAAAGCCATCTCTCCAAATACTTTTAAAAAACCACAACCCTTTGTTGCACGTTATTAGGATTCAGACGTCCATGTAATAACTAAGGCTTCAAAAATGGTAGATGAAAAAAATTGAATTTAGGCAGAATTGTGGACTTAGTGGAATCAGGATTTCAGCTCATAGGAAGTTGTGATGAAACAAAAGCAATAGCTTTTAAACAGACAATAAAAGGAAGGTTTATTCTGAACACATAGGAAGAATCTCCCACAGAAAACCAGGGCAATTAGAAACAAGATGCATACATCAAACAAGAAACTACATTGCAGATAGATGGTAAGCTGGTGAATGATAATAGCTAATTTTGAATCCAGAAAACTCTGGGTAAAAAAAACAAAATCAAATTGCATTTTTCTACTTACGAGAATCAAACTAACAAAGCTAATTTTATCTATGCCCATTCCAAACCTCAGCACCCAAGCTCACCCTACCCATTACCACAAGGAAACAGGAAGAAGGAACAGGGTGCAGAAAAGAAAAGCCCCACTGTCTCCTGCTGCAACTCTACCCTTATGAGCACTTAAAAATACAAAATGCTGGCAGAAGTATCCCATTTGCCATTCCTTTAATAAGAAACTAAAATGCCTTTGTAATTTATGACACAACAAACAGCTTCTGGTGTTAAACATGAAATTATTTAGACTACATTCTAAAAGGGTAGACACATGCTACTCTTGGGTAATTACGAAGAAATAGTGGGATTTAATTTGAATATAAAATTCCAAATGTGCCTGCAGTTGCCACTTGGAATGAACTCCTTCTACAACCTGAAGAAGTTCTGCTCCACCACGTCCCTTCTTGCACTGAAGTTCTCCATGTGATTCCCTCAGTTTGTGAGATGGGCAGACCAGAAGCATACAAAGAATTCAAGATGCCAGAACATCATGAATTTGCACAACAGCATAATAATATTTATCATCTTGTTCTCAGTGCCTTTCCCAAAGGATCTCACTATTCTGCTCAGCTTTGACCACAGCTAAGCAGTGAGCTGACATTTTCAGTATGACTTCTCTGAATGGTAATGGCTAATTTAGAGCATTTGTATATGTACCTATCTTTCCCTGCCCCTGCCAAGGGAAAGGTACTTTATACTCTGATCCTCTGTTCTCCCTCACTACTTTATAAAAACAACTGCCAATAGTACCCATTTGAATTTCCATGAGATGAGTTCACTGAGCAGTGAAGAAATTCTAAATTGTTGTAATAAAAATGTTTATTTTTGACTAAACCAAGATGAATAATAGGTAGTCTTGCTGACAGTAACATTGCATTTGTTTTCTGCAAGGGGAGAAGAAAAAAGAAATTGATCTCTTGCTAGCACACTATAAAATATTTGCACATATACCTTAAATGCCTATATAACGTTTGTAAAGAAGTGAGAAGAGAGACATTTGGTTTTATTGTTTTCTGAACACAATCATAAAAAAGAAAACACGAAATCAAAGTAAGAAGTGGAAAATCCGAAGAAGTAAAATTTTGAAAAACTGTGCTTTAGATTTAGACACATTTCAGCCCAATCAGAAGCTCACCAAGATTAAAGAAAAACAGCATTGAAAGAACTAGATCAATGTCTTAAAATTCAAGAATCACTGGAAGTGTACACAGTTGTTTTATCTTTACACTTAAATATTATTTCCCTAGTCTTCTGAAGTGCATTTAAATTGAGGAGACAGGTCAAACTAGTACATAATATTAAAATTATCAAAACCAGCCAATAGATTATTAATGTGAAGAGTCACATTATAAAGGTTAGTCTTTTACATTGAATTTTCATGCCTTATATAATAGTGAAATATTATTAATACTGACATACACAGAAATTTCAAAACAGATCCTTATCAGAGGCTGATAATAAAATGGCAATCTACATGACATACTCAGCTGGATACTCCACTGCAGTTTTGTGGACTTATTCTTGAAAGCCAGGTTATTCATGTCATTAGCAAAGTGTATCTTTAATTCTCAAACTTGCCAGCAAACTTTGAGCACAATTGTGGAGACGGGCATTGAATTCAATTCACGCAGGATCTACACAAAACATCCATTACAAGAGTTTGAAGATTTGCATATTGCATATTTAGAGATGCAAACAAAAAAATCCATAAGGAAGAAACCACACTTCATTGTCAAAAAAAATCTTGTGTTAACTTTATGATGCCAAATCCTACCATCAAACGAATGAGCTCTTCTGCAAGTACAGTTTTTCACTGAGCAAAGAGCTGGCATATGCAACCACTCAAGAGTCTTCAGGAGTGAGGCTGAATTCCACAAACACCAGATGATTTTTCAGAACTAAAATTTTGTAAGGATTGCACACTGACTACCTTACAGACCCTGAGCAATCTCTGTATTAAATGGTAACAGAGTGCATAGGAGCTTTATTTCTGGTCCTACAGCTCAGAATTAATCTCTCAAATTCTTGCATAGGGTGAAGGAAGTATACAACCTATTGCTCCAATATAAACTCATTTTGGAGACAAAGCCTCAGAGGAACAGGAAATTATTCACAAAATCAACGAAAGTGTAATACCGTACACATGGGAAATGTGTTGAAAAGCAAACAGATATATCCTCATCTGCAAAAACTAAAACATCTTGAAATTTTGTCTCCTTACTGGATTTATATACCAGAATAACCAGCTGCTGCACTGTTATTTCCAGAGATATGCGGTAACCTAGGCTGCATGTCAGTCTCTTATTCACTTATTTATTTACTTAAGGAATCCCAAAGAAATTCCAGATTTCATAAAAGACACAGTATGACCTTGAGGTGCAATGGTCAGCCAGAGCACAGGTCCATGTGCTGGGATTCTGTTCTGAGCCCTCCCTCACACACAGAACTTCATACAAGTCATCATGCCTGAATTATAACACAGAACAAAGGTTCTTAATTGGAACATGCTAAGCAGTATGGTCATCTTGATTATTATTATGGGATGTTAAACTTCTAATACAATCCCTTGCTTTTTCATAAACTAGTTAAGCATCAAGGCACTGGACTTTTATGAGGCACCTTGATGGCATATATTGATTTGTGTATCTATAAACCACTAGTTATTCCACATTTCTCTATGTAGTTATTGCTTTTCTTGACATAGTTACAAAGTAGGTAATTTCATACAGAAAGCAAATAAAGCCTTGAGTTACATGTGATGCACCACTCTGAAAGAAAGTAGCTATGCAGTTCCAACTAGACTGCAGCATGGCATTAATATTGATAGAGACAAGAACAACACACCAGTGCTGTGAAGTTCTCTGTTTCTCTAAATCATAGGACATTCACTTCGGAAAAATAAAGACATCACACACGACGACAGTATCTGAAATAACTTTGTCTAGCAATTGCCACTAACTAATTTACGGTTTTCAGGAGAGATGCTTGTTACCATTTAATCTTAAGATAGAGTTTTATTTTGCTTCTCTGTTGTAAAAAGCTGAATATGCTCCAAGCACCTGCACTGGGGCAGGAAAAAAGCCCTCAAGCAACAGGTTTCATTTTATTCATATAGCAATGTAACAGGACAGGCTGCTTTTTATCCATAAAATTGTGAAAGCTGCATACTTTTATCAAGTTGATATCAGAATCTCATCTTTCAGGTATTTTCAGTTCAACAATAACTGAAAGCTTTACCCAGCAAAAATCTCAAAATCAGTAATACAAAAAGTATGTAATAGACCTTTGGGTGCAGATTTTCAGCCAACATTTCATCGCAGCTTCATGAACTTATACTGGTGATAAAAGTTGTGTAAAGCTTCAGTTTCTAGCACTCCACGATGCTTTAACTACCCCATGAAAATTAATTTCAAAAAGCAATACATAACCCATTTCAAACTAGCACAAAATTCATTTAGTGCTATTGCAATACAGTAAGGTGGAATTGTTTCTAAACGAACTCACATGCGACAGATGTGTCAATCTGCTGATACAAGAACACATAAAATCACACTTAGGGTTCTGTAGCAGACTTCAAGTATAATGAGGACAGGACATGTATTAATTCCCTGCACTTATCAGAGATGCAACGAAAAGGCTTTAGGAGTGCTGGAGTGTGCGTAACAGGTGATAGGCAAGTCAAAAAGCCTTAGAATACTTCTCCCAGTTTTGACGTTATGAAGTTAGACATAACTGAGCCATTAGGTTTCCCTTTATGTTTTATGTACTACCTTCTAAATAAGCAAATGCTGCTTAAAGGATAAACTCCAGTACATTTTAAGCTTTTAACAGAGTAGAGATGGAATCTTGCTTCTTACTGAAAGTAAACAGGAATTTCAAATCATACAATCACTTGTTTTGATTTTTTACAATTTACAATTTTTTACAATTTACAATCAATTAGCCCCTAAGTTCACTGAGTCCAACCATTAACCCAGCACTGCCAAACCCACCACTAAACCATATCCCCAGGTACCCATCTTCTAAATACCTCCAGGATGGTGACTCAACTACTTGCCTGGGTAAACATCATCATATTGTAGAGAAAATACATGAATCTGACAAAAAACCCACCTCTGGTTGTAACTACCTCAAGAAAGTCAGTGAGTGCTAACTGACATTCTCAGAAATGGATGTCGAAAAACTTAATTTTAGGTATTTCGGCATCTAAATTACCTAAATGGTTTATTCTCTCAGAGGGCTGAAAATCTAACTTCCCCCAATGGATTTAACTAAGATAAATGGGTTCTCAGAACTTTAAAAAAAAATTTTAAAAGAGAAAAAAATCAATACAAGTAAGCCTAATTCTTTATGTCACTCCCGTGTACAAGTCTTCAGTTAACTCCTTTAGCCTCACAAAAATACTACAGAACTTTAACACGGAAGGAAGCGATCAAATTGCTTTACTCCTCAAGATGTGCGAATTCAGCATCATACATATATTCTCAACTCACAGAATCAATTTTTATTTGAAAGCAGAAATAGAAACTAGTGCATCATCATTTCCTAGGGCATCTATATTTTTCCCTGGAGATATTCTACCACAATAGTGATCACAATAGGCCATACTTGTCTTATGAGATCTGACAAGATCACAACCTGAGCTCCTTTGGATGCAACTATACCTTCTTGTATCAGCAAAACAGCGCACAGTGCGAAGATCCCGCTGTGAAGACAAAGGATGAATCAAAAAGACTTTATGTACCATACATTGTACAGGCTTTCACAACTAACTTACCAAAGGATAATCACAGTACAACAAAAAAAGGGAATTTGAATACAGCATTTTACAAGAGAACTGATGATGATGCAAGAAAGGAGTATTTTCTCCAAGAAACTTAAAACATAATTTTGGGGATAAAGAGGCACTAAGTTGAAGTACCTAAAATCATCAAACAACACCTAAAGCACTCCAGAAATACACTGGAGATTCAGAGCAGGAGCCCCCAGGGCATAAAGTCACATTCTCCCTTCTCTGTGCTACTGACTCAGAGAGTGCTACGTGAAATCTCTCTGCTAAGAGAGGACAGGGTGAGAAACTGGGGCTAAATGACCACAAGTCACAAAGGAAGCATTAAATTCCAGGAGAAGTGCTGCAGTGGTTGACCCTGCAGCAGGAGTGACTGATGAGCGAAATAGCCCTAAAGCGGTGGAAGTCCGCTGGTGGGACAGCTCAGAGGTCATCAGACCTCGCTGCATTATGTTAATCCTTTTCAGTTAGTCAGCACATCCCTTTCACCCCTCACAACCCTTTGTTCCAGTAAGTTCTCCCATCCTCAACAGCCCATTGGATTCGGGTTCCCCTGTTCCACCCCTTGCCTCTTCCATTGGTTACACTTATGTCATTCTACCCTCTCTCCACCCTTATGCCCTCAGTTCATTGGTCCCTGATCCTTTCTCCTCCCCCATTTATAAGCCTAGACACTGAATTGTTCTGGGTCCTTCGTTCCTGGTCCCTTCGCAGTGTGGCTGTAATAAACCCTCCCATGGAACACCATATGAAGGATCCCTCCTGCCTCTTTGTCTCCATTGATGCTAGAGAGCTATCGTGCTTTTGTGTGTGTGTGTGTGTGTGTGTGTGTGTGTGTGTGTGTGTGTGTGTGTGTCTCAGCGTGCCTCTACCTGCATGGGTGCATGTGAGAGTGCAATGCTGCACCAACGGAGTGGCTAAGGGTTGCTTCTCGGGAAGGATGCTGTGCTCTTTCCACCGACTCCACCACAGCATCAGAGGAGGGTTAGAACGTTTCTCCAGAAAATGTGACATAAGTCAAATAAGAGAGAATATGAGAAATGAGAATCAAGTAAGGGTGAACTTGGAAAGAAAAATGTTCACGTTCATAAGAAACAACTTCCACAAAACACATGTACCTATCTATATCACATGGTAATGTACTGCTTGAAATTTAATTCCAGCATGTATTCCAGGGAAGAAAAGCAGCATTACACAGAGCATTCTAGTTCAGAAAAGGGAGCAATGATTCTATTAGCTAAACTGAGCACAGATCTTCCTGCAGAACACGCTGAAAGGAGAAAGCACAATCTATGGGTGAGAACATCTGGCACAATTCCGAATTCTACCCCTCTCTCTTGTTAACTTTCTATATGACTTGGTGACTGAGATACTTCTGTAAAGAAATAGTCAGAAAGATGTAATGTCACTGAAAAGCTCATCTAATACAATGAAATTGTTTACCAACAGACAAGAATGGGAAAGAGACTGGATTTGCAGTATTTGAACCATTCAAAACAAAAGAGAAACCTGACTTTTTTTACTGTTGGGTGACAGGTAAACATTATGACATGCTGGAGGCACCTCTGACATTTCAGGGCTACCTTGCATGTACAAGCACTATCAAATAATCAAGAGACACTCTGAAAAGGCTTGCTCATAATCACAAAGAAAGAATGGCTGAAACAAATCTGATAAAAGCCCATTAGAAAAGTCATAGATGCTTAACTGTCACAGGTTAAGCATCAGACAGACAATCACTGTAAAAATTATTTGGAGGAAGGTGTCAGGAGGTACATGCCCAGACATTACCTTCACAGAATTTCAAGAAATGAAAAGATCAAACTAATTAAACACAGAATCACAGAACATGTTGTGTTGGAAGAGATCCACAAGGATCATCAAGCCCAACTCCTGGCCCTGCATAGCACCATTTCCAAGAATCACACCATGTGCTTGAGAGTGTTTTCCAAATGCTTCCTGAACTCTGCCAGGCTTGGGACAGTGACCGCTTCCCTGGGCAGCCTGTTCCAGTGCCCAACCACTCTCTAGGGGAAGAGCCTTTTTTCAACATCTAACCTAAACCTTCCCGGACAAAACTTCAGGCCATTCCCTCAGGTCCTGTCATTTGTCACCAGAGAGAAAAATGAAGACCTACTTTACATATCAAATAACATTCATGCGCTAGATACTGTACCTAACCCCTGCAAAGCCATTTCGTGTCTTCACTGACTGTTTCCTAGAACACCCCTATTCAGAGAAAAAAAGACAAGGTTCCTGGGTCCCCTGCCTGCTCCTGCCCCACAGTCAGGGGAAAGGAGAAAAGTGATGTAAGTATGGCTTGCATATAATTTTGATAAAGACTATGATTTCAATCCTTTTAACATCTTCCATTTGGGGGCTCAAACTCAATTACAATCATTAACAACCGGTGTCTCGTGTGTCACTTCTTTGACATATGACAAATGTGTGCGAGTACCAGCAAATACTGTCTCAGTAAAAGAATACATCTTTCCATCAGATCCCTGAGCTACACTGCACAAGTGCTGAAATCAGCACTAAATTAGCATTAGAGTAATTGAGTAACTTTTCCCATAGAAGACTATGGAGCTTTTAGCTTCAACTATTCCTCAGAAAACCTGAACACAGACAGAGCCTGCAGCATCATGGTGATAAATTCCCTGGAGGAAATCTCCTGCCATAAGCTCCCATGCATACAGATGGGATGGATGTCAGCTAGGAGCCCTCAATCTAATCTCCATCTTGCAGCAACAGAAGCAGGATCCTAATGCATAACAGTCACAAGAACTCCAATGCCACAGAAAGAGATAATTCAATTAATATGTTAAAAATTATTAGTAATTTGAATAGTTAAATATTAATAGTGTAATTTGGAAGGAGAAAAAAGGATTTCTTCTAATTTGACCCTGCATCCTAGGTGACAGCACGAAAAAGATGTCAGGTGAATAAAATTAGTGTAACAAAACAATTGCCTGGAACCACAAATTGAATTTCAATGGGATACCTCATGCTGCTGCAACCCAAGGAAGTCATCTTGTGAGGCACACCTTGATGGATTCACATGCAGTTCAGAAAATTAAGAGGATAGAAATGCATTTCAAATATTTATTAAGAGGCAAGATAAGGTCAACCAGGAAAAATCTTAGAGCTGAAAAATTATACATATGCAGTATTGTTTCTTTTAACTCTGCTGTAATAAGAAGAAAGTAATCTTTTTTCAGCCAGAAAAAAGCTTTTCTAATTGACAGGGCATCCTAAAAAGTATTCACACTGGGAAAGATGAAGGACATGTCACAAGTCTTGTCACTGGTGACCATACTAACACTGGCAAAACTGCTGTATTTTCCAAGAGCTTCTGGAAAGCAGCCACACAGAACAGAAAAAAACTTCAGCACCGTTAACCCTGTGAGAGGCCTGAATTACAATGCATAGTTCCTATCTCTACTCATAATTGAAAGTAAGAATTCCAGCAAGGATTGCATGGGCCTTTGGAAACAGCCCAGCACAGTTCAGCAGATCCCTGCTGGAGGAATGACAATGAGGGCATACAAGGAGAAAATAAACTTTGGGAGATCCCTCCTCTCCTTTTCACCAAAAACTGTGAATAAATAACTATGGCATAAAACTGAGAAAATGTGTCTCACAAACGGAGTGTGTTTAACACGGAGAGATGACATCTTGAGACAAGCCTGTAGCAGCCTGTGGTGAAGACTTCTAAACTTGAGTGTTTCCCAAAAACTTCAGTAGCTCCTGTGAGGAAGTGACACATTTGGACTGGGTGAACCAATCACTACCTCTAGACCCAAAGTAATTTCTATCTTTTGTTTCTAACATAAAGAACAGCGACAATCTTAGCTTGTGATCCTATTTTTCATTCTTTTGCTGAACAATTAATAGGGAAGGTTAATATTTTAGGCTTATTCTCTATGAAATACTTACTTTGCATTATTACAGCCTGTGACATAGTGTTTTAAGGTTTTCAAAACCCTTTGAAAGGGAAACACTTATTATTCTGTGATGCTCACTGAGTGCCATTTCTTGCCTGAGAAAGCACAATGTAGGTTGTAGCATAATAGTAATGATAACAATTATTATTGGTGTTTTTTATTTTATTTGATTTTACATCAAGAGATGGTCATTAAGTACAGCAGGATTATTACCTCATCTTGGACAGGCATTTCTCATTTTCTGTGTAGGTTGGAAGGGATCACCACATCTTAGATCAGTGCTGGTATGATAACCACAGGGCCAGGCTTACAAATACAACAGGATTAAAAGATGATGAACAGCAAAAAAGGAAAAAAAAACCAAACATGAATGAGAATGGAAGGGTCTTGAATCACATGTACAAAGAAAGAGAACTCGTTCTTTAGATTTCTATCAGTTGTACCCAGAAAGAGAAGGCAGCAAGGGAATAAGATACGAGCTAGTTTCACTTGCCATTAAGAAAAGATACAGGAGGACAAAGACATGGAACAATACAATAGCATGCTAATGGCTTTAGATACTCTGGAAAAAGCAAACAAACAAAAAAACCCACTAAGGAGAAACAAATGTAACTCAGTTCTGGAAAAAATAAATATGACTTAATATTGAGGCTCAGAAAGAATAAACTCTGCTGAAAATGAATTGAGATTAGCTAGAGCATAATATTTAACAGTGTTTTCTGTAAAGCAAGTAAGTGTATGCTTCGTATTTTAAATAAATGCATTTAAAAAGCAAGAATGCATCTCTACAAGAAAAACTTTGTAATTCTTACAAAGTTTTTCATATTCTTTCCAGTTATTATAAAAGATGAGATAACTTTTAAATGGTGGAGGAGAACCAGGAGCATCATGGTTGCACCAGATCACAAATGTCAAGAAACTACAGAAAAAATGTCTATGTCATCATTATACGTCTGAAATTGATATTGCACTAAGTCTAAACTTTCCTGCCCTCCCACTGCAGTTGCACACAGTTTAAGGGTTGTAATTTGAACACTTACAGACAGGAAAGGAAGATTGAAAAAAAAAAGAGAGAGAGAAAAGTTCGCAAATATTTACTAGAGAAAAAAACCCTTGCAGTAACATTTTGTGTGCTATCTGTACTCTACTGTAAAATCAAGGTAACTGATTCACAAAAATATTAAGATACTCAACATACTCTTGAAATATCTTGAAGGATTCAAATGGAAACATCTAATTATTATTAGTGATGGTGCTGTTCAATACTCTCGAACTGTTATTGTCCTTTAACTGAGGGGAGATTTGGATTAGGTATTAGGAACAAATCCTTCCTTGTGAGCAAGGTGAGGCCCTGGCACAGGCAGACCAGAGAAGCTGTGGCTGCCCCATCCCTGGAAGCATCCAAGGCCAGGTTGAACAACCTGGTGTAGTGAAAGGTGTCCCTGCCCACAGTGGGGGGGTGGGACGAGATGATCTTTAAGGCCTTTTCCAACCCAAACTATTCTAACATTCCTTGTTGCATCTGATTGGTTTAAATCACAGCAAGTTCACCTAATCTAATTAGATTAGATACTTCGTAATAACCTGACTGCCTTTCCGGATACAATCCTACTTTTATAATCTCTAAAGCAATCACATTTTTATATTAAGCTTAAAATATATAAGGACATTGAAAATAATATAACGTGGCCAATTGAAATTATACCAACAAATAGCATTTGAGGGATTTAAACAGATAGCAGCAATTATCCTCCTCTTTGTAGAGCATGAAAGTGATAAAAACGATTATTTCTTCACGATCACTATAATATTCATGTATCTACTTAACTTTCTTCCTTGGAAGGTCCAATTTGTTTTCTTTAGAATTGAATAAAAATATTTTAAAGATTATGATTATTCAGTACTTATGAGAAAATTAGTATCAGCCACGACAAAGGTATGTAAAATGAGTAAGAGAATGTAGAATACTCTTATCCAGTATTAATAAAAAAAGGCTCTCTTGCTTAGTGAAATTAAAGCGGAAAAAAATCAGGGTAGACAGATGGAAACAGTCATTTTACAGAATAGGTCTAACTGATAAAATACTTTAGGCAGTATTGAATTTAAGTCAAATAATATTCAAAATAGTAGCCCCCTAATGAACATGAATAGCACAAATCATCTTGCCAGCTAGAATTTAATTATGAAATTATTGATTCTTGTGGTTCAAGGCACAAAATGATCATTAGATGGAACCAAGAAAAGGGATTCCTTCTATGATGTATTATCCTTGCAGGGAGGCCTGTGTTTTCTCTGAAACAACCAACTTTGCTGACAGAGAATAAATACAAGGTCAACTGCAGGTCAAGATGCCAGGTTCTAATAAAAAGGCAATTCATTTTATCTGAAATAAAAGAAACCCATGGACCTTGGGCAAGAGGGTATCCAGGACTGCTGTCTAGAACAATGGGCCCTCCAACTTACACCACTTAAATTATTTGTTGTTCATGAGCTCAGCTGATAAAAGACCAAGCTCACACTCGGTTTGGTCATGGGAAGGAGGAAGAATGGAAAGTTGCCCTTCCTGCCTTCACCTCAGCCAAGCTAAGGCAGTTCATGCAGGAGTGTAGGATGACTCAAAGTCATTCCAGCAGGTGTCACACAGGAGGAGACCGAGTTTGCACTCCATACTCGTCCTCCTTCTGTCTCTTCACTAACACAGAAAGGACCACGCAAATACAGACATCACTGAAGGCAAAAGGCTGGATACCTTCAACTACTGCATCTGCATTTTTCTTTATTGGAAGACTTGAGTAAAGGGATGCTCAGAGGGCTGGGGCACCTCTCCTGTGAAGACAGGTTGAGCAAATTGGGGCTGTTCAGCCTGGAGAAGAGAAGGCCCTGGGGAGACCTTAGACTCCCTTCCAGTGCCTAAAGGGGCTACAAGAGAGCTGGAGAGGGACTCTGGACTAGGACATGGATTGACATGACACAGGGGGATGGCTTCAAGTTGAAAGAGGGCAGGTTCAGATTAGGTGCCAGAAAGAAATTCTTTCCTGTGAGGGTGGTGAGGGAGTGGAACAGGGTGTCCAGGTAAGGTGTGGATGCCCCATCCCTGGAAGTGTCCCCACTAGTGTTTCACTTCTAGCAGCAGCAGCAAGTAAAAATGTAAAGAAATCTACATTATGAGATGCCATATACACCTTACTTGATCTTGCAAAAGTTAGAGACCCCAGATCCAGGGAGAAAAGTCATGTGGACTGTGAATTTTGAACCTTCTCTGAGGAATGGAATAAATCTAGTTTCCTAAGTGAGGAGTGAATCAAAAGATTTCTGTAAGTGATTTAACATGCCAGCCAAACAGGGAATGTGGTTTACATGCATTTAACTACCCTCCTATGAACATCAGAAGGTTTGTGGGACTCCTGGAAGCATACAGAGTGAAGTAAAAGTGTACTGAGCAGACAGCACTAGCACGTTCGAAAAAGAGTAACTTTATATGTTGTGCTAGAATGGAACTACATTTTGAATGTCTTTCCTTTATTGCAAAGCCATATTTGTGACCCAATTATAACAGAGGATGCAGTTGAGAATTGGACAGATACCAAGGAATCTATCTGAAACCAAGTCTCCAAAGATCAGAGGATTCCTCTGCCCCTTTGGGGAGTGTGTATGCCTAAATATGCACATTCTTAATTTACTGTTTGAAGAAGAATTTGCTGTGTCAGATGTTCCACAGAACACCACTTTTAACATTTGTGCTATTTTGAAAGCAAAAGGCCAACAACAAACCAGCCAAAAACTAGCATAAAGGACAAATGTTGGTAGATAGTTCAGCTATTCAGAAAAATTCTATTCATTAAACTTTATGAAATAGAACCATCCATTATGAGAAGCACAAAGCAGACTAAACCAAATCCCTCGGATCCTGAAAACATGGAAACTTTTCTTCTTCATAAATAAATAGGAAAAATGTATTTTTCCCTTACAGGCCATTAAGCTGTCTCTCCACTGACATCCTTATCCTTTGCTTGGCTATTCTATTTTCTGGCCCCTTCTGCTACGAGCCGGCATACCAGGAAAGCCGTCCCCAATACACCTGATTATCTCAGTCTAGCAGCATGAACTGTATTTTCTAAAGAATGAACTTTATTTGTAAACGCAGAAAAGAAAAAAAAAAATCTAAGCACATAGATATTGCAACAGACTATTCTAATGGGAACACAATTAGCAAGACTGTGTCATTCATTTGCCCAGTTCTGTCCCACTTCTCTGACAATGAAGAGTAAGAGCTATTTCTGTGAGAGTCATAAAAATCCCCAGTTTGAGCAATTATTACATGCAATCATGTAACTAAATAGGAAGTTTCATACTGGGAGGCAAAAAGCCTACAGGAGAAAGCACAAAAATATTAACTACAAAGTGATACATCAAAGCACCTCTCCTTCCCCCCATCCCTGTGCTATTCCCAAAGGCTATATTTCTTAAGGACCAAAGCAAGTCAGCTTGCCAGTATCAGCTCCTCTACACCCTTTAAAATTATTTCACAAATATTTCAGAAAGGCAACACTACCAGATTTATGGTTATTGACTAATGTTTACAAATACAGAAATAAATTTAGGAATCTAGGATATCTAGTTATCAGACACACTGACATTCACCTGCAGTATTACCCACACTGTATCACAACATTCTTGCTCACAGACAGAACATAAGCGTCCTCCAAAACCAGAATTAGACTCTCCATAAAGAGACAAATCGCACTGCACACCTTCAGAGCCACAGGCACTCTGCCCCATCCCCTTAATGTATGTATTTCTGCTGAAAAAAGCATTTTTAAACTTATCTGTGAACATGCAGAACCAGCAAAGCAAGAGATGGACGACCTACAACGCATTTCTAAACAGGGCTTACACCAAACCCCAGCCACTTCAAACAAATTACAGGTGCCCATCACTGAACCAGGGTCCTAAGGTCTTTTCAGTATCTCAGATTGCTCAGAAGGTGATCCTTTGATCACCTGTATACAGTAACAGACGTTCAAGAATCAATAGCTGTTAATAAATTATTAGCTTTCTCCCAATCAATATGCATGCAACTATGAAATATTCAGCACGGGTATAAAAATGAGATCATAGCAAAATGAGAAGTGTTAATATATTGTTTCATTGTGTATAAAATGCAGATTTAGATTAAAAAAAGGAAAAAACCCAAGACACGCTAAAGCCTTTGTCACACATATTTCCCACTGTCAGAAAAGCCCATCAGACATAAGCACCATGAACTTTATGGAAAATTTTCTGTTCAGCTTAACAAGCTTTATAGAATTCCTTTGTTTCATAAGTAAAAGCCTTACTCTGGAAATCCTAAATCCAAGCAGCAAACACAAAGGTACAATAGCAGAGCAGCAAAATGCTGCACATTTCTCAGATATGTCACTCCTAACTTGCTAGGCTGTTTCAAATCCAAATAAATATATTGCAAGTTCCTGGCCTTTCTAGAGGTCCAGTGATTGCATCCCAGATGATGATCCTTATGATCCACTGTGAATGAGCTAATCTTCCTCTGCAGGGGATTTCTTTGGAAGAAATACTTATGTATGTGCCACACTCTGCAGTCTTTGGTCACACAGGAGACACACACTGCAAGGTACACACAGGCATATTGGAGGAGCATTTGAGCCTTTTTTCCTAATATTATCCTGCAGCCATTTGCTCATTATTACTCAAATCAGACAAGCCATAGAATCTATTCGAGCACCAAAAGCAAACACTATAGACATTCTGTACTTGGCCATTAGTCATCTGACAGCTCTTCTTTGTACAGCTGAACAATATGTTTGGACAGAAAAAAGAGGACACAGCAGGGCAAAGACAGAACTATCCAGCATGGTCAGTGCTGGGCCTGGCTAACCAGCCTCTGGAAGGAGACATTAACACGGAGGTTTAGGCCCCATTTATCTGTCTGACTTGCCAACCTCACACACATGGCACCTCCTATTACCTGGGAGCATTTCTTAGAGCATCTTCCTTGACACACAACATCAGTCTTGCAGCTCAACATGAAAAATACTTCTGTAAGACACTGAAAGTCTGGGGGCAAAGACCCAGAATTTTTTCAATAGAAAATGTGAAGTTATGAAGAAAACCCACTTAGAGTACTGTTGTACTGCTCAGCCTCAAAACTAAGAACAGGCTTTTAGGTTTCAGATGAGAAGAATAAAGCATACTCATGAAAAGATATTTCAAATACTAAAATGGAATGCAAATAGAAAGGTCAAAGTGTTCTCTGTGTTCACTGAGAATATGACAAGAGGTGACAGGCTTAAATTGTGGCAAGAGAGATTTAAGGGAGCCATTAAGCAAACCTTTCTAAATGGCTGAGTAAGGGGGACACACACACAAAAACGGGATTAATTGTTGAAATTGTTTGTGTTTTTTAAGAACAGATAAGATAAAGGATGTTTCAGAGTCCATGGATCCTGCCTTGAGGAATGGTGAGCCTGATGCCCTCCTCAGTGATTCAGTTACTTCCTTCATTTAGTAGAAGAGTTCAATTCTGTGTCTGAAGAACAAAGAGTTTGTTACAAATGGTATCTAGAAACAGAATACAGAATGGGAAATTTTTTACTTGTTTGGACAAAGGAGATGACAAACCCTGGCTGTTAGATCTCCAAAAAGATCAGAACTTGATTGAGTAAACTCTTTCCCAAAAGCAAGTTGCACTCCTTAAGGCATTCACACTTACTGTGGGAGCAGATGACTAAAACATGAGAGCTTTTTGCTTCCAGCCACTGGCATCGATCCTGCAGCTGCTGCGTGTTTGTGAGATAGCACATTCCCACTAAGAAATTAGTGTGGTGGCTCTCTTTCTATCCCTCACCTCACTGACTGTAGCAATTGCTACATTTAGGAATCAAGAATTCTTATGCCATAAAAATGGATTTAGTCCATTTTTAAAATATGGACTAAATATTTCTCCTTGATACAAGGAGAAATCCTGCAGTAAGAGGAGTGTTGGGGCGGTTGAGCTGGCAACGGTAGAAGCCGAGAAGCCAGAAACCCCTGGTGCGCTGGTGGGTCAACTCAGAAAGTAAATAGCTTCCCCGACTCGGGTTATGGGGAAAGACTTCTTCTCCCATCAGGCAGCACCTGTCTGGTACCTGGTCCCCCACTCGGCCCCTTCCCTCTCCCCATTGGCTGGTGTATCCCCCTGCCTTCCCCCTGTCCCTTACCCTTGGATAATTGGTTACTGGTGCTCTGCCAGCCCCCTTTCTGTTACCCCTTATAAGCTTGTACATGAGGCCTGCTCGCCCTCTTTTGCCTCTAGACCCTTTGGAATAAACCTTTCGGAACCCATGCGGAGAGCCGTCCAAACTCTTTGCCTCTGGTAAGGCATGAGCTGTCTTAGCCTGGGTGCGGACCTGTGTCTCTGTGCCATCCAACGGCACGGGTGCTAGAAGTCGACCTGCGAGGTGCCAAGCTGCACCACCCGGGCATCCCTTGCAAGGGATGCTTTTGGGTTAACGTGGCGATTTCAGTCACCCCACAGAGGAGAGCTCAGGACAAACGCTGATCAGGACACATGGCTTGTCCTTGATGTTTCCTTAGATAGACAGCTTCATTCATGAATCTTGACAGAATATTAAATCAATAATATTATTTTTAAGCTTAATGCTTAAGTTTATGCATAAGCATGAACATACATAGGCAAAACATTTTAAAATACTGCATTTTTGTGATAGCTTATATAACAGCACAAAAGGCTGCAGCTAAGAAATCATGTAAAAATGCTAATTATGCCTAAGTCAAGAAATACAACCATCAGCATGATTTGCGGTCAGCTGTTTAATTAATTTTAGTATTAATAAAGTTACAGAAAATCAATGTGTCAAAAGGACTTGAAAGGATTACCAACTGCTCTGGACAAATTAGCAACACTTCCACGCCTAGAGCACAGGAAAGCACAAAGATGTTTAATTAAACTATTTACCAGTGAGGAATTTAAATCACTGTAAATATTGCTTTTTTAGTACTTTTTTTTCCTCAGATTGAAAGCACTTAGGAGCAAATAATATTCTGATTTCAAATGCCATTTTTTTAAAGTAAAGAGTGTAAAAAATGTTGCAGTTAAATCCAGTAAGCCCATAAAATGAAGGTGAAGTCAGGAACAAAAGAATGTAACATGGCATTTAAAATTAGAGGACTGGAGAATAACTCAACTCCAAAGCAACAAAAGATGTTACAAAACTGCATGGAGAAAGGAAGGAGAAGATTTACAACATGAAGGACACGTGGTTACTCAGAGCTCATGCACACTGTGCTTCAAGGAACTGCTATTGTTTCTTGTGAAAATGTCAATATCTATAAAAATAAACCTCACTGTTCACTGAGTTCTTGCTGCTATAAGTCTGTATTTTTCCCAGATCTAATTTATCTGACTCTTTACTAGACTCCCCAATGCTTGTCACTGTCTCTGCATGAATTTGGGCAAAATACTCCAACTCTCTGTGCCTCAGCTTCCCTTTTCCAAAAGAGCAATTAAATACTTATCAGGCTTCAAGGGATGCATTGAGAAGCTACATTATCTATGTTAGTACAGCATTCTCTGACAATATAGAAGAATCAGCCTTTTCAGTATTGTTAAAAACAGAGCTTCCCTACGGCAACAGTGCACCAGTTATCTCTCTGTAGGACTTATCTAAAGCCAAAAATGAATGCCATTGAAAGCTTTCTCCCGCGTTAATGGGGTTTGAGTCAAAACCTGTGTGACTGTCAGTCAACTGATGTGGAATTGCTCGGGTTTTGTTTTGCTGGATTGATTTAATACACTTCCAGTCTTCAGCTGACTTGTCCTGCAGAGCAAAGAAATGCTCTCTGATGCAGGCAATGCCCACCAGCGCATAGATTACCTGCTGCTGAATGTGGCCAACAGCCCTCCGAGGGACTTGAAACAAATGTTTCCGCATTTCAAGGCACCTCAAACTAAATGACATTTCCCTCCACAGTTCTGGGAACAAAGCTGCTATTGACTGCAGTTCAAACAAAGGAGACCTACTTAACACCAGGAGCTAAGTCCTGCCCTGCCTTATAGCACTTGACATTAAAGGACTCGGGAAAGGAGAGATCAGCATAAAAATATCTTGTGTCTGCTGAGTTAACACAAGCAAAGTATCACCCGTTCAGGTTTTCTTATGACCAATTTTCAAGTGCATTTGAAAATGCCTGAGTGTTGTCCTGAAGATGTGCAGTGAGAAGACACGAACACAGATCATGATGAGGCTCCTAGAAAGATCATGGTCTGTCTTCAGTATGGAGGGACAGAGTGGAATCCAAAGAAGGGAATCAAGTGCCAAGCAGAATCAGGGGAGTCCAGATCTACCTGAGGTCCTCAGCCCCAGTCAGACCTATTGTGGTGAACATCTGATACCTAATCTATAAACAGTGACATAAGTATGACTCCAGCCCAATCAATATCTTCATCATTTTTCTGAAAAAGTTTGGCAAGTTTGCTGATGGCATCAAGCTGAGTGGTGCCCGCCAGAGGGAAGGGATGCCATGCTGGAGGACCATGACAGGCTGGAAAGGTGGGCACCTCAGAACTTCATGAAGTTCAACAAGGCCAAGTGCAATGTCCTGCACCCAGGTCAGGGCAATACCAAGCACGAACACATTCTCTCTGGGCAGAGAAAGGACTGAGAGCAGCTTTCAGTAGGAGGATTTAGGTGTGTTGGCGGAGGAGAAGCTCAACACAACCCAGCAATGTGCACTTGCAGCCTAGAAAGCCAAACATATCCTGGGCTGCATGAAAATCAGTGTGACCCAGCAGCTTGAGGGAGGTGACTGTCCCTTTACCCTGCTCTTGTGACATCCCACCAGGAGCACTGTGTACAGCTCTGGGGTCCCCAACATAAGAAGGACATGGACATTTTGGAGAGTCCAGAAGAGGCCACAGAGATGCTCAGAGGCTACAGAACCTCTCATATGAAGACAGGCTGAGAGATTTGAGGTTGTTCAGCCTGGAGAAGAGAAGGGTCCAGGGAGAACTCCTAGCACCTTCTAGCACCTAAAGATGGCCTGTAAGAACTGGAGAGAGACTTTTTATAGGCACACATAGTGACAGAACAAGAGGCAATAGCTTAAAACTAAAAGAGGGAAGGTTTAGATTAGACATTAGGAAGAAACTCTTTACTGTGAGTATGATGGGGCACTGGGGCAGGTTGCCCAGAAAAGCTCTGGCTGCTCCATCCCTGGAGGTGTTCAAGACCAGGTTGGAGGGGAGTCTGAGCAACATGGTCTAGTGGAAGGTGTCCCTGCCCACGGGAGGAGGAGGTGGAACTAGATGATCTCTAAGGAACCCAAACCATTCTGTGATGCTACAAAAAATTATGTAGTATTAGGCAAGTGCATTGGAGTATTGAGGCCAGGTTTTGGTAGCAAGGGAGCTACAGGAATGGCTTCTGTGAGAAGCTGCCAGAAGCTTCCCCCATGTCCAGCAGAGCCAAGGCCAGCTGGCGGGCACAGACCCACTGCTGGCCAAGGCTGGATCAATCAAGAATGATAATAATGCCTCTGATAACAGATTTAAGATGAAAAAAAATGTTATTGCTCAGATGTAATGTCGGCCAGAGAAGAGCGGGGTGAGAATACATGAGAGAAACAGCCCTGCAGACACCAAGGTCAGTGCAGAAGGAGAGGCAGGAGCTGCTCCAGGTGCTGGAGCAGAGATTCCCCTGCAGCCCGTGGTGCAGCCTGGCATGAGGCAGCTGTATCCCAGAGCCCATGGAGGGCCACAGGGATGCACAGATCCACCTGCAGCCCATGGAGGAGCTCATACCAGAGCAGGGGGATGCCTGAGAGGAGGCTGTGAACCCATGGGAGGTCTGTGCTGGAGCAGAATTCTGGCAGGCATCTGCTGACCTGTGGAGAGAGGAGCTCATGCTGGAGCAGGTTTCCTGGTAGGTCTTGTGACCCTGTGAGGAACTCACATGGGAGCCGACTGTCCTTAAAGGACTGCAGCCCATGGAAGAGTGACCCACATTGCAGCACTCTGTGGAGAACCCTTGCCTGTGGGAGAAGTTGGAGGAGTTCATGGAGAACTGTCTCCCATGGGAGAGACCCTATGCTGGAGCAGGGGAAGGACTCCTCTCTCTCCCTGTACAGTGTCAGGAGCAGCATATGATGAACTGACCATAACCCCCCATTTCCACCTCCCTGCATCATAGGTGGGAAGAGCTCAGGAAGGAAGGAGTGATGGGGAGGAGGTGTTTTTATGGTCTGTTTTACTTCTCATTATCCTGCTCCAATTTTGTTAGTAATTAATTCAATTAATATCTCTAATTTGAGTCTGTTTTGCCTGTGACAGTATTTGGTGAGTGATCTCTTCTGGTCATTGTCTCAACTAATGAATTTTTGTTATATTTTCTCTCCCCTGCCCAGTTGCAGAGGGAAGTGATAGAGAGGCTTTCCTGGGTGCTAGGAATCCAGCCAGGGTCACCTCACTACAGCAAGATCCTAATGATATCCTTTAGAACAGCAAGATCTAAAGAGAGCTCTTGCCCAAAACAAACCTGAAAACTATTCCACCACAGACCCATCTTCACTGCCTGCTGCCCCAGACGGTTTTCAGCTAGCAGACAAGTCTATCAATTCACCAACCTTAGCCCATCACGAGAACAGCTGTAACATGTTTTTACTGACCTCCCTGAACAGCCAAGACCCTGCAAAGCACTTTTAAAGTGCAAGTGCCATACCAAAAATAACAATGTTGCTTTCTGGAATGCTAATCTAGTTCACCAAGAAGAAAATAGTGGAAAAGAAGGTCAGTAGATTAGATTTCAGAAACAGCACCATCTTTCAAAGAGTGACCATAATATCAATCGTCTGCCTGAAAGCTTCTATTCAGGTCTTTTACAGACACACACAGTGATTCTGGATGTGAGGCCAGTGACCCACCCTTTGAGACTGCCACTTCACTGTGGTGAAATTTGCTGCATTATTAGTATTATTATGGGATCAACTACACCACCTTGAACCTGACAGGTAAACCCCAGCAACAAAGATATAAAGGCATCAATTTTAGTAATAGCAAACAATTTGAACGTTTGTTCTAACCATAGCAGGAAATTTCTGCAGTTGAGCTGCCTTTCACAGATAGGGGAGGGGAAGAAGGGAAGAGCAGGAGAGAGGGTTTCTGACTTTCTCTCTTGAAAGTGAGATTTCTCCGAACTCTTATGTTCTTCTATGCTTTAAGCACAACTTTTCTAATAACATGCTGCAGAAGGGCCTGTCCTGAGAAGTGCACTACATTCAAAACTGAATGCTGGCCCAGAAACCACACAGGATGGAAATGAAGGGACTCACAGGATAAGCTGTCAAAATCAGTAGGTTTTCTTACTTCCTCTTCTCTACCCATACTGTAAATCCTGTTTGGATGTGAACTCAAGACTAAGATTTATATTCTAAGACTTCTTCTAAATAATATATTTCTATTCAAAGACTTCTAAATAATGTATTTCTACGTAACATCATTTTTTTCACAGAACTAGAATACCGAACTACGAGTTTTGAAAATACTTCCTGTTTCTGTGGTAAAGACCTGCTTTTTGCAAGTAACATACAAATATTTTAGTGATTCATTGCTTTGAGAAGCCAAAGTTAAAAGAAATTCTGGGAACACCATCACAGCAAATGAGGACTGAAAGACGGTTAAAAGCACAGTCCACTACTGAAATATCATGCACAACGGTAAAATATGGAGGTGGATTATTTTCACAGAGAATAACACCTGCCAGCATAGCTTTGGTGCATAAAGAGCAGGGTGCTTGCATGGGTCTCACCCTATTTTGGCATACTGACATGTCGGATGGTCAGATAACTTTCCGAACCACTCTCTGAAAAGATAAACGTTGGACAAAATGGGCTGAGACATTCTCAAGTCCAAAGGAGGCTTCTTCATTTAGAAGAATGGCCACGAGTAGCACACGGAAACAGAGAAAGAAAAATCTCCTGGAACTCTCATTTGAAAAGGTCTTTAACCCTTATTACATAATTAGTGAATATCTGTAGTAAATTTTAAAAAAAATAAACAAAAAACAAACAAAAGCAAACAAAAAAAACCCCAAACCAAACAAAATACAGTGTTCAAGCACAGTAGTGACTACATAAAATGAACTAATGTATTCCTTGAATGACTGCAGGATTTGAGGCATTTTTCTATGTTCCATCCAGCCCCAAGGAGAACATTGCAAAATTGGTGATTATTTTTTAAATGGCTATCATAGCTGTTAAAGGCCAGGATCTTTTTTGTGATTATGATTGTCTTTGTAGAAAATGCCAACACCATGCAAAAAGAGATGAAACATACCCACACTGTCTTCTCTTCCTTATCAGCATGATATATGTTGTCATTACAGGTAGCTTTTAGCTCATTAAGATGAAAAAGCATTTGCATACTTGATTGAATGGCAATGAGACATAGAAACTACATATTCTAGTTGCAAACTACAGAAAATCACATAAATGAATTTTTAAAATCATACCAGAGAACAGATGCAGCCCATCAAAAATAAAAGTATTATATTCTTATTGAGTAATTTATAATGCTTCAAAAAGCATAAAACAAAATAATGCACTTCCGAAGCAAATTCCCAAACTGCTATGTTAGAAGAAAGCAACCCAAGAGAACTTATTTTTCAACAAGCAACCAGGGTAAAAACCAGTGGGAATCAATCAAATGCTTTAAATCAGTAGATTCCAGCAAATGAGAACATCTGGAGCAGCAAATCTTGCTGCCAGTTTCGGAATGGACAAGACTGTGATTTACTAGGGAACCAACAAACAACCTGTCAGTGCCACAGGAAGAGACTGAAAAGCAGGTTCCTATTCAAGGGTAACTTTTCTTAATATAACCATCTTTCACTCAACATCTTAATTAACATTCAGAGCACAAAGCCCTAGGACCAGGTAAGCAGAAAAACGCTAATGTACCCTTCTTGGTGAACACAGATTGAAGTTATTACTAGGCTGACTAATCTGTCTCAGAATACCTCATCATCCCAGGTCTTTTGCTTATGTGAGACTGAACACTGATTATTTATTAAAATAGTCACTACTTGATTTTAAATAATAGGTGAGAGTTTAATATAATTGTAGACTTCACCCAGAATGATGTTTTAGTCACTCTATCCCTATTGACTGCATTTTCTATGCAATCAGCACATCTTCCAACACAGTAGCTTCTTACTGATAACCACAGAAGTTCCTACTTCACAGTTGGAAACTATTATCCAAAAACTGGTTTGGGAAAAAAACTTTCAGCAATGTCAAACCTGTACAAATTAGTTTAATTTCATTAAGATCTGGTGTTTTAAAGAAAACACTGGAAGCAGCATATTTAAATTCAGCAATATCCAAATGAATTTAATTTTGCTTGATTTAAACTGGCACAGTGTTTCACCAGTCACTCAATGTCTTCTTATAAAGATATAACCCTCTCAATATCAAATTGAAACATTTCATTCAGCTTAAAAATTGTTTCTAATTTACGCCTTCCACATACAGCTGCTTCCCACCTTTTGAAAGCTGCTAGAGCTGGGGGATCAGCCACCCAAGCACATGCCTGCCCAGCAACACGCAGGATCTGCCCAACTGCACGTGACCTTGATTAGACTGAGGCTTCCCAAAACATAATACCTCCTGCTCTATGGAATAACTCTGCTTTAGGGTCAGCAGTGTACAAAATACATGCAGTGCCATGCGTGTGCCTTAAGCACTCACATCTGAAACTTCATCTTTATCCTAAATCCATCAGAGCCTTGCCCCATACACACACAGTTTTAATCAGAACACCAACCCATCTCAGGCTTTCAGATTTGTCTCCAAATACATGGTTCAATAACAAGAAAATTTCTCATCTATTTTGTTTGAATGAAGAGTAACAAAATTTTTAAAACCTGAGAAACAGTTACAGTCTATTGTGCCTGCTAAACATCTGTTGTCAGTATAAGGGGAAATATACTTAAGTATTTGCTGCCTGATTTTTTTATTATTGCTTTTTTTTAATCATTGTTATTACTGCTAAAAGTCTGTTGAAGCATAATGCAAAATACAAAGATAGGATTAGTGCTTTTACTGCACAGTATTTATTTTAACTACATTTAATATTATAACAAACAATAATTTCTAGATACAACAGGGAATGAACCAAGTTTCTCCTGATCTAAGAAACAAACTTGCTCTGCTTCTTAACCATGATGTCAAAAATGAAGCGTTTTTTGCAAGACAATAAATGTGCAAGAAACAGTTATCTCTCTCGTTCTATTATTTGTTTTTATACCTGCTCTGGATTTTTTGTGTGCATGTGCTTTAAGTGAATGTTCCCCCATTACTGTCAAGCAAGTTGTCTTACTACTTCACACTTTTTCAGTGTATCACAAATACCTTGGTTTTTATACCCTTCGCATGCCTAATGATAGTGCCTTGCTGGGAAGAAAGGCACATAAGGAAATTCGTAGTGCATATATGGAAAAGCAAGTCAGATTATCAAAACCACTCTCCCCGTCACTGTGAAGGTAGATACCTCACACAGCACAGAGTTTAAGGTCTGAATCTGTCATGTCCCATTGTAAAAGATCAAGAAAAACTGAAAAGAGACAGATTACACAGAAATAATGACTCTTTTTGCCAAAATAAAAATCAGCTTCCTGACAGCTATTTAGTATCAGTCTCTCTCAAGAGGTGGGCAGGACTCCTACAGTTTTATAAATTATATAATATTAGCTAAAAGACATGCTGTCATCATGAAAGTCAACATTTCCTATGACCTTCCCTAAGGATAACATGCATTACAATGTAATTATTCCAGGCTGGAAATCATTCTCATACTGAATATTCCTGTGACATCTTTCCACTTCAGAAAACAGCTCCCCCAACACCATTCTAAACATGGTATTGTGTCAAGCTAATTTATATCCATTTCAATAAACCTACCTGATATTTTCTTCCGTTACAAGTACACCATCAAAATAATCCCAAAATCAGACTTTCTGGAGCGTGATTGAAAGATGTTATCCAGCTAGATAGAGCTGGGATGAGCAGTTCAGCAGCTTCTCACATTTTTCTGAGAGTGCCAGAGAAGGTCCCTTAAAAACCCCTAAATGGCAATGAGACCCTACCTATTTTCCATTAAGAATTTTTAGAGCTCATTTTGCAGATAGGTGTTTTAAAAAACCCAACCAGATAACTAGGTTTATTGTCTAATGCTATCCACTTGCTGTCTTTTCTGAACAACATGTCATAGTTCTTGAGACACTAATTCTCAGCATTACCAACAACAATTTCCAAACCACCTAACAATAACTGGATTTGAGAACTTTACCCATTTCAGTTTTCCTTTTGCATATTTGTCTCAGCTCTGTCCAGAAAGCTTCTCCTCCTGGGTAATTTCTCACTAACCAGTTTCAAACCACAGCTGATGAAGTCTCATTTCTTCTCACAACACACGTGACGTTCAGCCTCTACACCTCGCACAGCAGGCAGATGTGGGACAGGAAGGGACCATGTCTTGGCTGGCAAGATCCCTCAGTGGGTGCACTACAGGCTTTCTTCAGCCACCTTCCAAGTTAATCCCAAAAGGCCCATACAGGGGAAAGGCACTTCCTACCACATTTATCTACCCTACTTGTGCCTAAATTTCATGCTGGCAGAGAGCCAGCTGGTGTGTGGCATTTGGGACTAGCCAGAAGGTAGGTGACAGACACAAGACACAGAGTGCAACAGTGCTGCTGCTGTAGCTGAGAGCTCACCTGTGCAGGAGAAGTCATCCACACGGACATATCCCATGACACAGTCACAGCGGTAGGACCCGGGCAAGTTAACACACACGGTGTTGGCATGGCAGTAGTGCATCTTGGCAGCACACTCATCAATGTCTGCAGGGAAGAACCACCCAGGAAAGTTACAGTCAGATTTAGTGAATTGAATAACATAACATTACAGAAAATAAATTCCATTTACAGCTCCAAAGGCAATCTGTTTAAATACTAGCACTAAAAAACAAGGCAAATTCAGTAAAAAAGATTTCTTAAAATAGAGCTAAAACTCCTGTATCATAGCAATGTGTTCCTTCCCACTGTTCTTCATGAAACATTATTTCTTTTTTAATTCTGGAAAAGTAACACATACATTTGAGGGATTTTGCAATGTTAAAAACCAAAAACTGATGCAGTTTTCAAACACATAAAATAGTGTCAAAGTATGCAATACTGAAAATCCTAAATCTTAAAGGCACAGTAACTCTGGACAGCATGGCATCAGTTGCAGTGCTGGTCAGATATGCCACACAATGTTTGTCAGGACAGTGCAGGAGCAGATCCCACTGCCCAGTTGAACAGCGAGTACTCCACACCTCCAGATTCACCCAAGTGCTCTGGCAATGCCCTGTCCCTGACACACGGTTGTGCTGCAGCAGTTACTGGCCAGGGCTCTGTGCCACGTCCCCATGTCACACAAGCAGACGACTGAAACAACCACCTAAGCAGTGATATAACCTTTTATGGTTTATATCACTTCAAAGCAAAAAAAAACCCACATGATTAAGGAGCAGCAAAAACTTGACCTCATGTCTCTGCTTAAGCTATCTCTACTGCTGCTGCAAATCCAAAATCCAAAACTGTTTTCACAATAGTGACTCAAACCTACCATTTACTTGCCTGTTTAAATATCTCAAAGCTCTGTGATACTGTAAACTGTAAAATCTTCCCCCTTCCTTCTCCACAGAACCAGACATTATACTGAAGAATTTTCTTTATTTTTTTCTCAGCAGGAGAGATTTTGTGCTTAGCAGCACAGATTTTACATGAAGTAATTCATGGTTTTCAAAATATTAATTCTAGTGTTACATATGTCCAACACAAAGAAAGATGAATCAGAGATGTTTTCTCCCCGTTACTTTCTTTTTGTTATTGATTGCTCACATTTTAGAAAGGCATCAATTGACAACACAGCTGAAGAAGCTCCTCGGCTTGTGGCGTGCCAATGAGTTGGTCACCCCGCAGCGCAGTCTCCTATCACATCCCTCTGCACAGCCATCTACAGTCTCCCTTCTCCCTCCACACAGTGCTTATGGAAACACAGCAAGTGATGAGCCCCAAAACATCAGCATTCAGCCCCAGAATGGCAGGGGGGAAGTTTAATTGTGCAGATGCTGAGTTCTGGGTTACGCAAAATCAGGTATCTTGCTTAACCTTCCTACACTGAAGCAGCTGCGGTTGAGATACAGCCCCATTTTCCAGACTCTGAAAATGGAACACATGCCAGCTACACTCACACTTTCAGCATTACAGACATCTGTCCAGCAGGAGCTACTAGCTAAATCTCTTCATGCTGGCCAGCAAACAGCTGTCAGTTGGCAGTGATTTCTAACTGCTGCCAACTTGGGATGAATTAGAAATGATGGCCTGGAGGCAAAATACTTTGTATACCACTGCAAACACCTTAAACTACCTCATTCTTGCATTTCTGTTGTTTCAGTTGCAGTGCCACTTGATGAAATGAATTTTAAAAAGTCAGGAGCATCAATATATGAAAGATAAAAGCCAGGAAAAATCCTCCCACATGTCTCGTTATCACACCACTGAGTGCTTGAGCCACTTGGGAAACACTCAGGTGTTGATGTGTGTTCACACTGATCTGCTTGCAGACTATTTTTAATAGGCTTTTGGAGTATAGCTTTGAGGACTTTTGCTCTTGCATATCTAATAATTTTCTAGCATAAAAGGAAAAGAAATGAAAAGATGTCTGCAAAGAAAGCAGGAATGTCAAAACAGCAACCAATTCACCTGAAAATTAACCTTATGCACTACCCTTCATCTCCAGCTCCCTCACTACACTTCTCTTTCTTCCCCTAAGGGGAAGTGAGAGGATTAAAAGTCTCAAAGGTGAAGGAATTTGAACTTTGATTCATTGCAAGAAAGGCCCAGATTGCTGTAACAAAAAATATGAGAATTCCCAGAGATAAAAAGAAAATTCACAACCTATATGAAAATACTGCCATGAGAGAATATCTCAAAAGGAGACTAAGGACTTCAAATGATGACTTGACTATAAATAGAAGAATTGAGAAAAACTGGCACTGGGTTGCTGCAGAAGTTCCAGAGCCCAAGAAGAAAAAGCCTGGGCCTAACAAAGGAAGCAGAAGTAAAAAAAGATCTGCCTCTTCAAACTTTGTTCATTTATTTAACTGTCTTTGCAATCTTTAAGGGTTACATTTTCCATAAACCCTTTCATCATTTCAGATTTTCTTTTACCCTTGCAGTATTAGCCTTCTACTAATACATGCATTTTCTTTAGAGAGAATAATATTGAGAGGTCAAAATCGGCAACAGAATTTTCTTATTAAAGCCTATAGGGCAACACTAAATCTGTTGCTCTGGACCACAATTCTACAAATTCTTGTAAAAGGTTAGGTACTCATCACAAAAAGCTTTGGGTTTTTACTTAATATTGTTAGAGTAAAACCCATAAAGCACACAGTGGTATATATCAGCTCAGCTGTAATGGAACTCAAATTGTGATTCATGTGTATGGATTGCTTGTCGCATTTGAAATATTAAAGCTCATCTTCTAGTGGTCTTTTGAGGTGACAAAAATACATGATTTATGTTTCTCTCTAGGCTGGTGAAGTAGTTTGTTTTTCTTTTAAAAAGGTATATTTATGGTCTTTAAAATGAGACTTGACACAGCATAATTATCGTGCACATATCACCAGCTTCCATCTACATCAGCTCACACTTTGAAAGAAGAGACATTTGGGCTCCAGCTTTCAGCAAGGCCTGATGTGTTACAGCGTGGGTTGGCCTGGGAAGTGACTGGTATCCTACTGGGCTCAAGTGTCTCCTCACCCAGCAGTCAGTGAAACGGTTCATTGTCAGTGCAGAGCTCTCTTTACAGCATTACTCACACACCCTATAGCTGATTAGCTATCACCACTACTCTTTACTGCAATAAATAGGGTTTGTAAACTCACAGGCAACAATAAAAGATAATACCTTTATCAGCTGTGCCAGTGCACTCAGCAATGCCATGAGTACACTGGGATAGAACACAAGGAGAGTATCTCAGTGGGGCTGCCTGCTCAGCACCTGACGGGCCATTTGCATCACTGCGTCACCTCACACCAACCAACCAACGGAACAAGGTGGGAGGGAAACACAATGCAAATAGTGTTCAACTCATGGCCAAGGAAAGAGGTTTTCTCATCTGCAAATGTACTTTACAAACTGTCCAAACAACTTAACTCTTTTCATGCCCGACTTAGAATCCTACTGCTAAATGTCTGTAATGTTTAAGGATGACAACGAGTCACCAGATCTAACTAGAGCATCTCTACTGTTTGTCCTCTCCAGTAAGTCACATCAAACCAAAATAATTTCAGCTGTAAAGAAGGCACAGTTTCTATGGGCAGTGGGAGTTTTGTCCACTCAGCCAAAGGTGAAATGGACCTAATGGTTTTTAAACTGTTAGTCCTGTAATAACCATGAGGGAAGAATCTTGAAACAAAGCACTCTCTGCCTCTGGAATTGTACACCACTGTTTGCATGTGCTTAACAATAATCCCTTTACACATTAATAGTGTCATCAGCTGTTGTTTGGGGCTTCATTTTCAGTTGAACTACTGAAAGACAGCAACCTACAAACCAAAGTAAAATGAAACAAACTGTGGAGATTACATATTTGTATCAGAATCAATTACTCCATTTGCAACTATCTCCCAGTTACTCACTTTCTGGTTGGGGACTATATTTTACCGAACTAAATTAGAATTTTCAGGAACTCTGTAGGGAAGCAAAGGCAGAAAATCAAAAATTTTTGAAAAAAGAAAACCCCCAGCTTTGCAAAAAGCTCTGATCTCTAATTCATGATTATTAATGGCGGGGGGAGGATTCACCTCCCCTCTTTTTATTCAAGCCAGTACTATGCATTGGCTTGAACTGTATTACACCCTGGTCTAAATAATCAGGATTTTTTAAAATGTGAAATCAAATAGAGTTACTATTTAAATAATACTAAATCTTGAAGTATGTTCACAAGCTGATGGAATCATATCAACGAAGTTTCCAAAAGAGCACAGCACAACAGTAGTGGAGGACGAGACAGGTTCTAAAATTTTTGCCACCTTATGCTTATGCAAAAATGAACACATGTCATTTTTACTCCACTGACTTAGCAGCTCCTTGTTCATTATATTTACTTGCTCTCCAAAGTCTCCCTGATTCTGTCGTCTCCTGCTCTTATCTCCTTTCCACTGTCAGACTCACTTGACTTCAGCACCACTTGCCTTTCTAGTTTTCCTTTTCACCCTCCCACTGCCTTGTCTTCTTTCTCATACATCTCATGCATCTAACATACCCCACACCTGGTTTTTACCTTTAGCACAGCCCTGGTTTCTCAAATTGTGCACTAGAACACTCAGGGAACCATAAAGCATTAGACACAGCAGTCAGCAGGTCCCCATGAGCTGGCAGAAGCGCAGCCTCCCCCAATTGCCTGAGTAAGAAGAGACTAATTACTGGCAGCAAATGTTCAGGCTAGCCTTAAAACTGTTTACCAACAACTGTTTACCAGGTTCCTTGGTAGCAATTAATCTCCTCCAAGGCAGGGCAGCAGTGCAACTCTCCACCTTGGGGATGGAGCTACTGCCCATTCAGAGGCAGGGAAAGAGCCCAAAACAACAGCAGATAAGCCAAAGAAAAAAGTCCCTTTCAACAAGGCTGAGAAATATTACCCTAATGTCATTAAGTAACTAACTAGCGAAAAATGCCTTCATAAGTTAGGGCTGGTGTAGCATCACCTGGGAATCCAAAGGCAATAAAATAACTATCAATATAATAATATCAGGAAGTATTATCACTTTGACTTTTAGAGCATCATTAAAATGGTGCAGCCTCTTCCTCTGGGCACAATGTAGAAGTGCTTTACATTGATATACCTACTTTATGATCAGGACAAGAGTATCAATATTCCAAATCTGCTTTCTGTCTATTTATCTGCCCCTCTAAGGATGGAAACTGCTCAACTATCAGGTTAAACAACTAAACAAGTAAGTATTTTAAAGCACACGTTCACATGCAAATCACACTTGAACAGTCATATTTTCCAGCGCAGCCCAGCCCCGAACAATCATAGCATTCCTGAGAAGGACAAAAATAAAAATTCAAGTGAAGGTACCTTCCTGGTCTTTATTTCGATAGTCTTAAGCTTAAATACTTTAACCATTCACACTCAAGGAAGCAACTGATTTTTCTCAAAAAGAGATCACAACATTTTGCTACCTGTTTCTAAGTAACAGTAGTAAACTGCCCAGGAATGTGGTTGCTTCCTAAAATCCACCCTAGTGAAGCCTTAGACATTAAAATTTTGCCTAGGTACAATACAATCCCCTTCTCCATCTTTTTTATTGCTTACAATAATACACATGTCATTATCCTCTTTAATTAATGATTTTTTGATGAAAGAAATGAGAATTTGAAAAAAGAAATTTATTTCCATAGCCTGAACCTCCAATGATCTGACCGATTCCCTGACTCTTTGGAGTCGGGGAATTCCATCCATACTCTTTTTGGGTCATCATTCCTCAAAACAACACAATCCTATCTTGAAAGGCAGTACTCAGCTCTTTAAATCTTGCTGTTCAGACTATCTAGCGTCCCTCTCAGCAAGAAGTTTTTTCCTTTTATTACGCTACTAAATTCTGCTTCTCTCTAAGGAAAATTGAAAATTTTCAGTTCCACTCTCCTTTGTGCTTTCCATCATTACACTGGCAAATTATGCTGCACTGGTTTGTTGGGATGGTCCCAAAGAACCCTGAGATCCCTTAGGATAAACACAATTTATTTAAATTGAAGTTTTCCTAAAAGATCATTTCAATCAGTTCAAAAGCTGCCACTGATGTGTTAATGTTAAAGAAAATATAAGTAATGTGGTGTTGTTTTTAACAGAAAGGAGCTGTTTTCTTAACCCTAAGTGCATTCATTTGATAAATACATTAATAGAAAATGTTCACAGACTTATAAGTATTACTTTTTAAAAAATGTTTGCATCTACAGCTCTTAGGGATGGTTGATAACTTATTCATAAGGTATCTCTTACAGTTGCAAATAAGTTATTTTAAAAAATACGCAGCCAGAATTCACATATGATAACACAGCTTAAGAGAACACAGATTAAAAATAATCACAGAAAGCAGAATGAAACATTTGGGGAAACAGGTTTTGGCTAACAGCAGCAGCTCAGTCATTTGCTCAAACATGCCAAAGCAACTAGGAAAAACAAGTCAAAATTCTGCTTGTACTACTGTAGCAGCTGCTATGATGTTTAGAACTAACTGAAGTTAAAAAAGATTGCTTTATCTGGGATTATTCAAGCCTTTTAATTTTTTCCTTCTAATTATTCTTTGAAACTATACTGATATTTCTATTTAGAATGCACAGCAACAGAACAGGCTGCTAAGGACTGTGCCTGAGTGGGCGTAAAGGATTTTCATTTAACGACACTGCTGAATTTGCTCTTTCCCTCCGTGGTTTACGAGAGGCCATGTAACAAGCAAGCCACTTCTCAGTTTGGGAGTCTGCCTAGCCAGCAGGATTCAGGACTCTTACCCAAGTCAGTGCCACCTTCCTTGCTCTCCAGCTATTCCCTGGCCCCTTGGACTCCATCAAGGCAGATCGATGCCTTTGAGGACACCATGCTACATGGGATTTGTGGATTCTGAGGAACATTCATTGCATCTTCTCATGTACCTTATGGCAGAGAGGTTCTTTGACAACCCCAGGTATTTTAGCATACTCAGGAATACCAGCAGCTACTTGAAGTAAGAATTTCGTATTTCAGGGAAATGACCTGGTGTCCTTCAGAAAGGAAAAAAAAAAAAAAAGATGATGATGACTGATGCCTCTTGAACTGTATTAAGTGCTCTGAAAAGAGCAAGATGTAATGACAGCCTGGGAGAAACAGTGAGAAACTGCTTCATTCTGAGGCTTCAAACTGACAGAGAGTGCATTTAGATTAGACATTGGGAAGAAATTCTTTCATGTGAGGGTGGTGAGACAAGAGCAGCACGCCCAGAGGAGCCGTGGTGCCCCTTCCCTGTAATTGTTCTAGTGGAAGTTGTCCTTTTCCATGGCATGGGGGTTGGAAAGAGGTGCTCTTTAAAGTCCCTTCCAACCTAAACCATTCTGTGATTCTATGCAACTTCTGCTGATCATAATCAGACCACTTCAACTAAAATGGAGGTAATCCCACATAAGCTGGTGCTGGCCCTACGGGAGTTGCTGGGTGTCGGAACTTTGCAGGAGCAAGCCCACAACAGGAGCAGCTCTTTACTCTTTGTAGAGTCGTACACAGGAGATTTCAGGGGTTACAGAGCTATTGCTGTATCCTCTGAGAACAGCACCACATAATGAACCAGCAGAGACCTCTGCTCTCCCCCATCCATAGTCAGAGCAATGGTCCTGACAGTATCGCCAAGGACTCTGCAGCAGGTAAGAGATAAATTCAGAGAAAGGTAAGAGAGAAACTTAGAAAAAGAATGCCATTCAAATATAATGCATTTTGAAAGCTTCTCTTATAAAAATATGAAATTAGAAATAAACCCATGTAGCTGTAAGTCCCCTGATGGTGTTAGCTTGTTTTTTCATATAAATTTTATCTTAAAAACAGCTCAAAAATTGCTGTTCTTTTTATTATTTTAATAAAAGATATTGTGTTCAATATTTCACATGAAAAATTCTTTCATCCATCACCCATACTTTTTCAAAGTTAGTAAATAATCATATTTGTACATGTTATCTTTTTCAGAAGATAAGTTTTCTCAAAGCTTCTCTCCAGGTGTTAATTTAGGAATAAATAAACATTTCTATAGACATCATAAGTAAAATATTCCTCTTCCTAAGGTTCATCCCTGTAGATATAATAAATGACTGCATGGGTGTAGCAACATGTACCCAACAAAGCAAATATTGCTTAACTGCACCACAAGAATTATGTTTGGCAGTTCAACAGAAATTAAACACTACAGAAAACATCAAAAACCATTGGCTTTTCCTGTCCTCCATCATGTATGCTGTATATTTTTCCAGAAAGCAGAAAATGTTTTGGGACTCTCCTAGCTGTTGAGAAGAAGATAGTGGGGGGGAAAAAAACCTTATCACAAGGTGTATGCGGGACAAAGTCTTTCCACAAAAGATGGTTTGGTAAGCCAAGCAGTAAATTGTGAGCTATCATGTCCCAGTCTGCCAGCGCAGCACACCTCTGGGCAACTGCAAGCTCTGAAGTTTGGAATCAGCAGTTTGACACTGTTCTCCATCACTCCCTTGGTAAAACTTTGAGTACAAAGACGAGTTACAATGTTCTGATCTGAACACGCTCCCTCATGAATCCACACAGACCAACAAATACGTAAATATCTGTGAAGTCCATTCCCTCACAGAAATGGTGCTCACCAGTGCAGCACAATTTGCTTCCCTGGGACACAGAGGGACCTAATTGCTTTCTCCTGGCTAGAACCCAGGATGGAAACCTCACCAAATTACTACAGGGAAAGAAGTGGTAAGAGTTATGTTTAATAAATCTAACTGGACTACTCTCCCTTAGTAGCACTCTCCCTTAGTACCACTCTTTCATCCATTTTTCTTCTTCAAAGGCTCTTAATGCACACGAATTCATTCTAAATCTAACTACTTCATGCTTAGCTGTAAGAGCTGCCATTACATAAGTCTACTACAAATAAAAGGTTATGCTGCTACTGCTCACAAATATATTACTGCCCATTAGAAAACAAAGCAAAATAATCACCTCATTCTCAGGAAAATAGCTCTGTTCCTTAAAAAGATTGCTCCTACTTTACTACATAAATGTACTCCCAAAGCCAGGCTTGCTTTGGCTTTGATTTCACTTATGAAAGAAACTCCTGGATCTCAGCAAGCACAGATGAAATAAATACTGCTGTACGAAAAGGAATGCAAAATTTCTGTAACAGATTCACCTCCTTATTTATTGTTATTTTTCAATCTTTCCAAACATTCTGAGAGATACCAGTGGATGCTTATACAGGTGGAGGGTGGAAGGGATGAGGTGAGGGAAATGCTGTTTTTCTCCAATCTTCTGTTCACCTGTATTAGCCAAGCAGTACAGTACATTGAAATAACTCTAACCATTTTCATTCAGCTCATACCTTACCTTTTCAATCCCCTCTATCTGATTTTACTAATGGCTATGGTTGAACAATGGATTACTGTATCAAAATGAGCAATTCTTTCTTCATGCCATTATACTGAGAGTAATTATATTAAATATCTCATTCCATCAGCGCGAGTCTTATGCCACCATCCACCATTTTTCTTTCACTCTCTATTTTTTGCCCAATACTCTTACCCAGTTTGCCTCCTTCTATCTACATCCTGCCATACTGACTGGCTCACTCCTTCAAACCCACACAGATGCTATCTTCAAATGATAAATTGTAGAAGGCTGCCCATGTAATTGATCTAGAATCCCTGTGCCCACAGCAACATTTTATTGTGGCATTTTGAAGGATGCTGTAACTCTCTGAAAAATTAAATGCTTATGAAAACTGTATGGGGTTTTTTGGGGTGGTGTCTTTATCATGTCTGAAAAAACCTACAGTCCCTGGACAACCATTAGTCTAGGGTTTAATAACGACTTTTAGTATATATTGTTACAATAAATGAGACAGATAGTATCTTAGTAGCAAAAATCGTATCAAATTAATACTCCACAATTTCGCACTGAAGTAATTTTTTCATTCAAGGACTATTTGTGCAGCACACAGGTAACAGAACAATATTGTCCCATGCTGGGAAACACCAGCTGTGCCCTATCTTCTCTATTTATGGCCTTCATTTTCCTAACTATTCTCTTAACATCTTTTCAACAATTCATTATTCAGCTGTTTCCATCACATCTTGTTCCCCTGTCTAGCTCTGCTGAAAAATCCATGAGGAAACACTGAAGTAGCAGACTCATCATCATTGCTGAGTAGGCAGCAATGCCTCTTCACTGCCACATAATTCAAACCAGGTGGTTTCACATGATAGATGATTTAATGGTTTTATTTTCATGGGTCCAAATTATCCCCTGTTAATCAGGTTCCACAGAGGATCAGAGACAAATATCATATTCAGATAGCGAACTTACAGATCATTGCAAAACAGTTCCTTTCTGAGTATCCCTCAGAGCCATGCTAAGCACATTTCTGTGTTTCACATCCTTGCTATGCAATCTAGTCTTATTGTTTTGCCTTTTTAAATTTAATTTCATCTATAATGTAAAAATAAACAATGAAACATCAGCAGAATAAAACCACCTAATTTTAGATATTATAAATATTTTTCCCTATAAACACAATCTTAATTGACGTAACTGAAAAGTGGAAGATGCATCTCTCTCCCAAGCAAATATGATAATCAGGTATGATTTTTAGCCCTAGGTACTAAAAGAGGCATTTTTGGTTTGGGGATTGCAGCAGTACTGCATTCCTTAGGCATAACCTGAGGTGAGATAAATAAGAGGAACAGTAAGAGGGGGTGAGAGGGGAATCCAACAGCTGATCATAAAAATATTCTTTACCTGCAACTTTATGTCCTGCCTCAACACTTAGTATGAATTTTATTTTAATTGCTTTGCTTTTGGCTATGAAATTGAACTGGTGATTTAATGCTTTCCGCTTTGATAACATTGTCACATGTTTAGTGGCAGTTAAGAAGAGAAGAAATTGGAACACTCAGATCCTTAATATTTCATTTCTAGTAACTCTTCATCTAAATTACTACATAGCCCATCATCAGAGAGAGTTTTACAATGTATGTTTTACATACATTTCCTTTATCAGTATCAGCTACTGAGGAATACACTCACAGATTCCCTCAAGTTCCACCAATACAAGTGGTCAGAGCACAAAAAAAGGATGGAGCAAAGAGGTGCAAAGCCAGTCCTTCCCAGCCATGAAAGCTGTGAGAGAGTGTGTTGCTTGGTTGATGTTTTAATGGAAGATCTTGAATGGGCACGTGCCCTCCTGCCAAGAGCCTCACTGCAAACAAGCTTCTTGAGCTTTCCAGAAGCAGGGCTTTAATTTGTAGTACACAGCACACCTTTGGGAGCAAAGGTTGGGAACAGAGGCAGCATTATGTTGTTATTTGTGATGGTGAATTACTGTTTTATTGCCAGCACCATTACATAAATTTCAGAGTGTGTTATCAGCAATAAGGCCCAACTCCAGCATGGCCACAGCTGGCTTTTACCAGTTCTTCCAAAACCTAGCAAAATTCTCTGTAAAATACAGGACTGCACAGCAGGGCAGTGGCAAAGGCATACATCAGGTTACAGTAATCCTTGTGAAACTTAACAGAAAGACACCATGAGTTTAATGGGCTTTGAACCAACCTACTGAATAGTGTCTGTGTGTGTATGTACTTATTTGTACACTGCAGAGGGAGGTGAACCAACAAAGATCTCACCCTGAATGAAGATTAGGAAAAGGAGGGTTGAATGAGCATTACTGATTCCAATTGCTGTGTTCTGACTCAAATTTTTAAGCTAGATTAAACTTTATTTAACAGCAAAATAGTAACTCTTAGACTGCTGCTGCTGAAACCTTCATGTATTTTGTCTCTGCAGAGAACCATTATGAAAATGATGTGACCTTCCATCACCAATATAAAGATGGAAACTTCTATAGATACCTAATGCATTTTCACCATCCTGATTAAGAAGCAAATTCTGACCTGATTTCATTGGTTATTCTACATTAGTTGTAAATAAATTATTGAAAAAAATAAAGACAGCAGAACTAGACAAGCTGTGGATAGAAAGTCAATACCAAAAATCAATGCAAAATACTCCTCATCCCAATGGTTTCCAATGCTTTCTCCTCCCTTCACATACATTTCAAGCTACTGTGCACTTCTTATTAACAGCAATGTAACCTCGTCATATTGTGGCACACAGCCTGAGGTCACCCACACAGTACAGCCAGACAGGACACTATGAAAGCACACTCCCACTGCTAAAGACTTTTGAAAAACATGAACTGGTAATTGTCAAAGTAAACCTACTCCACACAGAATTCATGAGATTATATAATAAAAACCCTACTTTGAAGAGTCTCTGAGAATTTTCCTGGACCAAAGTTCTCATTTTTGTCACTGAAAAAGGTTTTGAGAATACAAATCTCGTCGATGCAAATCAACACACCTATACCAGCATAAAATGGGGAATATTAATTTGTAGCTGCCAAGAACAAAAGAGAGCTAGCAGGCACTGGTGGGACTTGGTCCCCCACCACACCTGGCTGCTGCAGATTACTACATGAAGCTTGAATCCCAGAGCTAAAAAAAAGTAATTCACACCTCCTCCTTTAGTAAGTTAAGGTTCACGGTTGCACTAATCTGTGCTCCGTGCACATGTCCCTATCCTGAATATCCTTTGCTTTCCTGCACAACAGCAGCAAAAAAATCACCTCCAGAAAGGTAATGACCACAAAAACCTCCTCTTTACTCACAAGAGGAATAAAAGCACTTCTAGGATCGCTGCAAACAAAAGCGAAGGGAGAAGCCACTGCCTGTATTTCCTTCCTTATAATGTCTGCCCTTTGATGGAAAGCAGAGGAGTGCCTTTAAAAGGTTGAGAGCAACAAAGCTAACAGAAAAGAAGGCATTTCCTTAATGTTTGGGAAAAGAAGAGATTAAATTGAGCTTAAGAGGGAAGTAAGGGCCTAAATGTTAACATATACACACATGAAAACAGCTCCGGCTGATGGGATGTAACACTACTGAGATGACTGTAGAACTGAAAGAAGAAAACCACAAAACATTACATTTCCACAACAGTCCAAACCCTTGTATCACAATCCAAAGGTGGCTGTCCTTCTCAAAACCTCAGTGAGAACAGCTCCTTCTGCTGAGAAAGTATAGAAAGAGAATTTCAGATTTTATGCCATTGTCCCATGTACCGCATGACTTTCTACAGAAAAGAAACTCTCATTTTACTGTATTGGGTTTGCATGGAAAGGTTTTGGTAGCAGGGGGTCTACAGGGGTGGATTCTGTGACAGAAGCTGCCCCCATGTCCAACGGAGCCAATGCCAGCCAGCTCCAAGACAGATCCATCACTGACCAAAGCTGAGCCCATCACCAACACTGGCAGCACCTCCGTGAGAAGGTGTTTAAGAAAGGGTCAAAAACCTTGCACAAGAGCAGCTGAGAGAGAGGATTGAGAACATGTGAGAAACAACTCTGCAGACACCCAGATCAGGGCAGAATGAGGGGCAGGAGGTGCTCCAGGCACTGGAGCTGAGATTCCCCTGCAGCCTGTGGTACAGCTGTGCCTCTGCAGCTTATGAAGATCCATGGGGATGCAGAGATCCACCTGCAGCAGATGGAGGAGACTCACATCAGAACATGTGGATATGCCCTGAAGGAAGCTGTGACCTCAGGGACAGCCAACAATGGAGCAGGCTCCTATTGGGACCTGTCACCTCACAGAAAGGAGCCCACACTGGAGCAAGTTTGGTGGCAGGACTTGTGACCCCACAGAAGGGACCCACATTGAAGCAGCTCACAAGGAACTGCAGCCCATGGGAAGGACCACATGGGAACAGTTCAAGAAGGACTTTGTCCTGCAGAAAGGGCCCCATGCTGGAGCAGGGGAGGAGTGTGAGGAGGAAAGAATAGCAGAAACAAGGCTTTATAAACTGACCATAACTCCCATTCCACATCCTCCTGCATTGCTTGGGGCAAAGAGGTAGAAGAATCAGAAGCAAAGTTCAGACTGGTGGGGGGGG